>VYXC01007174.1:250255-436582 GCA_013397175.1 Platysteira castanea
TTTTTTTTTTTCAATTTACTAAGTGAAATCTGACATAGGACTGGTAGAACCACAGCATGTTCTGATATACAGACACAACTGTCAAGTGAACAATGGGAGTGAAGGCTGATGCCCTGGTTCTCCTGACTGATATTTAAGAAACCAAATAGTATACTTTCAAGTAGGGTGGGTGGATCTTTAAAATCGGCAAGACAAACCTATCAAGTTGTGTGGGGATTTTTTCCTAACAGCATTGCAATTCCAAAATATTAACAATATTGAGGTTTTTAAAAATCCAAATACAAGATTGTGAAGTAATGAATTACATGATGAATTGTGTGAAGAGCTGGGGTTCCAAAGATTCTTGATGTTGTTTGCTATAGAAACTTTGCATGAAGGCTCAAGTACTTAGCAGATTTTATATTTTCTAAGAACCCCTATCAGTGAGTATCCTAGGGAAGCGGAGGATATTTGAAAGATTTCTTTCATAGTAATAAATTGAGTTTTGAACTGAACAAGTATCCCAATAAATGGCAGAGCTGCTGATTAGGTAGACACCAAGAGAACCTCTTGCAGTCTCATAGATGATTAAGCATCATTGCTATCTAGCAGTAAATGAGTGTGCCACTCTATCCAAATGCTGACTGTAACTGGGAGCAGAGCACACGTCAGAGTACAGCACAGCCCTTTTGGCCCTCAAACTATTAAACTCCAGGAGAAAAAAAACACAAGCATTTATTACAAAAAATAGTGTATTGCAGCAGGGGGTTAAATTTCTCCCACGTCCCTGTGGAGACAAGCACCGTGTAGCAATGCTACAGAAACAAAGTTGAGAAGCAGGTCTGCCAGCATTGCCACCAGTGACCCTCAAAAAGAAGTTGCAAGTTGACCTTTTCAGCATCCCTCTAGGTGATGGACAAAGCTAGATCTGCCTGGCTGTGGGTACCACAGCCTCGTTTGTGGTGTCTTCTTGTTTTGATCTTTCATAGAAGTTCCATTGACTGGGAAATCTTGCACAGATCTCTGAAGATCTGCTTTCGTTTCAGTTGCCTTAGAAGTCAGCATCCACAGAAATACTGAAAGAATTATTCATAGTGCAGGCTTTTCCTGACAAAAACAACTCCTAAAATAGTGGTTGAAGTACAATATGAAAACTGTTCTAATCATCTAAAAATTAATTTAAATTATTTCTGAATATTTTATATTTCTAGATCTCTAAATATGATGCATTTGAAAAACAGATTCTTGAACAAAAGTCATGCTTGCCCTAAAATTTGCAGCTTTTTAAATGAACACAGTATTTGAATAGGAACCAACTGAATCAACTGAGAAATCCATAAAAAGGCATTTAAAAACATTGCCCATTTTACTACTTTGCAGTGGGATTGGCAATAATAATGCTGCTGGTGTAGTAAGTATTCTGAAAAAGGGTAAGGTGAAAGAAATGGATAGCGGGAGAGCAAAAACATAGCTATGCATGGGACTGCTTTGTAGTCTTGTCCTGCAGAGTATTTGTTGTCCATAAGGCTATAAATATTTAATTGTGGGCTCCCTGAGCATTAAGCTTTTTTGGCAGTGGTGCTGTTACATGGTTTGTCCGGTTTTCCTGGCCCCCCATAACTCCCCCTGCTCCATGCTAGCTTCACATTTACTTGAAAATATACAACCTGGAAAAGTTGTAATCCTGCTCTGTTCAGAACTTACCAAATATGCTCTGCTTATTCTCAGTTTTCTTAAAAAATATATTAAAAAGAATAATTTCCTCCAGACATTCTGTTAGGAGACAAAATGCAACCACGATTTCAAGAAGGTTTTACTGACTACCTTGTGAAGTGAAATTTTAGCTCAGAGTATTTAGCCCTCTAGGAATCTCTGTGCAACATCAATAAAATTAGTTTCTGAAGGGTTTTGACAAAAAATTTGATGGATATTTCCTAATAACTCATATGTTTCTTTAGATATCAATAAATAAAAATTCCTACACAAATATATCAGTTGCCCTGACAATCAGTGTGCATGATGCTGTTCACCTTACACAGCTGAATTAAAGACAAGTAGATTCAATCAGTAAATTAAGTCAGTAAGTGAAACATATTTTTAGTACCAAAGAAGATATCTTGCTCTATGGTACAGTTAGAAAAGCATAGCTAAAGTGGGAAAATTTATTTTCTGCTTTATTTTCCATCAAATTAATTGCTAGAGGAAGGCAATTTCTTAAATAGCTCAGGTTATTATTTTCTATATTAAACACTTGCACACATGGAAAATAGTGTTGCACAAAAATGGTCTTATGGCTACAAAACTAAGTATGCAAAATTAAAAGAAAACCCAAACAATTAAGGTTATCCATGAAACTCTAGACTGGCCTATTGCAAATATGATTGCAGAACATCATGACACTCTCTTGTCTCACTCTATACTGCCCTCAGCATCTTTCCATCAGTATATTGAATATTTCACTGCGACTTTCATTTTGAATGCAACATTCCATCCATACCCTAGTCACTACTCACTACCCAGCTCTTGTTCCGAAGTCAGAATTACCATTTTCCTATGACACTTAGGTATCTGAGTGCTTCAAAAATGCTGCTTTCTTTTAAGGACACACGGTGAATTGAGGACATGCTTTATCCTCACCAACAAAGGAGCTGAGGTGCACTGAAGTCCAAAGCAGTATTTCTGAGAGATCAATCTGAGACATTTTCATTTGTCAGAATCATAATCATACCTTATGTGTGGTACAAAGACACCTTGTCAGTAAGAGCATCTTTCAAGTCTGAAAACCAGTCTAAGCTTCTGGGTCAGGCCGTTGTTGTCCAACGTGCTTGGAGGAAGCGACTGCCTGTAGACAGCTGAGTCTGAGCAGTCCATCCCACCCCACACAGGGCTCCCTGCGGAGACCACGAGCGCTTGTTCTCCAGGGCAGCAGTGGCCTGCATTGCCCAGCAGGTCAGCTTGCTCCTTTCAGCCCCTCTATCACTCACTATGCATTGCCTTGTTTATGCAAAAGAAGAAAAGACATCAACTATGCAACATTTCTTTCATTGCACCACACTGATTCATGTCCTGAGCAGCAGGGAAGAGAACAAACTGAAAAAACCAGGGTGATTTCATGCTAGGACCAGAAGATAGGGTGGTGGCGATGAGTTGTGAAAGGAAAGTAGGGGAATAAAAGTGGCAAAACCCCTCAATTCCGGCACTTTGTGCTTTCCAGCATAACTTCGTATTTTCATTGTTGTTTCAATCCTGTAATTTACTACCACAAAAGGGAAAGCAGAACAACACCCCCAGCACAGGAAACTCGGTTGTATGGCATCATGGTGACACCTCAGTGACTCATCATCTGAGCTGCTGCCATTGGGTTTGGCACAGACCTCTGCAACCTCTTGAGGTAACAGAGGGACAGCAACCAAACCTCTTCTGCTTCCTCAGCCAACCAAACATGGGGAGCGCGCGCTTTGCCCACAGGCTTGCAGAGGAAAGGTGGATTCAGGACTGTGGGACCAGCTCAGGGCTCTGCAGGAGGCTGTGTTTTAATGGTCCTAAGCTTTTCCACCCATCCCCTGTAACCATGATCCCATACCTCCTGTCGTCTTCCTGTCCTGCCTGCCCCTTTTCTCTCCATTTTATTCTCTACCCATGTCAGACTCAGCTTGTGCCTCTCAGACTTTACTGGGTTTCCTTGTCCCTTTCCTAGTCTGCTAGGACTTTTTCATCTCTGCTGTCATGGGCTAGCCCCAATTGGGAACTCAGGCCCACCAGCCACTGGCTCACTCCCCTCCCCAGTGGGATGGGGGAGAGAATCAGAAGAATAAAAGTGAGAAAATTTGTGGGTTGAGATATAGATAATTTGATCAGGAAAGTAAAAGCCACATGCACAAATAAAGCAAAACAAGGAATTAAGTCATTACTCCCCATGGGCAGGCCATTCAGCCATTCCTAGGAAAGAAGGGCTCTATCCCACATGATTATTTGAGAAAACAAACACAATAACTCCAACATCCCCCGTTCCTTCTTCTTCCCTCGGATTTTGTTGCTGAGCATGATGCCGTATGGTATGGAATATCATAGACTGGTTTGAGTTGGAAGAGACCTAAAAGATCATCTAGTTCCAACCCTTCTTCCCCTAGACCAGGTTGCTCAGTGCTCCATCCAGCCTGGCCTTGAGCACTGCCAGGAATGGGGTATCCATGATTTCTCTGGGCAGCTCCCTTTGGACAGTTGAAATCGGCTCTCCCAGCTGTGTTCCCTCCCACTCTGTGCAGCCTTGGCCTGCTCACTGGTGGGGTGGGGTGAGAGGCCAAAAAGGTCTTGATGTTGTGCAAGCACTGCTCAGTGATAGCTAAAACATCTCTTTGTTATCAACATTTTTTGTCTCACAAGTCCAAAGCTGAGCATCATATGAGCAACTATGAAGAAAATGAACTCTACCTCAGCCCAAACCAGTACATCACCCCATCTGTTTCTCTCACTAACAGTATATCTTCTTCCAGATCTCACAAGCACCAACTTTTTGTCCTAACTAGTTGATTTCTCACCAAGCAACTTTATCCTCTGTGTTGCCTAAGACAGGGTGATCACTCAGGTCAGGGCATAGAAGATACGTGCTCTGCTCAGGCCCCAGGTTGCAGGTGTGGATCTGAGCCTTGCCCAACTTGCCTGACTCACAGCAGCAGAGAGCTGTGGTTGCAAAAGAAAAAGATACAGAGGAGGTTGCCCCGAGCTTCAAGCTGGGGATACTTACTCCAGGGTTAGGCAGCTGTTGGAAATCTACCTTGGTCATGAGTGCTGGCTGTGAGGGTCCACTGCTCTGCCTCAGCACTTTCCTGAAATGCTGCTTTTGTCTCAGAAGAGTTACTGCTTTTGTAAACATGGAGTGCCCCACTCTCATATCTTCTTGAATTCAAGAAGAGTTTTGCTGTCCACTTCTGAGCAGAATCATACTAGATGTAAACTTAAGCACTCACTTCATCCACCCCTGATATCCAGCCATCTTGGGCCTAAAACGTGGCAGATTTATTATAAGAGAGCCTTTGCACATGGGTTGTTCCCAGCAGAGATCAATACATTAAGTTATGAACTTAGGGCTGTAATATGGTGCAGAGTAAGTCTGAGACAGGGAGGAAAGTGATACCAGGGACCAACACAGAGATCCCTCCCAGCCCTCTTCTCCTAGCAACTCTAATCTCCCTTTGTCTTCCCTTCTTACCTAATCTCCATCTCTTCTCATACGTAATGGCATAATTTACCTATTCTACAAAGACCACCTGTCTAAGTTTGAAAGACAGGTGTCTGCTTAAGGAGGCAGCAGCCTCCCTTGGAATGGAAAAATGCAACTCCCCTCCCTCCAAATTTTTATAATTTTGAAATTAAGGGGCTTTCAGGCAAAGATATGGNCATTAACAGAAAATAGTCCAGAGGGAGGAGGCAGGGAGCACCACCCCACCTGGTCTCAGCAGCTCATGAAAATGCTAAAGAATATTTTTTGGGGGGGGCCTATCTTACACTATAAACTATGACACCACCTCATTGAACTTAATTCTGTTAATAGGCAGCTTTAGATTATGACATCAGTTACTATTTGCTAAACTGCTTCAGGAGTATCCACACAGAAGTACAAGTAGGAAGCTCTCAACTGCAGAAGTCTGCCTGGGCAAAAAGTCACATAAAAGTTTATTGCACTGATATTAAATTATTGTGGTAGTTTAAAGTTTCATGAAGCAAAATTTATAATAATGTCATTTTAGTACTCTATACTTAAACACATTAGACCTGATTCCATACACTAGGTAGTTGCTATTTGGTGGAAAATAACCTTCCTTCCCTGATGTGGCAAAAAGCTTCTTCATAGCAAAGCTGTTGCCACTAGTGAGTATGTATAAATGAAAAAGTAATATATAATAAAATATATATAGCCTGGCACCTTTTTCAGACTTTTGCAGTACATTGTTTACTATGAAAGAATGGAATGTAATTTAGTGTTTCTCTTTTTAAAAGGATAGGGAAGAATTCAGATTCTTATTCACAATTAATATCCATCACATGCAAGCTACTTCACACTGCCAGTCAAATGATGTTATTAACTCAAGGGTGAAGTATGAAGCTAATCTGTTTGCAGATTGTTAATTAGTAGAACAATACTGAATCTCACATGCAGCTTTAGTTCCTAAGATATTACCCAGAGGTCATATAATCTACTTGTATGGCAATGTAGGTATTTTTAGTGATTTACAATATGCCAGGTATTGTCTTGACCAAATTCTAGATTAAATGAATATGAACAGTTAATACAATAACAGTTGGAACCAGCATTAGGTCACATAGCTGAATTGGTGAGAAAATGGAACCATTTTTTTAGAGCTATTGCTGGCTGCACACTCTTGACGGCTAGTTTGGGAATTTATTGCATCTCTTCAGTTTTACTCTATTAGATTGGCAAAGTCCTCTTACCTGCAGGTTTTCTAATGAATTGGGTATACACCCTGCTGAGTGAATAGGTTGCTGTTAAATATTTCAGTCTGCCATTTGACCCATTTTGCAAATTTATCACCTTCCAGCAAATTTTATCTCAATTTTATGTTTCCAAATAAGAAAACTTCATCACTCTTTTCATCACAAACCAGCAAAAGCACCACTCTGTGATCATTTTGTTCTGTTCCTGCACTGACAGCTCAGTGCCCGGAACTCTGGCAATTAGGCATGATTAGCTGAACAAGGCAGATTCATCATTAGCTCAGAATTTCTTTGATTCTGGCGATCTAGGTCAGACAAAGTTTTACAAAATGAGGTTTTGTGGTTTAACTTAATTTTTCATTATACCCTCTATAAAAAGAGAAGAAAGGTTTAAAAGGAAAAAGGTGTTACGGATATAAACAAAGGTAGAAAAGCCTGACTGATGGACTTAGGGAGGAATAAAAGACGAGTGTGTTTGGCAAAGCACTCCGCTAAGGATGATGAGAGATTTCTGTAGAGCCAGCTCTGGGAGAATCCCTGCAGAGAATAGAGGCAAGTGGGGGCAGAAGTGTGTGAGGGAAGATGTAAAATAGATTAAAAAAACATGAAACATGCAGATGGCCTTGGGAATGCAACCTACAACAAATGATAGCAGCCCTGCTGCATAGGCAAAGCTGCCACAGCCTGCATTAAGCTGAGCAAGGGCTTAGGGAACAGTGACTTGGGAGGAGTGGGATGCAATCCTTTGTGTTTCCAGTTCCAGCTGACTAGGGATGCCTTGGCTTTCTGCCTAGTCTTCAAAGCTGACTCTGTCTTCTGTGCTGCAATCTGTGTTTCCACGCTGGGTACTATTTTTTAGGGTGTTTTCTCTATATCCAGTTATTGCCCACATGCAGTTCTCCTCAATTTTTAAAATATTAGCAGACCACAGTTTCGGACTGAAACCTTACAAGGGGCTGAGCTTGAATATGAACTGGTTGACTGAAAACTGTCAGATGAGAGCTTAAAACATAACAGAACGGTTATGAGTGGTTTAAAAGACAGAAGTATATTTTCCAGTTCCTTTTTTAACCTCTAGCCCTATTCTTCTGTTTCATCCCACCAGTTTTAAAACTAGTGAAACAGAGACTACCAAGAAGGTATAGAAGGTCCCAAATTAACACTTAGTGGCAAAATCAAATGCAGGCCCTTTCCTCATTTTGAATAATTTAGGAAATGGCCTAGAGAAAGGCATATGGTGCAGAAACATCCAGCCCAAGTTCGTCAGTTCAGATGTGACTTGCAAGTTGAGTTACTGCCAGCAAATGCCCACTCTCTGTCTGCAGAGGAGACCTCCTTGAAATGTTGCCTTACCTGTGTTTGCCTATTTCCCTTTCATGGGTGGTGCCATGGCAGGAGGCCTACTGTCTCCCAGTCTGGTGATACTCCAGCTGCTAAAGAGATGTCCTCATTTTCAGCAGGCTGAGGGCACACAGCTGTCAAGTCTAAGGACATGGCTCTGCAGGCCACCCTGCAAGCGGAGTCCGAGGCTCCGTATATTGCAGTGGTGACCAGGGGCTGCTCAACCAGCAAGGTTTGGCCAAGTGTCTTCATTGTCACCCTTTGTGGAGGGGCAGGGACTCACTGCTGTGGTGACACACATGCTGGCTTGCTGGAGACTTGGGCTCGGGTACCTGATGGGCACCAGTCCCTTCCTGGGCAGGTTTTGCAGCCTGTGCCAAGCACTCTGCAACTCACATCAGCACTGGCAGCTGATGAGCCCAGCCTAAACCAGCCGTGGGAGCCCCACGCAATGCTCCAGCTGCTGGGAATTACATCCTTTAAGTCCATTCTGGCTGCTCCACAGGACTGGGCCGGAAAAGGGGATTTATTGTTATTGTTGATATCATTATTCAAGCAAACAGGCTAGTGTGAGCTCCCCAGTCACTGCTTTTATTGTCCCTCACAAGGAAGTCAGCCATGGAGCCGGTTCCTTCCCGCCCAGCCAAAACTTCCCTGTGCCCACAGGAGCAGAGCAGCCACCGGGCCAGATCCTGTGGCCAGCTGATTGCTGCCCCAAACCTGGCACCTGCAGCTCACTGGCCCATGGCACCCAACTGCCTGGCCCAGGGAAATGTGACAGGACATTTGCATGTCGGCAGGGGTGAAGGACTGGAGGAAACTGGTCTCTGCTCAGCAGCTGCCAGTGCTGCCACCTGGGATATAAACACAGGGAAGGAAACATCTTACGACTGGATGCTGGCTGTATGCAGCTTTGTGAATGAAACACTGGCAGCTGAACCATCAAAAACAATTGGCAAATTCAGATTTAAACTTTATCAGTGGCCTCTCTCTTGTTAATCAAGTGAAACACCCCTATACCCTTTTGAAACGCAGTATGTTTGATGTTCATGCTCAAAGAGAAATTTTACACCTTTAAACCTCCCCATCCCCCAACTGTTTATATTGTGTCAGTCATGTGGTTCCTGTTTTTTCCCTTTCTGGATTAATATGAACATCTTTAATACTTTTATGCTTGGCCTCTATAAAAATTACCAGGAAAGCAAATGCCAGAAAAGAAAGGTCATTTAAATCTAGATAATTCTAGAAGGACAGATGGGTAGGAGAGTCCCCAGGTAAACCCACCTTGGAAATGAAAGTTCTCTTGGCATCGGAAGAGCACAGCTCTGGAGCCACCACTCTGTGAGTAGCCATGGGGCGAAAAAATCGTTAAATTTTGCTCAAGCCTTACCAAATGGAGTAGACTGTGTGGTGACCTGAATCTCAAAATACCAAAGCCAAGCCGATCTCTCATCTCTGTTATGGCACTTGAAGAGAAGTTAAGTGTCGCTGTTGGGGTGGCCATGACACACAAACACAGACACTGCATCAGAATTGTGGCATAAAGCAATTTATTTCAAAGAGAACACATACTTATAGTCTATTCTATGTTACCATTCATGTTACAAGTACATTGGCTACCAAACTACAACAATGGATCCATTTGCTATCATTTAACTACAATATAATACTCTTGGTTACCTGTAACTTAAGCCTTCAGGCATTCAGAAAAAATACCAGGTGCAAATATGTTGCTGTTTTCTCTTTCTATTGTTTTGGATTCCATACTTCTACTACACTTCCCTGGGCAAAGCTGATTATTTTCTTCTCATGGGTTTTTCTCACAAATAGAAATTAACCATGTCCAAATTGAGATCTGTGAAGCCTTCAGACCAGCTGTTGACCTCAACAGTTAAGTAGCCAGGACTGTCAATTATAGTGTTTTCAAGAAGAGTTTTATGACAAAATCATTGTTTTTCCTTTGTCCAACCAGTCTCCCTTTCCTAACTGAAAAATTTTCTGATTTTTTCGCTTTAATTTGGCCTTAGTTTTTAAATACTGTGTAGCAATTACAGATCGTGCTCATTATGTCCACAGCAAATTAACCAGAAGAACTTTCAATCAAATCCACCAAATTCTGGCTATCTCATGCAGCTCCCTTCTTTTGTTTTGGGGTTCTTTTCCCAGTTAAAACAACCTGAGTGTTTTGCAGTGATGCTATTAGGGAACTGCCTGCCTGCATATACACAGCATTGCCACATTATTTCCATATGTCCAAGTGATTAACTCTGCTTCTGCCTGTCTTCATGTTATCTTTTTTTCGATAACTAACAGAGTTTCTTAAGTGTGTACTCAGGTCAATGAGCTCAGGAGCTAATGCTCAAAGAGGAGGACTTACTGGGAAATAAGAAGAGCTCAATAAGGATTTATGACCCTCTCTCTGGTGAGGTTGAAGGCTGATCTGAGGCAATAGTGACAGGTATGTTATTATCATACAGCAAATATTTAAATTTTTGCTGGAAGAAGTTTGATAGTGACAGTTGACTTCCCCCAGGGCAAGTGGCCTCTTATGAATGTTATCTTCACTGTCAGCCTTGTTGGATGTCTTGAAGGACAAGCTGAGAACTAATTGGGAGCTGGATAGTAAAGGGCTCATGCATAGGCATGAGCCCTGGTCTGTGGGTAGGTGGGATAAGGAAACCTGGTGTTACGACTTCCAAGCTGTATCTGTTACGGGGTAATTAGAAGATTTCAATCTTCAGGGTGCACAAACTCTGTTATCCAAATAGTCAATGCCTGAATTATTCACAACTCATTTAAAAAGATAAGGAAATGAAATATGAGATATATGCACATAAATCATTGTGAGATCTTCCCAGTACCTGCTGTGGTCAAGAATGAAACCCAGCTTCCATTACAATCTCCTTTTCTCACACCTTTCTAACTTAGAAAATAAAATGAAAAGAGAAACATCAATTTTGAAGCAAATATATTTGGGTTGGTCACTCTCCAAGATTAATATTATGGAGAGTTTGGCTATCACGTTTATGCCTTCACCCGTAAGTGTTTTTTGGTTTTCCTTTAAAAAGAAAATTAACAAAGAAATTAAATGCGAAGTGTTTAAGTGGAAAAGTTCCAGGATATTTGAATATATATGAGGTGTTCTAATCACCTCATTATGCAACACTAGGGTTAATATAAAGTTATATAAAATATTTTCTCTAGTTTAACTCACACCTTGCAGACTATCCAGGGACCAGATTTTCAAAGTCAGCAATATCTCAGTTGAAAAGAGAACAGAAACTGCAGAATGTCAATCACTTTGGAAAATAATCCAGCCCCTTTCTTAGGTATTCAAGACTTCCCTTGATGAATAGAGAAGTTATCAGTCTCCCACCAGTTCCCTCAGAATAAGGTTGCTCAGATGGCATTGGGTTTGCAGTTGGAGTTTTAAACATTTTGTACAGTGCATCATTTTGAAGTTATATATGTTTTCTTGATGTGTTTAGGCAGTGTAGTGTGCTATAATGAAAACAGGGAATTTTGCACTCACAAAGAATAAAATTATCCATTAGAACAACAGATATATTAATACAGAATTTCAATGAGTATTTAACATTATCAGAATGTCGCTTCAAGTTATAGTTGACTTATATATGAAATCCCATTGACTTTAATTGAGGAAAAAATTGGCCATGTCTCTTTTCTTTAACAAATTCATTATGTTAACAATTTAACAAATGTTCATTAAATGGTTGTGAGATCTCTACTGAACCACATGGCACTTGAAAAGACCAGGGTCTTCACTGCTCATTTATGATTCCTACTGAAAGTCTCCATTAGAGTTGTAATTTTGCTTTACATTAACAAATGTACTAATGGAATTCCCCTTTTTGGGCCACTTTTTACTTTGCAACAACAGCTTCCATTTTTCAAAAAAAATTTATTTCTACTCCATCAGGCCAGGTTTTTAATGAGTGTCTCTGTGTGAGGTGCAAGGGCTTAGGTGTCTGGATGCTGTGGGCAATGCAGTGCTATTCTGTAAATCCAGTGCTTACTTGGATGATGTTAGAGGATGCAAGGTCACAGACCAAATTAATTTTTAAAATGTACTGTGCAATAATCTGGTCACAGAGAAATGCATGGGTGTCTAACAAGTATCTTGCTGCTATTAAGAAATTGGTTAATTAAAATAAGAAAACTGTAATTGGGTGCTATAAAAGTGGTCCTAGCATCAAAGAAGGCTCAGGATCTGGGGTTTGGCTCAGGTCCTAAAGACAGTTCAAAAAGTTCTGTGGATGGCTTAGTAAATTCCTAGGCATCAGCAGTATTTGTAGGCAACAAGATCGGTGGATTCAATGTATGTACATATTTTATGATATGGAAATATTTAAAGATCATTTCACATGGCTTGATCCGCATGGCTATGAGATGATACCTTCATGGATGGCTGAGTGGGTGCACTTTTTTTGACCCAGTGAAATAGTGAAGGTGTTCACTAGTGTTTGGATTAGCTCTTACAAATACTGTATGCCCTCAGCTGTAATTTATGTTAACAGCTGATGTGAACACTGAGTACTTGGAACTGCACTGATGAGGTCGATATTACCAGGTGCTCTGCAATCCTATGAGATGCTGAGAGATTTCTAGGGAAATCAGCGAGAGGGAGAGTGTCAGCCTCTGGCAAGCTTGAGGCTTTGCAGAACACAAATTAGGTCCACTCTGCTTCTCTGCACTTTTGCTGGAAATGCTCACTTTTGTGCTGGCTAGTTATTGCTCTGCTTTATTACAGCTTGTGACAAACTAACAGAGTAATAAGAGTCAGGTTTTTTTATAATCATATTGGAGTAGTGATTTAACAGGACATCATGTTTTTCTGGGGAGATTTTACAAAGCTTGTTTTAGTCATTTGGAATGAAAACACACAAAGCAGTGCAGTCCCATTACCCAGTTAAAGATCACTGGAACAAATACACAATGTCACATAAATAGAGTTGGATGATTTATTTATTTGGAATAAAATACCAAAGAATTGCTCCAATTAGACTGATGTTTGTCCAGACCATCTTTGTTGGACTTGAAAAGCAATTATTGTGCTCTTCTTGCTATTCTTTTCTGGATTTTTCTTGCTCTCCTCACACCTGCCTAATCTCCTGGTTTGCTTGGTTCATGGCTACTGCAAGCCATGCAGTTTAAGAAAAGACCTACAAATTGGGCTGTTGTGTTTTTTACTATGCATGTGTATTGAAACAAAAAAGAAAAAAAAGCAGTATTTGAAGACAGACAGAGTGCTGCTGTGACCATAGAGGTCTTTCTGAGGACCTGGAAACCTGTCTAATGAGGCATCGGAAACAGGAGGACACACAGTTTTTCCTCCACTCTTTATTCACACAGAAAACATCAGGGTTTGAGCTCTGTTTGTGTCTGGCAACCTCCTTCTGGACATGAACATTGTCTGCAAGACCACACAGGAAAAGATGGCATGGTCTTGAATCTTAAGAAGATAACAGTCCACGGAGATGCTGCCCTGCGGGGAGCCAGTCTAGTCCTTAGTGTGCAGACCTGGTTCTTGGTGCCTCTCCCACATTCCTCCTGTCTGCAGCACTTGCTTCTGCTGCTTCTGGTTTCCTGGCAGGCAGTTGTACTGCAGCTGCAGTGGAGGTCTTTGCTCTGCTTCCCAGTGTGGATTTCAGATTTCAGTCTGGCAGCAAAAGCCATCCCAGGAGTTTTCTAGAAGTTGCACAAACTCAGGAATTGGTAGCATTTGTCAGGAGAGGACGTGAGCCTGGGAGGTGCCCCCAAGGTGTTTCATCCCTCAGGATCTGCCCATTCCCATGTAACTTATATTAGGGTTTAGGTTCAATTTTGCTTTCTTCACATACATTTTACTTAAATTTAAGTCTTAGAGCTGCCACTTTCTGCTTTGCAGCACACAGGATGAACATGACGTGTTCTCTAAAACATAGGATGATGTTCAGGAGGCCTGCAAAGCCTCATGACCTGTTCAAATAATAACTGTAAACCTCCTGAGAGTCCTGGTAATATTTTAACCAGTCATCCTTCTTCAGGCTAGTGAAAAAACCCTGTATCACCCTATGTCTGCACACATTGCACTAGAATGATTCACCACACTTCCCTTCTTTCTCAGAAGCTGCCTGCACAGCCATGTGGTCCTCATATGTCCTTTTGCAGAACTGAACTGGGCATCTTTTCAGAATGACAGAGGAAAATGTTCATACCATAATCACAAGATGGAGGAAGCTTTGGGGTTTTTCGCAGGCATTTGGACATACGCATTTGTTTGCTAAAAGATATTTACAGCTTTAGTGGTGGATCTAATAGTCACAAAAGGGTTAATAACTTCTCTGCAGTTGCTAGGTAATGCTGTTTTATCATTGGGAGCACTTAGTAGTTAGTGACAGCCTTTCTGATGATGTAATGCTTAAATAGTCATTGTGGAGTGCATTAAATTGCATTTTTATTTTTCTTGTTTCCTTTAGAAAGCTAGGAAATGAAACATAAAATGATATTATGGCTGCATGGATAAATCAACCAAAAGCCAGAAAATACAGGAGCTGAACATTAGTCCAAGGAGACATCTTCAGCTCTGAGAGAGTGAGCTCTTTTTTTAATGTATTGTAGTATAGCTTCTGTTAAAAAGTATTGTTGCTTCATGGTTCTTGGACCGAAGTAGATTGAAATGATGAATCCAAATGATGGGTCACTTCAATACCAAGTATGGACATATCAAACAGGCATTATTACAGTTTAAAATTCTTTGAATGCTTTATCTTTTTTTTCTTATTTCTGTTTAATTCAGCAATTAGAGTCACTCTTATAAAACAACAAGGACTGTTGAGATTCAGATTGCTTTTCGACACAGACCAAACTTCTCAAATCCACACTGCAGACCAAGGTGCAACCAGAACTCATGCAGTCAGGTCAGTTCCAGAGGTGCATTCTTTGGGTATCAGATCTGATGTAATTGCTAATTTGTTTCTAGGTAACAGGAAAGCACACTAAAGTGAATACAACTATTCAATAAACATTTCATTCTCATTTCTATTCATTTCACTCAGCCAAGTGGTCCACCTCCGCATGCCTCCTTTTCTAGGCTGGGAAATACTGGAAGAAGGAGCTGAGTCTCAGTGGGGTTTTACACCCTTAAAATCCTGAGAGCTTGTGAGAGCCCTTGACCCCAGCTGTGGCAGACCTCAACTGTGCTTGCTCTCTCAGCCTCCTAGGACCCCTTCCTCCATTCCTTGCCCATTCCCTGCTTCCTGTGGACCAGAGCTGCTTTGCTGATGTCTTTCATAAGGCTACACAACTCCAATCAAGGCTGCTTAAAAGTGAGCACAGTGCAGGCTCAGCAAGTAGTCCCAGATCAGCATTCCAGTTCATCCTCCACATGGCCTTTTCTTTTTCTCCACGAGCATCTCAGACTGGGAAATAGCGTTGGGAGTCTAGGGACTGGGGGCGATTACAGTGTCTGCCTATCTTTTCATGCAAGCAAGGCAAATCCAGTTGTGGATGCTATTCCCAAGGCAGAACCTTACCCTACATTAGACAGCAGTCACATCATGGGGAAGCTGGTATTTACATAGCTGGCACCAAGCAAATGGAGAGAGAAAGGTACAGTTAAACACCAGGTTCTTTTTTTCATCTCTTTGCGTGATCATTTGTGAACCTTTTGGTGACTAGAAGAAACTGCACGCTCACTCAAACTTACATAAATGTGCTGAACTCAGTCTGAATGCTGCTGAGAGGGGCTGTCTTAGCCAGCAACAGTGGCAACCCAGCATCTTTGTATTTCCCATTTGTCAAATTAAAACATCCTATTTCAGGCTTTCCCTTATGTATACTCCTACAGTGGACACATGAAAGGAGACCAATTGCTCCCTGACTGAGATATGTGTGGGACTCAGTGTCAGGAGAGAACGAGAAATCTGCAAGCTTCAGCACCCAGCTTTTGTATGCTGCTGACAAAACTAGCAGGAATAAAATATGCATGCTGAAAAGAAAAGGGAAATAATTGTTTCTTTACATGAGCATTTCTCTGGGTTCTAGGACATGCAGTCATAATAATGGTGGACACTCCATGGAAAACAATACACAGGATGAGATCATTCTTGTAGTCAGGTTCAGTACAGGCATTATTTAGCAGAACCGCAGAGCACAGAGACTGTTTGCAGGGCAAGTCTGCTACGGCAGGTCATTCAAATGCTCATGGCAAGTGCAGTTACTGCTGATATTAAAAAGTGGTAGCAGGAAAATGACTACAGGCTGTGAACCACTTTAGATAGAAAGATTTTATTATGCTGAGTTTTAGCCCATATGTAGGTAGCTGTACTATAATAAGTAGGATGAAGTATCACCATAGCTCGGAATGGCATTACCAGTCACATTTTATTCCATTTGATTAGATAGGAGATTCATCCTACTCACTTATTTGTCTCATCTCAGGAAATATAATCCCCTAATACAAATATCTGATACAAAGCATCATCCCAGCCGAAGCTGCAGAACTGTTTTGAAGTTGGCCTGTTTTGCACTTGTGTTTCTCCCCACACAGAGCAGGTGGTAGGTAGATGCCTGTTGCAGTGCTGAACGTATGCATGGAGGGCTGACAGACGTGTTTGTGGGGTGAAGTCTGGTGTACTGATTTGCTCATTTCTCCATTTCTGAATCCTTCATTAAACAGTGGTGCTATGTCTGATGCAAGAAAAGCATCTGAGAGTTACAGAAACATTAAATGCTTTAAGTGAAGAAGGTTTAGCTCCACAAATCAAGACCATCAGAGATAATCGATGATAATTCTCTCACTGTTTCCCATTAGTGATAAAATCCCCACAGAGAGTGAAACAGGATGGTAAATGCACTACATTACTACTGAAACTGAACTATCATGTTGGTACTCTTTGCGAATACTTTTCAGTTTAAGGATCAGTGCTCTCTGCAGTCATCAGTTACACCAATGTACACTTAGAACCGTGCTGGCTGAGCTTCCTGCCTGTGATGGTGGCAATTCGTGCTGCCCCGCCTTCCAGAGAAACAACACAGCATGCCAGCAGTCCTCCTGTCCTCTGCCAAGTGTAAACCTTGGCAAAGTGTGACCCAGAATTATTCACCTGGTCTGTAATGCATCTAACTGCAGATAACTAGTCACCTGAATCAGTACCTTGGGCAGTTCTGGTAGTGCTGCTCACAGGGAGCAGTGTTTCCTCTTTAGTATCCTTTGGCTTGGGAGAGGCAGGACACTGTCCTCATTCACTGGCTTTGTTGCAGCAGACTTGGACTTTGTTTTAGCTAACACGAGAAATACACAGATCAAACCCAATGGTGGAATAAACATGTATTTCCAGTCTCCACTTTGCTAAGTATATCTGAGCCTAGATCAGTGTCTGTCCAAGATGTTTCCCAACACTTTGTGGCTTCTGCGTGGATCCACAAATCTTCCCCCTTCTTGCAATCATTTCCTTTGCCTTTGGCTTATTCTGCAAGCGACAAGATTTTAGCCAATATAAAAGCCTTCTCCAAAGCTTTCTTTTTGTGCCTACTTGCACCTTGCCAGATTAATGAGTTCTAGTAACAACATCTGACTTCTGTGTTCAGCCACTGCCAGTTTCCAACCTCTGCTGTGACCAAAATATCTCTCTGGTTTTACCTGCCAGGCAGGCGGTGCAGGGCCCCCAGCACACCTGTGGGACATTTGCCCCTACACACACACTTGTGAATCAGAGACAGCCGTGGTTCTGGGCTGAAAGCAGACACTGAGAGGCCTGTGGGGAGCTCTGCTCCATCTTCCTCCACTTTGCACTGGCCAGGCCTAATACTAGACTGGGAATGTCTGTTTTGTCCTCCACCCAAACCCTCTCACAGTAGCTTTATCTGCAGGATTTGGCTCCTGACAAGTTATTTCCATTCTGTACGTATGCTGGGTCATTCTCATCAAATGGCTACAGAGGTTTGTTCATGCCTGTCCGTCCTCAATAAATCTGCAATTTGGGAAGCAGATTTCATTTTGATGATTTTTTCCAACTATTTATTATGCTGGATTTCTAAGGCACTTACACTTGGCTCGGTGATTCCTCAAAAAGGGAATGGTGCCTATTATAGTTAACCCTGTAAAATGTCTAATGAATAATTAAATAGCATGTTGTCTGTAGTTCAGCTTTGTCAGTTTGGTCAGCTGATTGCTGGTTTGCTGCTTCCATCAAACAAAAACCTTACTGTGAGGCTTGTTTAAAATTCAGCATTTGCTAATTAGCATTGTTTCGAATGTAATTCTAAGTGCCACTTCTTCAGGCAATTCAAGAGAGCAATGTAGAACTTCAGTGTCTCTATGGAGACCATCTATAATTTCGAAGACAGAAACAACAGTTTAATGCCTTGTAATACTTAAAAAAATCACCGGTAGCTCTTTCCAAAATACTCCCAAAATACCAATAAAGAAAGGATGCGGCCCTGCTAATACACAAAGTCAGTTTGTTGAAGATCACTGAATTGTCATAGAGATGATTCAGTGAAACTGGTTGAGGGCTAAGTTAAAGCACCAGGATTAGTCTCAGGGGTTTAAATTAAATGGTGAATAAATATTTAAAATGCAGAAGATCAAATCGTTAGGCCCATGTGCCAGCTGTAGGAAGGTAAAACCACTTTGTTAGATTTGTGTACAGAAACACAAAGAAATGAATTCAACAGCCCTGCTAACCATCTGGCTCACAGGACCACAAGCCATGACTGATCTTGATTTCCAAGGCAGAAGTGAAGAGGGTTAGATCACCCACACCGGGCATCTGGCCTCCAGCAACGCCTTATATCCAGCACCTCAGAGAAAAGCAGCACTGGGATGACACAAAGGCAGGGTCTCCTGTGAATAACCAGTGACCACACAGGCAAGCTCTGCTGGATGAGCAATGCAAGATATGTGTACAAAGCTGTGCCTCCTCCTGTACAGAATATTACGGCTGGTCAAAACCCAGGGCTGAAACTGGTGGTGCTGCAGCCTGCCAGGGAGAGGAGAGCTGGCTGCCAGGATAAACACAGCTCCTGGGGCTCCTCAGTCTTGCAGAGAGGTCACTGATTCCTTGGAAACTCTCAAATCATTGACAGAGAACAGTGCTGGGTATGATGTGGGAAAACTATGCAGAGCAAAAGCCATGTTTCCTACAACCGAGGAGCAAAATAAGGGTGAAAGCAGATAGGGTGGCAGAGAAGGTACCAACAGCTCTGAAAGAGCCCTGTACCAGTTCAGACCCATGCTTTGCACTGGGCAGCTTCAGGGAGCTTCCCCATCTGATGGCATGTCAGAACAGCAGGAAGGGTGGGAAACTAGGAAAGGAGGAAGAAACAGGAGAGAGCTTGGATGGGAAGCAAAGCCCTTCTCAAATATGCACTGGAGACGCCAGATATGAGGAGAGATAAGCCCTATCCCACAACTGATGGTGAAACACAGCACCTTGAAAGGCCCAGCTCTGTACCAGGCAGACTTAGCGCAAAATTACTTCATGCCCTGAATTTCACAGGTCAAACGGAACATGATGAGTACAAATCTCACCATGCAACCTGTGGGAGCACGTAGGAATAAAGGTTTGCTACTCTGCCTGAAAAGAGCCAGCAGAAGTTAAAGAAAACTTCTAAAGTTTAGGTCTTTATTGCTCAAATGTTCATACCTTTTTCAAGGTTGCCTTGAAGTTGAGAGCTTCTGCTCTCCTAGTGTGAAATATCCTAAAATAAATAATGCTGTCTTCTCCAATGGTGCATTATAATCAGAGTAGGAGTTTTTAAAAAACCAAGCCGAAATGTGTGGTCTAATTTCTAGCTGAGCTGATCAGAAATCAGTTTTCTTACATCCTTAGAGGTATTTTAATATAGTAGGATTTCTTATTGTACCTTGTTAGTTCACAGGAAAGATTTACTACTCAAAATTGTAAAGGAATACATTTTACCGTATTAATTGTCTTATTTCCTTTGCCCCTTTGGCAGTAATGTTCATTACTGTCTATAAAAATAGACCTTTAATGAGATGTTTACTTCATTTAATTAAAGTCTAATATTTTTTGCCTGGAGTACGGTATCTGCTTAGTCTTTTTTTTGACATTAGATACAAGTTAACTACATAACTTGATATTAACAGTGAACAGAGATTTTTTTCTTTAATACAAATAATTATATTTTTTTCCTTATTATTCACTCACTGTTCCAGCTGATGTCACTGGAAGGACACATATAAGAAAAGCATTATCAAACAACTCAATGCACTTCATATTTCACATGCAGCAGTATTTTTCTTGAAGAAATGAATGCTTTTTGCACACCAGCTTTAGTTTTAGGTAGCTTATGGCATTTCTTGTCTTGCAACATCTTCATTTGCTGCACTAAGGTATGTGCAGCCATAGGATGGAAGGAATGCTTTGGTACGGGCAGTTTTCACAAGTCCTACTTGGCCTATAGAATCACGGAACCATAGAATGGCTTAGATTTCAAGGAACCTAAAAATCATTTCAATCTCCCTGCTGTGGGCAGGGAGACCTTTAACTAAACCAGGTTGCTCAAGAGCCCCATGCAACCTGGTGGCTCACTCCACTGCTGTCCGTGCCAGCTTGATGCTCAGCTCTCTCATTTTTGTTTCCTCTTTCACCTTTGTCTTTTAGCTGTCCCAATACACACTCTTGCTATATGTGACTAGTTATCAGAGCCTTTAGCGTTCATGTTGAAATACTTTCCTCACGGAAGCCACTGTTGCACCCTGAGGTCCCGCTCCCTCCAGCTGGTAGGAGCTGGTCCGGCCACAGAGCTGTGCACACTGCAGCTGTCCGGTGTCTGCACGAGCACACAAAGGTGCAGTTCTGCAGTCAAATGTCTGCTCCAGCAAAGATTAAACCACTGGTCCATGCTGCAAACCCGTAGGTTTGAGTCTTCCATCACAGCTGTGAGTTGAAAAGGCGAATAGCTGGAAGCCCCATAGCCACAAAGCGAGCAGTGTATCAGGGCAGAGCTGGTCACGCCAAGCCGAACAGCAGGAGAATTGGATCAAGCCACCTGCATTTTGCCCAGAGCCTTACCCCCAAATATCATCCTTTTTGATCAGCCAACATTTAATCTAAACTTACGCCTCATCAACACAGCCATATTTCTGCTGAACTTCTTTCTTCTCTGGTAAATCAGCATTACTCGACTAGGAAAAAAAGTTAAAAATAAATACCCCATCAAAACTGTTACCTCCTTTCACCCCCAGCTCCAGTGAGGGAGTGTTTCATGGATCCATACAGATGGAATTAGCTGGAGTTTGTACCACTAAGGCATCCTGCCTGGAGCCAAAGGGGCCCCACCTCTCTAATCAGATGTATATCCATTTTGAAAACAAAAAAAATAGGTTCTCCCTCATTCCACATTCTTTCTTTTTGTTTGCTGGCATAAATAGATATATGACTTATCTCAAGAGTCTGTGTGATGCCTTCTGACCTACTGGATTCCACTACAGATACCTGCTTCAGATCTCTCTTTTGATATCATGTCTCTTCCACTCCAGACTAGGTCAGCTATTATTGTGTTAAGAGTATTAAAAGTGTTTTTTAAACTGTAGTAAATTAAAACCAACCATTTCTTATGTGTCTCTTCTTCCTTTCCAATGACATTGTTTGGGCAATATATCATAAAAAATACCTCACTACAGTGATGTATGGCACTAATCTATCATGTAAGCACTATCTTTTTGGTGATATATTAGAACAATGCCTCATCAAAACATCATTGATGTAGATATATATTACTCAGCTACTGACTGGCTAGCAGTAATACATATATATATATATATATATGGGAATTAGATGAGTTTAATGTATTAAATCAAAAGTGCATAGATTTGAATCTAAAAAAATATTATCCAAATGCTCTTAGGAGTGGTATGAGGTTGTATATTAGTAGGTGTAATGAGAGATGCCACAAGACATTTCAATTTTAAAAAAAATGCTGTTTTAATGAAGTGGTGGAACCTGCCCTTCTGCCACCCACATTGTTTTCCTGTTTCAGAATGGACCAGAAAGGAAAGTAAAAGTCAGAATGAAAAGATATAGGGCAATAGTCCAAAGGCATCACTGCCTCCCACAGTTTTGATGGCAAATAGGAAAAACAAGAAAAGCAAATTAAAAAGATTAAATGGAGAAAAGCAATACAATTCTTTTAGGATTTGCAGACAGCTTTGGGTCTTTCTACTATCCTTGACTTTGAAGGTTAAACAGGGCCTCTGATCTCTAATAAACTGAAGTGAGGTGGATCATGAGTGTGGGCATCAATAAAAAGAATGAAAGGGAAACATAATGTATATGATTCATTAGTTTCTAGTAAATTATGTGATTTTGTCCTGAAGTATTTGTTAAATTCCCTGTCTTTCACTAGAATGATTTCCTTTGCCCAAATGAAAAT
The DNA here is from genome assembly GCA_013397175.1 of Platysteira castanea. Classification (NCBI taxonomy): domain Eukaryota; kingdom Metazoa; phylum Chordata; class Aves; order Passeriformes; genus Platysteira; species Platysteira castanea. The sequence continues at coordinate 272,432 of VYXC01007174.1, forward strand.
ATCGGGTCACATTTGTTGAGGGAAAAACTGTACTGACAGAGCTCTTTCCAGACTATTTCCACTTATGCCAGAACATGATGAACCTGCTGTTTCTCGATGTTGTTTGTTCTTCCTGGCCCTTCATCTTTTGGGAGTATTCAGGAAATAGGGGGTTGGGAAAAGGCCATTGTATTATTCTGTAGGAGTCCTTTTTGTCTCCAAGTGCAAGATAAAGCAGAAGCTGTGTTACAAACCTCTGCCCACTCTGGGTTCATTGGGGGATGGTTTTGGTTTTGTAGGAATTCTCAGTGACCTGAAAGCTAGCTTTTTTTTTTAATTATCTGCTTCTCATTTCAAAGGGTAAGGATATTGTACATGGTTAGTAATTTCATTTCATAACCCACCTTTGAACCATAGAGAAATTAACTAATTTTTCAGAAGCTTATTACAGCAAAGCATAACAACTCCTTTATCCAAGCTCAGGGAGCATATAGCTGTCTGAGCTGGAATTGCAGTTAGTAGGCTCCCTCAGTGTTTCCCAGAATTTAAACCATATTTACTTTCCAGACCTTCCAACAGTCCTTCACATTTGTTAACCATATTTAGTCAGTTTGATTTCTTGTATTACCACATTACTAGCATAACCAAATTTTCATTGCCCATGTCATAGCACAATAGATTCATGTCAGTAATATAAAATACCACAAAGTCATAGAGTAATTTGGGTTGGGAAAGACCCATTAGATCATCAAGTCCAACCATTAACCCAGTTCTGCCAAGTCCACCATTAAACCATGTCTCTTAGTGCCACATCTAGATATCTTTTAAATATCCTCCAAGGATAGTGACTCCATCACAGCCTGTTCCAGTCCTTGATAGCCCTTCTGGTGAGAAAATTATGTGGACAGGGTTTGAAAAGGATAATCCAAACTCCAGAGTAATCTCTAAAGTGCAGATGTACCATAATATGCAGAATGAGAAAGCTACATACTAATATTAGGCTGAAATCTTGATACATTGTGGTTCAGTGGTGAAACCCCAAATTATTCAGCTCAGTTAACAGGAGAGAGATAGAGGAGGGAGGAGCAGCAGGTTCAGCACCACGAGGAAACTACTTGGTAGCATTTTGTAATGGTGGGGGAGGAAGAGAGTGTGTTTCCGATGCCTGAGGAATCATTTTCCACACAAAGACCTTTCCCAGTGTGCCACCCTGAGTACATCCTGCACTCCACCAAGGCATTGCATATTGCCAGGCACTGGGTCATCATATGCCCTATAACTTCCAATAATTAATTTCCCTTTCCATGGAAAGACTGTGCTACATCAGTGAATATCATTGGTACAGTGAGGTGGCAGCAACTATCCTGGTTCTGCTATTAGTAATGAGATATAGGACCCAGAAAATGAAGTGCCTTGTAGTTTAAAGGTCTGGGAACATGATGTGGACATAAAAAATTGGTAGTACAAGCTCATTTGTTCTTTTGCAATTCGGACCATATTTTTTCTGTGGCTTTCAGCAAATCCCTCAGGTTTTCTGAGCCCAATCTGTAAAATCAGCCTTGCAGTCTTTTGTCATGTCCCACATACGGGACCATTAAAGGTTGATTCATTCTTGTTTGAAAATTGCTGTGAAGATGAAAACTGCAGTATAAATTCTGCCTGTTGTTCCAGTGGCCTCCTGATTTCAAAGGCTGCCAGGGTTAAAGTGGTAGGAGACTGATTTAAGTGGAAATCAAGACGCAGTGTGGCTGATGCAGGAGTCAGACAGAACATGTTCAACCAGCAGCAGCCTGAGAGGGAACGATACAGAGAGGTGATACATAAAGCTCTTCAATACCATAAAGTCACACATAAAATAAATCTCATTACTGCCTTTTGCACTCCCTAGCCACTGTTCATATAACTCTATTGGGCTCTGGCAGTAGTGAGAAACATATTAATGAAACAGAACAGTATCTGGGAAGGATATTGTGTCAGGTTGTATGAGATACACAGACATCTTTTGGAGTTTACCAAGAGTGAGACAGTAATATGCATGCTCAGAATACAACCTTTGCCTTTGCAAGCAGATAGCAAAACATCAGAGGGACAAAGAGGTGGGAAGACAAGCTCACACTGTGACACACAGTGGCTCTGTCAGAGTGCATGAAAGGAGCTGGCAAACGCTTCATCAGTGCCTTTCATAAAACCTGCCAAGGTAAGAAAAGAGGTGAATACCAAAGCAATGGATACCAGAGTGCTTGCATCGATAAGAGCCAGAGTATAAACCTATGACTTCACCCCGCAAGGGCACAGCTGCTTGTTGCTGCAGACAGGAAAAAGTCCAGAGACTTTAATACAGATTTTCTGTCTAAGAAATGTAACAGCAGAATTAACAGGGTTAATTAATAACCTTGGAAATCCATAATTAATTAAAAACCAGCACTGACTCATTGAAGCCCAAACATACTGGCACTCACAGTGTGGATGATGATGCTTGAGACAGAGCCCTAATCACCTAATTGAACGTGCTGTTGATCTGTGCAGCCTCCGTGGCACAGGAATGGGCCCAGGAACGGGAATGGCTCCTGGTGCTGTGTTTGCCCCTGCTGCCTGGAAGAGGTCTGAAAGCCATCGGGAAACCTGGGGCAGTGTGAAAGCAGGAGCTGCACTTGAGAGCTGACCAAAACCCAGTGATATCTGTAGAAAGAGCCCTATACGTAAACCAAAAGATGTTCTAACTTGTGTTACTGTGTTACTACCATCACTTCTCTCCTTCCTGGCTGTGTCTGTTGAGGTGACCCAAAGTGGCAGGACTCATTGTGCCATACACACTGGCGATGACAGCTCGGCCCCACAGCTCGGGGCAGGATTCAGCCCGGTCCAGCAGCCTGGGTCTCTATCAACCCAGAGACCCGGAATAAGATGGAAACAACATACGAATGTGGAAAAATGCCATCCAAATGGTGAGAAGCTGCAAATGACTCAGTAGGTTATCTGATTCTGTGGTTTCCTGCTGAGTGCAGGCTGCCATGTGGTGACACAATTTATGGAAACAGCTTTCCCAGCACACAAGAAAAACAAAGGCTTTCTGGTATACATGGGAGCAGAGCAGCCCAGGACAGTCGGGTAAGCTACCAAGGTGCCACTATGATCCCTGCAGTAGCCCTTTTCCTCCACACTTTTCGAGGATCAACAATAATTAATTAAAACACTGCCCTTCTACCCTCCCTTTCAGTCATGGCATTTTATTAGCATTGCCAAACAAAGCTTCCCAATCCCTTTGGAAGGTCATTGCTATCCATTTTTTATGTCTGGATAAGCAAAGTCCTGGGGAGGTGAAAGGCTGCTTGCTCCCAGCCTTGTCCAAATGGGCAAGGGAAGAGGCAGGGGCCATAAAACCTGCCCTTTCCTCTTGCATGGCCTTTCCTACCCCAGCTGTCCCACCAGGAAAGAGCCTGGCAGTTCTGGGGTATCTGCCTGTTACTGTGACACAAGGGAACTTTCCCAGAGGGATGGCATTGTGTGTCTCACCACACCCATGCCAGCAGCAAAGGGAATACTCACTGGGACAGAGAAAACGGCACATGCCAACTGACAGATAATTTGCTCGGCACCAGCAGGGAATTTTTTGTGGCTGAGAATCTGTACTCAGGACTTTCAGGGCTGACTTCACCCCTGCCAGCAGGATGGCATGACTTGTGGGTGGCTGAAACGAACAGTCTGTAAGTGAGCGGGCCAAGCTTTTCATCATCTAAAAAAGGGAGATGAACAGGGTCAAGACATTGGAGTGACTGCTCATAACCAAGCTGTCTTATTAGATTGCTAGCTCCAATTTTGGACCCAGATGTTGTAGCATATAAAAACTGACATAAATGTATGATAGAAAAGCTGCCTTTGGGCTCTCTGGTGTCCATCATCAACAGTGCACACAGTCATTTAATGTTTCCTCTGGGCATCCAGCATAAACACTGCTTTTATGTAACATACCTACACACATGCACATACGTGCAGGAGGATTTGGGAATAGTTTCCCTGAATTCTGTGTGGAAAAATTAGTCTACATGAAGGCCATGTTGAATTTCACTGTGCTCATATCACCTCACATCTAGCACAGCTGGGGGTCTCTCTGGCAGACCGACAGCCTGTGCCTCCCACAACAGCTACATGGAAAAGGCCTTCTGTTTGCAAACCTGCCTTCTGCAGCTCTCTCCCTCCCCTAAGAGTCTTTAGATCGTATGATCTATACCACTGTTTCAGTTACTCTTTTTTCATCTAGCAGATAAATTATTATGAAGACCAACTTCGCCTTCCCCTGACCACAGCCTTCTCCATGTGTAGTGAAGATAAAGATTTAGATAAGCCATTCATCTCAAAAAACATCTAGGAAAGCATTCACACTATTTAAAAAACTCCCTCCCCAACACTGTAGCGGCAACTGCCACAAAAAATCCCTAACTATAAAGAAAGTAAACAAATACAATACCACTGAGGAACAGAAGAAAGCAATACTAATGCTTGCTATTTGGCAACCACTTCAAAATTCAAAACAAACCAACTAAAATTGCTTTCCTAATTCTCTTTTTATCCTTTTTCCTAGGCCTTTTCCATAAGGTACCTAGTGGAAATTGAAGCAATAGTTTTATACGGATAAATCCATACCACTGAAAAGAGTCTGATCTCTTTTCTCTAGATGCTCAAAGACTGCACCAGTCTATATGGTGTTTGAAAACCATGTGGGAAGGAGATCATTCTCTCTTAAATTCAATAGGCTTTTAGAATCACATTTATTCACTTCTATAGAGTTTTTCCGTACGGGATTTCAGAGCCTTTTATACAAGAAGGTGCCCCCTTTTCTCCGCTTCTCTCCTTCCTTTGTGCTTGTTCTTTCATCAGCACAAAGCTGAAGTGAACAATAGTACACACTCAGCTTTACATCCCGAACCATCCAGGACTCTGAAGAACAAAGAAACAAATACCCGACAGAGGAACTATAGATAGCAAATTCAGTGTGATGGGTAACTTTAGCTCCAGTGGAAAGTTCTGGTGCTGGTGGAAGAAGGTTAATTTTAGGAGCCAAAGAAGATGAGTACTGAAAGCTGGTTCTGATACGGGTTGGCTATAAAATCCCAACTGAGTCACTCTGCCTCTCCAAGCTGCATTTTGTACACTGCAAAATGGGGTTTTACCCCAGAAAACTGGGTAGTGGTTTTATAAGGCATTATAAAGGACTGCAAGGAATATAAACAAATAACTATTTCTTCATATGGGAGGGCAGGAGTAAAGACAGAAGGCAGAAAAGCAAATACACTGAGTGGGAGTGTGGGGACAGCAGTTGGGACAATTTATTAATTTGGTTTCCATCCCATTCTCATAAACAACCTACATCTGCATGTATCTGCTTGTTGATCACTCTGTGCATGCTGTTTCCCTGCACTGGGGCCCTGGTCCTGCTCCACGCTGGAGGCTGCCCCTTGCTGCCCCGCCTGCAACCAGCATCTCTACCCTGTCGAGGCTTGCTCCCACCTCAAGGTGCTGAGCCCAACCAGCTCCCCTGCTTTGGTTCACGAGGACAGGTGGGGTGACTGTGACTCTGCACCCTTCTGTTGCTGCATCATCCTGTTTTCCCTTGGTCTGAAAACTGGGTGGGGGAAACACATCTCCTTCCCCAGCTGGTTTATTACAGAAGGAGAAAGAAAACTGTTTTTCTCTCCCTAACTCAGATGTCCCTCAGAGACATTGGTGTGAGGCAGGGGCCACCCATGGGACCTGGAGACCAGGAAGTGGGAGTGGGGCAGGTCAAAGGCCCAGGTGATGCTGTGTAGGGAAGACGAGATCCTGCATTTGTCCCCTTCTCACTGAATCTCTGAAAAATCATGTCCTTGCCTGCTGCTATAATCACTGATTACATGCCATTTGCCTGTTGCATTAAAGCTGCTTTCTTAATTAATATCATTTTAAAGGGCGGGCTTGGCATGAAGGAGACAAGCTGTTTTGAACTCCAGTAAACACGTTTTGTATGTGATCATCCTAAGCAACTCCTGCAGCCTCTCTACGGTGAGCAGGCAGAAAGCACCACGAGTTAATGAACTGTGTTTTACCCACCTGATGCTGGTCAAAGCTTTGATCTATCAGGTTTTAAGGCTGGGTGGAGGAGGGGAGGCAGAGTGCTCTGCCACACTCCCCAGTACCACTGAAACTGTTAATCAGCCTGCTCTGCAGTCTACTGCGGAGTTTGCTTTATTAAAGCTCCCTGCTGCCTGCACACGTTCACTGGCACAGACATCGAGAGACAAGCAAACACTTACCCAAGTGCAGAGTACTCACTGCTGCATTGCAGAGTTTACTGGCATAAAATGATGGGGGTAGGTAATCGCAGGTGGAGACTTGGGTCCTCCCTCAGCCTGCCTGCATCTGCAATCTCCTGGATTTCTGTAGTAGGGGATACAAGGAGAGCTGGCAGCAAAACATGCTTTTTAGGGCTCTCTTTCCAATTCCTGAATGTCTGGATAGCTGCATTGCTTGTACTAGTCTCAAATGTAGTCTGTACTACTTAATGTGGTTTTTGTTCACGGTTACTCTAAAAAACTAAAAATTAATTTCCTTTGAGGTACTCGAAGGGGTAAGCATAATTTTATTTGTTATTGTTATAAACTAACCTTGCCTCTGCCTAGAGGCCCTCTCTAAGGTTGAGGATGCTGTTGTGCTGTTAAAGTATTCAAATTAAATTCAGCCTCCTTTCAAGGACCTGGCAGCCTGAATATTAGAGGCTTTCTGGTTTTCCTATAGGTTGCCTCATATAGAAGGTTGAGCAGGATTAAGTCACTTTTAGAGGAAATTGTAGGTGATTAATTTAGTTCATTTCCTTTGTGCACACCCCCACCCCCGGGTTATGCTTTTTCCTTTTCTTTATTTCTTTTGTGCCAGCACAGAAATATCTATTTCTTGAGGTTTAATACCAAGTAGCTGCTCTGTTTTGTAACATCGATAACCACATCGGATTTGTTGTTTTTAAGAGACAGGTTTTTTTGGAGGAAAGCTGGTATATGCTTAAGAACTGTTAGGCATTGCATTTCTAATCTGTAAATATGCATGTGAAAATTTAATTATAATAATTTTATTCTTTGTGAGCAGCTGATTCAGGATTGCTTAGTTCCCCTTGTATTTCTCAGGTATGTATCTTGGCTGCCTTTTTTTTTTGTGAAACAAGGATGGCTCAGATTTCTTCTCCTTATATGTTTCCTAGTGACACAGTACTGCAGTCTCTGCCTTTGTCAGCTTATGTCTAATTGCAGAGTATTTTAGCAAAAGAATTCAAGTGCAAGTTTTAGATTTGGAGTTAACCATCTACTATACTCAGCTTGGTTAGCAGACGTCATCTGAACAGCAAAGATTGTCTAATAAGGAGAAATTCATCTTCAGGGCTATGCGCAGGTGGGCTTGCATCAGTCTGAATCAAGAACTTGTAACTTGGTAGCGTTTAGGGAAAAGGAAATTTTCTTTTCACTGAAAAGCCGGGATATATCTGTGCAAGCGTGACATCTGTTGCAGCACTGCTTAGTGACAGTCTTCTGGGACAAGCTGGCCAGAAGGACTGGATATTGTGAGAATTAAAGCTCCGTGTTTGCATGGCAGCTTAACCGCTGAGTGCACATGTTCTGAAGGAAAAATATGATTTACCTAAAAAGAGCTACTGGGGCTGGATTTCTGGAGCTGTTGAAAAAATCTCTCAACTTTCACAGGAACTGGTGGGAGTCCTGGTTACCAGGTGCTTCCAAAAGCAAAGTCTCATTGTCAAGATGAAGGTTATGACCAAAGAAGACAGATATGATTTCATTATTATTTTAACTTTACACATCCTGATTTTCATACCAATAAAACAAGGATGACATTTTACTGTCTTTAAGGAATGGTAAGGGTTAACATAATAGAATCTTAGTAGTCCTGCAAGGAAGACATTGGTAAGTGACACAGTTGTTACGCTGTTAGTGGCCATTTGTGAGCAATTTTTCCTCATTGTTCAGATCCTACTTTAATTCACTTCTTCCAGTGACCCATTCAGTGTTAATCCACCACACAGAAGCGTTGCAGTTTTAATTAAAAAGGAAGTCTCTATCTCACTAAGCTTAGTCTGCCATCTGATCATGCAGTATGGTATACAGACAGTATTATCTGTCTAATTTACATCATAAAACCATGACTTAAGCAAGGCAGAACACATTGGCAACCCTCAGCAAATAATGCTGCTCTAACCAAAACCAGCCGTGTTTTAAAAAAAACTTGACTGTAAGAATGGAGATGTGTGTCTCACATGGTGCTGCACACAAGGAGGGTTACTGGGACACAGAGAGCTCAGCGGGATACCTCTTTAAAATAATATCTGTAAACTGAGTTTGGAGCAGCTCCTGAAAATATATGCTCTAGCTTGACCACAAGATAGGAATTTGAGGCAGGATTTACTGGATTAAATTATTTGGCTTCTGTTATAATGAAGGCTAGTGGTCCCTACTGACCTTTAAAACCTGTGATCTTAAATACTGGCAGTTGTTATGTTCCCTGTCACTTGGAACTTCATTAATCAAACTGTGGTAAGCTGCAAAGTATGAACTGTCCTGAGGGCCTACACGTGGCAAATATTCACACTAGGCTGGGTAATATCCCCAAATCCCATTCCAGGAGGTGATGGGATCAGCAGAAGTCCACAACTGGGCAAAAATCTCCTCTTAGTTGTTCTTACATTTGGATTGAGGTAAAGCAGCTGTCCCAGAGCAGTGTGGGCTTGAAGGAGAGCAGTACAACCTGGCTCGTTGCTCAGCTCCCAAAAGCACTGGCACATCAAGGTAGTAAACATAATCTGGGAGTCACTGAGTGAAAATAGAGCCATACAACACTATTTTTCACATTACTGTCAGATTTTTAAAACATTGTGGGAGGAAAGCAGTGGGGGAAGGGAGAGATAAACCGGATCTTGTATTTCTTATTAGCAGAGGAAGGATGGAGGTACAAGATCTGTGTCACACTGTAAGCTCTTTACCTTAGAGGAAGGTGAACCCCACCTGGCAGAAATTAAATGTTAATGTATCAAACTGTGTCCAAAAGCACATAAAGCTCAAGGGACAGCTTATGATACCCTTTGAAAACAAGATCTAATTTAATTCATTTGCATATCCTGATACCCAATACTGCAAATTGGCATTGGTGGGTTAATGCACTGCTACCATTAGGCTCCCTTGAGCTTATTGGAAAGCCATATTCAACAAACTGCAGGCACTGAATTGAAGTGTCTGGTCAGGGAAAACCAGATCAAACTACATCTTTTTAATTGTGACCCATTTTGGGATGTAGAAGGGTGGCAGCAATCCTTGGTGGAAAGAAACAGTAAATTGATTTTGCTGAGAACCTCATCAATCACTGGTCACAGTGACCCATGGATCATTAATCTCATTAAAAACTTCAGCCTTGTGGCAAAAGTAATAGCAGACACACTAAAAGCGTGCAAATGAGATATGCTTTCACAAATTTGAATGGGTCTGGCTGGTGTCCCTGAGGAGAACTCCATTTCTAAATTGGGCAAACTTTTCACTGACTCTAGCTGAACTTCAGCCATTTACTCTGTGTCAGATGCCATCTTTAAGAGCTGTGAAAACTGTACAGAAGGTATGTGGTCTGTTATTGAGTCACATTCATATACTCAGTTCAGGGAAGGAAGACCTCAACAGTGGGCATGGGACATCCCCTCTTAATGCTGTGATCTTCTTGACAACTAATCTCTCTGCTGCCTGAGCTCTTTAGGTGAGGAAATTCAAAAAGAGTCTGGGAAACTGTCCTGCTTCTGGCCCAGATCAGCATAAGGGTATGGCCAAGACACTGTGTTATTTGATACCATTTTATGTCATAGGCTGGAGAAAGGGACTCTGAGAAGGGACTTCTGAGAAGAAGAGATGTGTTTTCCAGTTGGAAACAAGTGTGGCAGATGGAGCAGTTGGGGTGGGGTGCCACTGTGGTCATGTCAGGTTGGGCTCAGTGCCCATTTTGCATGTAAATCACCCTCTTTTTTTTTTTTTGTACACTTCTGTTATTAATAGTGTCACTGTTACTGTTCATTTTCTTATCTCATTGCTGTTTCCAGTAAATTGTTCTTATTTCAACTCATGATTTTTACATTTTTCACATAATTCTCAACTTTACCCCTGGAGCACGAAGTGGGAGGGCAAGTGGGGGAGCAAGTGAGTGGCATCTCATTTGGGTGAGTCTCAAGAGAGGCCATGACAGCAACACATCTGAGAGTACACAGGCAACACTGATTTTCTGTGTGTCTGTGAATCCAAGGAATTTGCATTTTCTCGAGGGATGATACATGCCAAAGTGTACAGTCAGTTGGTCATGTGGGTCAGTTGGTCATGTTGGTCCTTTCAAATACAGCAGAGCCCATTGTATCATCGAGATGCAGGTTTTCCTGTCATCTGTAGAGTTGTAAGAGCATGCATGCAGTTGCCAAAACTGCTAAGGTGCACGTTACAGCTGTAAAACACATAAAATTTTTATGTGTTCCTCTCAGACCTTGTGAACACAACCCATGACTCTGAGTGCATCCACGCAGTCCATCTGTAGTCAGATGGTACTTGGCCCTGGTCGCAAAACCTGGGGAGCTCTACGTCAATCCTCTTATTATTTGACTACTTGGGATTTTTACTGAATAAGAAGTCTAAAAGGTTTTTGGGTACAAGAAGTATTTCAGACTTCCACATTCAGCGCTTCCAGGATCTTCACATACCACATAACTGGGGCCAATTCATGCTGTGGGTTTGGCCTGCAGCAGTAAGTACTTTGATTTCAAGTTGATCAAAACAAGGGCTATGCATGTAAAGAGCTGTGATGCCAGTGATTATGCTGGAGCAGCTTGGCATACGTGCCTCTGTCTATCATGAAGTACACCAGCTCAGGACTGATGTGCCATAACAGTAAGCTCCATGTTGCACTGTCACCTGGGACTTGCTCATCTTGCTGGGTCTGAGGGGTCTAGGACCTTAACAAGCCTTGCAACAGATGAGATTCTCTGAGGCCATTCATTCACCCCTTCCATCTTCATTGCCATGCTCAGGACAAGTGGAGGGGCCCCAGACACGAAGCTGTGCTTCTGGCATTGCCTGTGGCTCTGGTAGGTGTTTTGTCTGAGTTACACTTACTGAAGAGATGAGAGCAATAGGATGTGTTTAGGTACAACTGTGCTTAGGAAAGATACGCTGTGTGATTCAGCCATTATCCAGCAGAGGTGGGCAGCTCAGGGTCCAGGGCAAGAGGCTCACCTCACCCCATGCTTTGGGTACTACTAACACGAACACACACACACATACACAAGCAGCCTTTTGCAACAGCAGCGTCCTGTCCTTGTTTGCCAGCAATGACATCCCTGCCCTGCAAACACTTCCATATAACAAGTTGCTATGTCACAGCTTGGCTGACAGTTAAGAGCCAGGAATATAACTGGGGCAACAAACACCATCTGGCCAAGACTGGCTTCAACAGGCATCTGTGAGTAGCCATCCATAGCCCTAGCCTGAGCTGGCTTTGCCAGCACCCCAGTGCATGAGGTTTTCTGTGGTGGGACTGACATCATGTACTGAGGAAGCAATGGCAGCAGACATGCTCAGAGCAGAAACAAGCAGTGTGTTTTTGCAGCAGCCTCCTCAGTCCTCTATTTGGCTTGGTCAGTTTATGAGGAGGGTGCTGGTGTGGTCATCTGCCATGCCTGGGGCAAGTGCATTCTGACATCAGTGTTGGGACAGTGAGGAAATGCTCACCTCCAGTTGCAGACAGCATTGGAGGCTGGCAAAATGCCAGGTTTGTTCCCACAGCACTGCAGTGTGGTCATGGTTTGTGTGTTCTTGAGAGACACAGGCCATGCTGCACAGGCTGCCAGGGAACCAGGGCTTGCTCCAGGTGTGAGCTGCAAAGACAGCGTAAACAGGCTTTTTTTGTCTCCTTCATTGCAGGGTCACAGGACGTACTGGTGTGTTTGAACACAGTACACAAACCCAAGGCTCAGTCATGAGTGCAGGGGAGTGTACCAGATCATTGCTTCTTAGACTGTTGAATTCAATGTGCAATGCCTAACGTTAATATTAACCTATATACTGAATGGTTTGGAAAGTACCTGTTTGTACTGAGCTGTCCCAGCTGAAACACTTCAACTGCAGAGTTCTCAGCACAGCATTCATTATTCTGAGACTTGCTTTCCCAGTTAGCTGGAAAGAGCCTGATTGTTTTCACCGTTTGGATCGTATTTTAGCTCCTGTAATAGCTTTACCTGAGATAGATTGATGAGAAGAAATTTCTTTTAAAATGCTATGATTATGGATAGATAACACATTCTTTGTGAATGAAACCTTTCATGTAATTGGGTGTGAATTGAGGGAGAGCCTTTTTAAACTTCATTAGTAATGCAGCTGGTTGTCTCTTCTGACTGGTACAGTGTCTGTCACACAAGAGTGTACCATTGAGCCACGCACTTTATTAAATGTGAATAGGTAAGCATGAACTTAGACCAAACTGAACGTCCTGAGCTCTACTTACACCTCAGCATGAACCCAGGGTCTCTGTCGTGTAGTTTTGACTGTTCCAGATGCCTGTCTCATGCCTTTCTGATTAAAGAGCCGATAATGTAATCCCAAGCTATTGCCAGCAACCTGGACAGAAACTGCATAGCTCAAAGGTACAGCATGACTGAGCCTGTGGTCAGACTGGTGCTTTCACCTCAATATTGCTGGTTTCATTGACAGCTTTGCAGAATATCTGCCCTGCTTTCACAGGTCATATACCATGGAGTTAAAGAGCTTAGGGAAAATAGGCTTCGTGAGAAAAGATGGATAAAGTTTAGGTAGTTTTGTTTAGAGAAAAGTTTACTGAGGAAGAAAGGAGAACTGTTTTCAAATATATAAGAGGCGCTGCAGAGTGGAAGGGATAACCTGTTTGTTATATATGCTGTGGACAAGACAAGAAGCAAGGTTCTTGCATTGCAGTAAGGTAGAAAAAGGCAAAAATTTATCAGTAAGGAGGTGAAGGGTGGAAACCACTTATGAGGAGGGCATGGAGCTTCCACCATTTCACCAAACGCCTGTTGGGCTCATCTTTGGCTAGGGCAGGGCATAGACCAGCACATGCAGGCTGAGACAGGCAGGGTCAGAGAGGAGAAGAGCCTCAGCACCCCTGAGCAGATCTCAGGTCTGAGATCTCAGATGATCTCACCCCTGGTGATCTCAGGTCACCATGAGCAACAGCAGAGGGACTCACTCCCTCTAGCCCCTCTATTAATGGTGTTGCATAAATATCTGTCACAGGTACAACTTGTTCAAATTTATTTTCAAAGCACAATCATTAAATTGCAGAGCTGAGAGCAGAGGGCAGGTAGTCTAGCTCTGTGCTGCCCACCAGACCACAAATACCCCCATTCTCCTGACGTGAAATTAAGCCAGGCTGAAAATGACTTTTCACCTCAGTATGGTCTAACACCTCTGTGTTAGCAGCAGCAGCCCCAAGTCCTTGGGGACCAGAGGAGACCTTAATTAGGAGGTGTGGCTTTTTCTGGGCAGAAGTGATTTGGCAGGCAGAAAAGTATTCTAAGTGTTCTCCCATGGATGTCATCATGAGCAATAAATGATCTTTGTGCCCTGGGTTTGTAAGCGGGTCATATTTTCACGATGTCAAGCATGCTGCTGTCTTTTCTGCAATAAAGCTCACCTAATCAAAACAAGTCAGAGCTTATCTAAGCCCCTAGCCAGAGATATCTCTGTGGTAGCTACAGAGCCAGGTTTCCTAGCAACCTAAAAGGCATTAGACAGGGCTTTGTGGACATTTATCTGTTACACGCAAAACCCCCTGTTTGAATAATGTTATGGGTGTAACATCAACTGACAAAAGCCAGGAAATTCAGAGCTGGGGCTGATTTTCTATCCTTGCCTCTCATCAGGCTGAAAAACAAAAGACATGGTCATGTGAGTGATGAGCAGAGGAAACCAACCTTTTTATTTCCTGGCTTTTCTCCCAAACGAGATGCCATTCAAATGAGGTGCTTGGTATTAATTTCCTCTGTTTAAGACAGGCTTAATGCTCACATTAGGTAGCATGTTGGCAGTGCTGTCGGTTTCTCCATGGGAGTGAGGAAAGAGATATCACAGCCCCTCTGTAACCTTTGATTTCTCCATTGTGAAACCCGTTTTTAGATCTGTGGCTTCTCAGGTGGAGGCTGTGAGCCTGCTCTATGCAGGGCCACCATGGCATCCTCAGGAGATCACTGTTAGCCTAGGGTGGAGCCAGTGAGGATACACGGGTTAAAACCACTCCATCTTCCTACTAGTGCCCAACTCTAAACAGAGGAAGATGATTTTTATAGGTTTCAAGGAATTCTTGAGATGGATCTTGGAATGGATCTTATTATTAAGCATTTTGAAAACAAAAGGTATGGGGAAAAAGAGATTTAATGTAGGTGGGTTTTTTCCCAGACCAAAAATATACTGAGGACTGATGAATGGTCTGAAAAGTGATACTTCAGTACTGTCTTTTATTTCTTCACTTGTAGCAATAGCAGTGTTTAAAATCCTACAACTTAAAGTTTGTGGAGGAGACTGATGGAGGGAGGGATGGAAGAACTCCCATTGCTGCTCACTGCCACTTCAAATCCTTGGGGAAAGGGTCTTCTGGAAGTGAAAGGGAACTGATCACCTCTCTACAGACTTCTGAAGTCATCTCACAGAAATTAACAGAAAGTTATTCTTTTGCTTCAAATTGATATAATGTGGCTTAAAAGTGCTCAAAAAGATGCGTTCATTTCCACAATCTAAGTTATCAGCTGGGATAAATTAACTCTCTGACTTCTGTGCAATTCTGTACGTGTACCATCCCTAACTAGGTAGGTTTTCATATGTGTATTTGCATTGTTTAGTAGTTCCATCTCTGGGGCTTTCACAAACTGATAACAGCCATTTTTACATTTGTTTGAGGCCTGACTGAAGGGTTTATCTCCGTGTAAATTTTCCAGCCCAGTTGTGAAACCTCTGAAATGGATGGTAAAGAAAGTTCTGACAAACTTAGTCATAGTTGGGTACTTCGCTGCTGTAAGAGAAAATCCCCAATCGCTGCCAGTTGGTGAGCAGCCAGGCTTTCATCCCTCCATTCTCCACTGTAATCTTCATTAACATAAGAGTTGGTGTTTTCCTCCCCACACATGGATGCTATACTGTTTGAACTCCAAGGGGCTGGTGGGATAAAGGCATGTGTACAGGCCTCTCTGCTGACCACAGGCAGCATTTCTTCAGCAAGCATAGCATGAATATAAATGTTACGTTATGTACACCACAATGGAGAGGAATCACTATGCACACTATCACTTTCAAGCCTTTGAAAGAAACAGAAGCAGAAAGAGGTTCTCGCACTTTCTGCCGACATCATCTTTACTGTCCATCCGTTTGTTCCCCATTTAGTCTCCCCACTGGCAAAGCCTCTATTATGTGCTGAAAGAGGAGACAATGGGAGCCAACTACGCCTGGCGAATGCACGCATTGTTCCACGGGCTCCCTATAGAAATCCCTGTGCCTGCATGACCCGTTTTCCAAAGTTTGGGTTTTTTTCTTTTCTGAAGGGAGAGGGTAAGAGGAAAAGGGGCAACGTCTCACAGCTCTGAGCAGATTAGTGGTATGTTCATGCTCATACACTGAGATGGATAAAATAGCCATAAATTTTTCCCAAAGTGCTTATTTGTAATGCATGCGTGAACTCACTTAACAAGCTTAAAATATTTAGTGAACACTGAAATGAATGGAGAGTGTGGGAGGGGGGACAAAACTAGCAGAGATAATTGAATACACTTAGCAGTCATAGCAGCTTTACATAGCTGTATCATATTCTCAATGGATAACACAGCTGGGACAATATGGTTAGAGTTTTAAAATATCTAGGGATTTCTGTCTTAAGATAGTTATCAATAATTGCAAACTTAAACATTAAATATTTTTGGCTTAGTTAAAATATTTACCTCTTTATTCAATGCATGATAAAATATTGTAAAATAGAGAACATTTTCCCTTTGCCATTTTTTCAGGACTCAGGTAAGCAGGAAGGGTCTCTGAGTAGGCCTGTCCAGGAATTGAAGTCTGCCTTGGGGAAACCACAGGTTGCCAAAGACAGGTGGATTAAAACACAGAAGTTCCTCAGACTTGACAGTGTTTGAAATGCCAAATGAGATCAAGGAGATGGGTTACTATAGCACAGGTTCATATCACCTGGGAAACTGGTAAAGTCCTTCAATGCTGGAAAAAATCTTGCCAGATTAAATCATAAGTTTTCACTTCATTCCAGTGGAGACAAAATTTGTACCTTTGCCCTTGTTTTTGACTAGGACTAGGACCTCAAACCCACAGACTGCAGCAACACATCCACCTCAGCTCACACCTAATTAACTGCCTAATTAGAGCAGCACTGGAGGAACTCTGCTCTTTGTTTTCCCTTTTTCTCTGGTGCCTGATGCCACTTGTAGCAGCACAAAGTGCTGAGAGTGGCTGAGCCTTCCTGCTCATGCACAGCAGGTTCAAGATGAAGATGTCTTCTTCTGGGCTTTTCCTCTTGCTTCTGAGGAAACTGACCTTGATGCCACCACGAAGCTCCTCCCCAGGTCGCACCACTCGCACTACAGCCAGTACCTTAGCTAGAGCTGGAGACTAATGCAAGGCTGTTTAATTTGGAAGAGCAATATGAAGGTCACTGAGGAAGGTAATGCAGTCCTGTTGATTGAACATGTGGATAAGGGCACCACAAAAACATAATCTACTTTGCTGGGGATGTGATAAACCAGGTTTATGTATGCAGCTGGCAAGCAGTACTTCTGAGTATTACTCCATCAGATAATCCAGGCAGCAGAGCATTTATATATCACTCTGGTTCCCTAATATGGCTTGAATATAAGGCTTAGGTAATTTTCATATTTGTAGGGTTTTCTAAAACAGTATTACTTATTTCCTACACCTTTCCTGGTTTGTATTTATGAAATACTTATTTCTGTAACCAAGCCAAGGTAGTCTACGAGGAAGATTTCTGATATTCCAAGGGACAAACCCTCCTTTTCCATCCAGAGTAAGATGTCCAGAAACCCCAGAAGATTCACTGGGGTTTGCAGACAGACTCAGCAGCTTTTCTGCATGTGTACACATGGCTGGGGTGTCCCTCATATGAGACTCATAACACACATGGAGCCCAGGCGGTGTGTGGCTGGGCATAAATTTGCTGTACATATCTCTCCAGCCCAGGTGTCACAGCATATACCAGGGGGTCTGGGTCTTGTAAAACAGTCATGCACAACATTTTTACACCCTTTTCAGGCAGGTTGTGAGTGGGAAGAAAGGAGGTGGTTGTGTTTTTAAGGTATGATGGATGTGATCCAGAGGAAGCTTCTGCAGAGGTGAGCCCTATCTTCTAGCTCTTGGGATCAGGGTCCTGGATCAGAGCTGCAAGAGGGTTTGTGTGATTCAGCTGCTAGGCAGAGGGACACCTTTCTGACCAGGGAATGTCCTGTCTGTACCTATATTTGTTATCAGGTGTTTGGCAGCAGGTCACACATAGAGACAGCTTAAGCTAAGCCTAAAACCAGTATTGTGAGGTTAACATCCAGGGAGAACTACTTGAGCTGTAGTTAAGATTATAGCTTAAAGTTCCACAAGAAGATGTGGACATATATTTATGAATAAAATTAGGCTGGAAATTAAAAGGATTCTAGCAATGAGAGGAGTGAGATTCCAAAATAGCTTTCCAATGAGAGTGGAAGGGCTCAGAAGAAGTCAAACAAATCTGAGATCAAGATTTACACGATACAGTTGCTGAAAGAGTGAGGACCATGGGCCAAAAAGTCAAAAGTATGTTTCCACCCTATCATCCCTGCTTGCTTTCATTTTGATCCTCTCTGTTATTCTACTTTCTCCTTCTCTTTTTTCCTGTTCCTTTTCTACTTGGATGACAGGCCAGAAAATCCTCTCTATGCATTTTTTCTGTTACTGTTACATCCATTTGGTAGAACAAAGCAAAGGCAAATCCCATTCTGGTACATCTCAGTAGGCTTACTGAAGTCTGCAGGCAGAGCCAGTGTGGGGCTGACCCTAGGGGCACAGAAGCAGGGGCTGTAGGAGGCCACGATGGCCTGGTGACACAGCAGAGTCCATGCCCTTCTGGTGCATGGCTGGTTCCCCTTGCTCTGTGCCATAGACATGCTCGTGCCTTGGCAGGGCATTCAGTTGCAAAGCACTTGATTTCTGCTTGGGAAAGCTGATGACACAGTATCTACCCAAGAAGGCTGTTGAAGGGTTAGATTCATTTAGGGGATAACTGCTATGTTTCTATGGAGTAGAAAAGTCCAAAATACACGTACAGATGCAGTGAACATCACTGTAAACAGAATATTCTGTTTAATTGGAAATGGAGAGGCTGACCAGGTAGCACTTGTTGAGGGGAAGAAGGAGATGCCCTCAGGACCCAGTGCCAGGAGCCACAGCGCAGCTGCACCGTGTCCAGCCATAGGCACTATCCGTGAGTGCCCACCTTTTTGAAATCCTGTCTTTCCACACTTGGCAGGGCCTGTCTGAGGCAAAACAACAGTGTCAGGATTCCTCCACCATACCACTGGCACTGTCACAGTATGCCAATCAATCCTGCACCTACCTCTAGGCTCTGAAATGGAGCTTGCAGAGAGCAACTTGTTTTAACATACAATAAATACAAAGAGGGGCTCTTTGGCAGGGGGTATAATGCTTCCTGGTGCTGGCTGCTTCATCTGCACTTGGGCCCACTTGCAGTGACTATATTTTACGGCTTGAAAAAAGAATTGCTTGTCTTTCACTACATGTTTTTCTGTAAAAAGCAAGCACGTCTTGCAAGAAGTTTGGCCAGTTAATACAAAAGTAATTTAGATGCTAGTCAGACCAAATCACTTTTTTCTTCTATCGCACTTCTGCAGCAGATGTTTGGGTCATGGAAAGCCACCTGAGAAGTTGCCACAGCTCTATTAGTTGGCATCAGTGCCTTCATTTCACAGAAAGAACTGTTGCTTTTCACTGTTCTGGCTGTAATTCAACAAGTACCTCAGCTATTATATCAGCTAGTTGCCATGGTCAACATGTTCTTCTCTACATCCTGGCCATGGGACCCTGCTTCCATCCTCAAACAGCTCCAACACCAACCAGCTCCAGTACCCTGGCATTTCAGCATGCCTAACTGGCAGAAAGATATTCACCTTCAATTTTAGAAGGCCAAAGAGGAATGTCCAAATTCACGGGAGCTGGCCACAGAACAGCTAAGCCTGAGGATCCTGCAGTTAGATGGGCTCAGGCTGATGAAGAACCAGCATCCATGTGTTGCTCACAATTTGTGGGGAACAGATTCAAGGCATCCAGTGGCTTAATTCACTTTGTGTGTGATCCTGCTGTAGCTTTCCTTAATACATTGTCACAACAATGAATTTCACTTTTTTCTGTGAAACCTGGTCATTAGAGATGATATCCCACTACATGCAAACCTTCCAAGTACAGTATTGCACTTAGAATACAATACTGTGTGAAGGGGACTGTAAGAACTACTGCAGTTTTCCTCTCTTGGGCAGTATTTTGTGGGTTATCCCTTGTTGGAAGAATAAGTTAAAACTAATTAAGGTGAAAACAGAATACAAAATGGAAACTTCCAAAGTGTCTGTCACTTGCATTTGTGCAAGTTAAAACATCTCACGTACAGCAAACTTAGGGCCTTTCTTTTTTTCCTGAGATTTTATATTCCACAATCAGCCTGTGGAACAAGATGTGAACTGTCATCCTGCTCACTCTGATGCAGCCCATGTCCCATCAATCCCACAGGACCTAACAACAAGTTGGTATCCTACACTGACAACTGTTTCACCATCAGGTGCCAGGAGAAAAGGCTGCCAGCTAGAAGTACCTCTAACACAAGCAGGAGGATGTGACCAGTTGTCCTTCTGGCACCATCGCCCCTCTGAGTGGCTAGTCAATATCCAGAGCCTTTAAATTTTGTTTTTTTTTTTTTTCCTTTGGAAGTTTCCGATGAGATTTAATCTTTTTAAAAAGCATTTTATTTACAGCTAATGGCCTCAGAATCTTGTTTGTCTAATTTTAATAGAAATAAAAAGCACCCAAGCCATTTTCACAACCCCAATCTCCCTGTATTCTGTGGCCATAGACCTTCCTGCTGACTCCTTGGGGATGTTCTTGCAACATGGCGCACTGCTGTTTGGGCAGGTTTTGCTGGTTTTTCCCTCACACAGACACACATCGAAGTTGTGATGGTTTTGACTGAAGAATCCCACTGCTCAACCCATCACTGGGACCAGAAGTTGGCCCATTGCATTGGATGACTGTTACTTTTATCTCATACCTCAGAATTATAGAATGGTTTGGGTTGAAAGGGACCTTAAAGGCCATCTAGTTCCAACCCACCTGCTGTGGGTAGGGACACCTTCCACTAGACCAAGTTGCTCAGAGCCCCATCCAACATGGCTTTGGACACTTCCAGGGATGTGGCATCCACAGCTTCTCCGGGCAACCTGTTCAAGTGTTTCAGTACCCTCACCATACATAATTTCCTCCTAACATCTAATCTAAAACTCTCTTTTTTTTATTTTAAAACCATTCCCCCATGCCATGCATTTGTAAAAAGTCTCTCTCCATCTTTCTTGTAGGCTTCCTTTAGGTACAGTTTATTAGGTGTTTCACTCTACAAAGGGTCTTAACTGAGCCTGAAGGAAATTTTCTTAGTGCTTTAATCAGAATGATTTTGAGTAAGACAGATTAATGCCTTCCAGTATTATTAGCTCTCTTGCAGCAATGGGTAAAGTATCAGATCTTAGAGAAACTTATCAGCAGTAATGTACTTCTTATAAAAATCGGAGCCTATAAATAATGAAGTTCTTCCCTTTCTGGAACATCCTTGACTATTATAAATCCAAAGGGATAGTTACAACCTGCAGGACGTATCCACGCACATAACGGAATTTTGCATGGTGTCAAAATATCCCCTGTAGTTGAAGGGATCATGTAATAAAAAACCAAGAAATTGTCCAGCATGGTGGAAATCATCTACTTAAAATGAATCATGTTTGAACAAACTGCCTCAGGAACAGAAGGAGCTCAAAGAGTCAGCAGAGCCCATGTTCTGGGTGCTAAGTGATACTGCTTACTGATTTGGCAGAAATGCAAGCATTTATATCACTTACATGTGGAAAGGCATGTCAGCTGAAGAGAAAAAAACAGCTGGTACCCTATCAGGTTAGACCTGATGAATACCTGCCCAAAAACTAACCTAATATCTGTGTGCTAGGTACCCTGTGTGATCCCCAGCCCACAGGACAATCTGTATATATACAATATCCTGACTTTTTGGTGAAGGACTTTATTTAGTAAGGCAGATTAAATACTATGAGACAGAAGAATGTGGGGAAGAATTCAGCACATGTTTATGGTAGCTTGGTGAGCTGAGTTTGTGGTAGCTCAGTGAACTACAGATACATTTCTCTGCAGACCTCATTGCTGCTCCATCCTGCCATCAAATTCATGGATGCTCTGCCTCCACAGGCTTCCCCTCACTTCACTGACCATTGCTCACATGGCAACTGTGTGTGGCGCTTTTTCAGTCACCAGCCTCTGGACTTCTTGCACAAGGTTACTGTTTTAGTTTGAATGATGTGGGTTCAGAATGAGCCATGGATCTATAGATGGTTTCCTGTGCTCTCCTGCCTATTCCTTATTGGATTCTAGTTTCACAAGTAGAGTTTCATTAGAAAGGCCTGTGGCGGAGATTGCCTTCCCACTCTTTCCTGTTTACATGAGACTGCTTATGTGTGAAGGGCAGAATAGTCTTTTTCCTCTCTGCATTCCCAGTATAAGACATTTATAAATGCATAGAGGCCACTTTAGTCTAATTTTATAGTGTCTCTGTAGGAGGGAATGTGGAGTTAAAGCAGTCCACTGGGGCCTAAGAACACTGGGATCGATTCCTCACCTAATATACAGATAAATTGGGTAATTCGGTTCATTTCCTTTTTTATCCTAGGTGTCTTTTCAAAGTGGGAATAATGACATTTAGATAGGTAGGATCACAGCATGCCACAGCTCACTGCTGCAGCACTGGGCATTGCCATCACAGCTTTAAGCTCACTACCACTGGTAGCAAGGCAGGAGATTTCAGCCCAGGCTTTCACACAGGTGCAGTTCGAGATGCCCACAAGGCTGAAGGCTGTGCCTGCTGGCTGTGCTGGCTGCTCCAGGCTGTGTGCAGGCCTGTGCCATGGGCACTGGTGCAGCTGTGGCCAGGCTTGCTCACATGCCATGCTTGTTTCTGTGGTGCTGTGGGCGGCCTGCAGAACAGCATAGCCCAGAGCCTCTCGGTGCTCTAGTAAGGGGAGCAAGAACCGCTTGTTAAAACTTTCTGTGCTTTTACCCCTTTCTCAAAAGAGAGAGTAATGTTTTGAAGAGGTAGAGCTGCTGCAATGACTTGGTTTCTGTGACCTAGATATCCTCGTACTTTTTCTGGCAAGGACACCCACCGGGCATCTAGGAGGACAAAGCAAGAAGAAGCACAGAAAGGCAACAGTAGTAATCTACCACCAAGAAAATCTCATTCCTAATCCCCCACAGTGAAATATTTAATGGAAAACAATTTATATTTGAGTTTGTGCTTATGATGTACTTTTAACCCATTAAAGTGCCTATTCTTCCCTTGAATCTGCACCTTGATTCCATTTTCCAAATGGATGTCTGTGACAATGAGTTTCCCTGTCCGATTATTCATTGTGGGGAAGAATATTCTTTGAATTACCAAACAGTCAATTTAGTGAATATCCTCTGAATCTCTGCTAACAATACTCTATCTTTTCTGTTTCAGTTCTACAGGACTTCGGAAGGATACCATATGTTATATGAACATTTCAGTATTATGTTTTCTTTTGGAGCCCTAGTGTTGAAATTATATACGGTAGTTTTTTAAAAAAACAAGTAATACATTTTCTGTCATGATCATTGCTTGCTCAAACTAGAAGAAAAAAGAAACTTTTTTCACCTAAAATCATAGACTCATGGAATCATTTAAGTTGGGAAAGACCTCCTGTTTTTTCCTGAGTTCCAGCCAATGCTCTCTTGAGCAAGGTCACCAGCTCATCTTTTGGCACATGTGGACCACATGAAAAATCTAAATTTTTCCTCTAATGACGCTGCTTGGCTCCTTTCTCAGCTAACCTATGTCTGCTATAGGCATACACAAATGCTTATGAAGAAATCTCTATTCTGTCTGATGAGATTGGTGCCATGTTTTGGCGACTAACTACCCCTGAAGAATAAAATGATGGAAATAATTAGTTTTGATTGATTCACATAGTTTTGCATTCCTAAACTTTGAAACTTTTCTGAGACTAAAGATATAGTTTAATGTACTATTAGATTTTTACTTGTTTGATCTTTCATCTTGCCTTAGCTGTTGACTTCTTTGGTGTTATATTTAGTTCCTGGTTCAAGCCTATGTACTATAGCATTGAATCAGTTTCTTAAGGAGAAGACACATTTCCAGATCTAGAATTAAGTCAGTGTGACTAGAAGTGCTTGAATATATACTGCATTTGGATTTCATCTGGGTTTGCTTCTTACACATATTCCTTTCCCTTACAGGTTTTTAGCCTGTTCACTCACATGGACTGGATGATTTCAGTAGCTGTTTGAAAAACAGGGTGACTTAGATGGG
The DNA here is from genome assembly GCA_013397175.1 of Platysteira castanea. Taxonomy (NCBI): domain Eukaryota; kingdom Metazoa; phylum Chordata; class Aves; order Passeriformes; genus Platysteira; species Platysteira castanea. The sequence continues at coordinate 296,159 of VYXC01007174.1, forward strand.
CTGGAGCAGATCTAAGGCTGAGATTCAAGAACTTTGCAGTGCATTTGCCCAGTGAAGACAAGGAGCTAAAGGGCAGGGATTAATTTACTCAAGACTGATTATAAAAACATTTTATTCTCTGCCCATAGTTACCCAATTCATTCAGAAACCACAGAAGCAGGAATTTCTGATGTGAAAACCACTGGGTCCCCTAGGTGTCTTATGTGCAAACAGCAGGGCAGAAATGAGGAAAAATGGACACTTGCATGAGAGTTTCAGGTACTGACTGCCACATACACTTCAAACTTAAATAACCATATTTTTTCTGCTTCAGAGGCCGACTTTGGATGTCCTTGAAGTCTGGTATTATACATTCTGGCAAGCAAGTAGAGAAATGAACCAGATGCAGCAATTTAGTCATATAGGGAGGTTTCTAGTAAATTTTGCACAACGGGGTAGTGACAGCGCACTTAGTAAAGCTACATGCTTTTTTAAAAATAGTGCTATTGATTTTCTTAGTGTGTGTATCAAATGTTAGCACATTCATTAGAACAGCAGCCTTCCAAACACTGCTGTAGAACAACCAGCAGGCCCGGAGTCAATATCCATCTGAACACTGGCTTGCTTTCAAAGGGTGACTTAAAATTAGGGCATTGACTTTTCATGTTATAGAGGAAAGATTTTAAAGGGAGCATTTATCAAATAGAGCCAGAAAGATTTAAAAAATACAGCTAGGCTGCAGGTCCTGTTTGAGCAGGCAAAGATGTGTGCATACAGGCATGTACAGCACTAGCAAAACAGCATAATACATGTTTATACATATATGTATTATCATTTAGGGTATTGGTCTAGTATAGTTACATGAGGAAAAAAAGAGGAAGACATTTTTCTAGGAAACTTTCAGTTCTAAACTCCTGTGCTAGTATGTTGAAATATCACTGAGTAGGAATATAATGTATTACAGTGATTGAATAAATACTGTGTCTGTGTCCTTATAATGTAACTTCTTGTACAGTGCTGGGAACAAAGCAGCACATTAGTACAAATATAACCTTTTCTGGCAGTAGCTTTTCAGGAACAAAATACAGTCCACTGTGTCTGTTGAAAAAGATTTAACATAACATAGTAAAATCAACTTTTTTTTCTTCCTCCTTGTAAGGATGGAGATGAAGGAAGGTGAGTAAAGGTCATTCCACTTCTCATAAATTTACTATGAATTTGGGATTTACCTATTCTTAGTGTTTCCCTTCTGTAACTGTTCATGCAATCATTCAAACTTTCATATTCCCTGAGGAAAGGCCCTGTGGAATGTGTTCGGTATCTGTTGTATCGGTATTCTTAATTTGATCCTGTATTCTTAAACCCATGAGGATGAGCTTGTCTCTGGAGAACAAATGGTCTCATTATCAGGTCACTACTTCTTTAATCCACTAAACTGTAGGCTTATCTAATTTCTGTGAGGTTTATTTGGTTGGCGTGTTAGTTGGCTGGTTGGGTTTTTTTGAGTTTTCTTTTAACCCAGTTCACAACATTGCTCCACTGTATACTACCTACATGTGCTGACGTGAGTGGGGAGAAGAGGAGGTGAAGATTATATTGGTTGGCCACCAGCAAAAATTGCCCCTTGGAAACAAAGCCAAAGCCACCTCCTGAAGTATTCTACTTCTAACTTACAGAGAGGGGTACAAGAGCTTCAAAGGCCCTAACTTAAGCACCTTAGGTGGAAGAGAACAGGCACGTACACATACATACACGAAGTTATATACAGATTTTAGCTGTGTTGACTGGCCCTTCAGAATGTCCACTACTGCTGTGACTGCAGAAGGATACTTTGGTGAGATGCCTGGTGCACCGGTGATACCAGAGTGGTGGCTCCCAGAAGTCTCAGGGGCATTGTGTCTGAGCTGGGACTGCTGCTACAGATACTGAATTCAGTGAAATCTTCACAAAATCCCAGGCTGATCTCTTCCTGCTTCCTAGCCACATGCTGAAGACATTGAACTGCATGTTCCTTCCATTCTGTATTTTCCTTACTTTCTCTTTTGTAATGCAGAGTGTCAGCCTAAGAGGATGGTTTCACTTGTTTTATTGTTTACAGGTCTTGTTAATTTTTAACCTACTCGTCCCAGTGACTTGTTTTGTGAGATTTGGCTTTTGCAACCTCTCTTAAGTCTCAGCTATCACACACTGAAAAGCGCTTTTGTGGTATTATTGTGTGGCAAGCAGTTAGAGTAAACAAACATTTTGGAGATACTCTATGTTTCGAATGGAAACAAAAGGTTTCTGTATCTGTATTATTTTCTCCATTCAGCTGTCCTTGTAGCTGGTACTGGATTCCTCTTCCAAGTGTGTATCTCATTTTGAACCAGATTCAAGCATTCTTAATGATGAGACTTCCATTGTTTTATTTCTTTCATGTTGAATGCATTATTACTGCAAATGAATTTTACTCTTTGCTCAAGATGCACATCCCAAATACTTTTATTTCCTGCTCCAGAAAGAAAATCCATGGCTTTGGGCAGGCAGTCTGTGTAATGAGCAGTTTTAGCAGTTTTATTGTTCCCCACAGAATATGACCTCTCTGAAGTCTTTCTGAATTCCTGAATCTCCTCCTACAGTGATACCAAAGTTGTGCTCCAGAGTCTAAGGGGTCACCCAGAAATCCTTATCGTTATGATGTATTGCATTTATCTTGTCCCCTTTGATGAATGCCAAGCAATAAACATTAAAGCTTTCTTCCCTTTCCAGCAGGATAAATTTTCATCTGGAGTTTAGTGCCCTCAAAATAAATCTGAGATAAAGTCATCAACGGAATGAGCAAATGGAGCATTGAGGAGTAAATATTGGGGCTCAGTGGGGGTTTGAGTCTTTCTTGTCATTATATCACCAATAAGAACTATTGTAACCGGTGAAATTAATTCAAGACTTCTTTTCCACTTAAACCACCAGTTCAGAGGGTGGCTTTAAATTAATCTTTTAGAGCAGTAATTCACAGGTGGCAGCAGATTCAGGATGAATTTAAAATGCTGGTTTGAGAAACTTGACCCCTGGGGAAGAAAAGTTGAGTTCTAAAATGATGAAGTGCCCAAAATATGGAGTCCTCCCTCTGCCTAATTTTATTTAATAAGACTGACATTCTTTACCATGTTTTTAAAATATCCTGGATCAAGGCTGGCATGGATGTGCACTATATTAAACTGGGCTTATTTAGGTGACCTTTCTCCTCCTTAACCTTCTTCTCTTCACTTTAGTTTTGAGCACCTTGCGGCCCAGCTGGGATCTGCCATGTGGATTGCACGGTGAGCTCTGAGAAATACGAAGAGTAGGCACTGTGCGGAAATTAACCAGATTACCAAGGTCAGATGATTTATAAATGTTAGCTTTTTATGTCCTTTTTGTTCAAAAAAAAAAAAAAATCCTTTAAAAACAACAGATCATTTTGGAGCACGAGAAACAAAAAATGTAGCACTAGTTAATCTCATGAAAACTTCCCTTTGGCAATGCCTTCCTGTAAGTAAAACACAGTCCCCTAAAACTGCGTTCCAGAAGGAAAATGTTCTCAGATAGCCACTGAGATAATATGAGAAAATACTTTTTGGAAACATTTGCAGACAAAACCCCCTAGAAGATCTCCTTGCTGCTTTGGTAGCTGGACACTTGCAGTGTGGAAGGAGTGAAAAATCTGGTTTTGCCCACACCAGCCCCAGCCACCCTGAGCCTCCACCCACAGCTAAACCTGGGCCCATTTTTAGGCTGGGTGTAAGATGTTCCTAGCTGGCACAGTTCTGCTGAGGGCCACAGTTTACTCTCTACCTTCTGTAAGGATGAACACATCAGGAAGGGTGAAGTGAGCCCCATACACCCCTCAGGGATGAATGGGACATGGAGCTGCAGGGGAAGGGATGATAGAAAACTGCTCAGAAATCAAGAGAAGTTCTGTATTTTGTGAACTCGATCTGTGAAATTACCCCCAGATTTTATTTTTTGTTCAAAAATGGGCTCCTTCCTGACAAGACAATTATCTATTTGAAGTTTAAACTACTTTGAGATTAAATCAAAAATTAGATTTCTGGATTTTAAAATTTCATTTTAATTAAGTGTTGCAGCCCTTTGGAATTTAAAGAAACTGAAACTCTCTGAAGACAAATGGCACACACAATATTTGAAATTTGATAACAAATTTGTCCTTAATTTTATCCAATTATATTAAGAGGTCTTTGAGTTACAAAGCATTAAAAAGCACTACTGAGGCCAGAGACATGCTAGTGAAATATTGTTTCTGTCATGTGGAGCTCTGTACAGAATTGTGTGGGCTTAAATAAATGTATCTTGATAGTTTACCTTAAAACTCTCTGTCCTTTTCCTCAGTTCAGCTGAATCCTATGAAATAGATACGCAGCTTGAAGAAGTTCTTCACACCCCCACAAACGCTAAAAATGGCCCTGATACAACATGTATTTATGTAACAAAATCATCTGCATTAATATCTTCCTTTCCTTTCTGCAAGAAGCACAGGAGGGACCCAGGCTGACACATTTTCATGCAGCCCCTTCCAGTCTTCTCCCTGCATTTGGGGCAGCAGGGATGAGCTGTGTTTTCCCTTAAAAAAAGGCTACAGAATAAACAGGAATATGATGTGGCTATTAATAGGGTCGGCTGCAAACCTGCAGCCAAGCTTTCGAGTTTTCTCCCTTTGAATATTCAGTATCCTGTTACGGATCGAAACCATGTGATAACAAGAGTTCTGGTCACTGTTTTTGTCCTGATCTTTCAAAATAAAGAGGGTATTAAAACCCATATATTTCCTCTACTTTTCAGAAAAGACAAGAGTCTGGCTGACAGGATCAAGTGTGATGTATTGAGCTGTTAACCTCTGGCAGAATGAAAAGAAAAATGGCCCCACCTGGCAGCTGTTTGCTGTCCCATTTGCCACCATCAAGGTCAGGTGGTTGTCTGTGCTCTAGATCACAGCTGAATCGCTGGCATCTGGGCAGATGTGCAGCTTGAGGAGAGGGCTCAGGTGCTGCAGAAACAAAGGAGGGGCTTTATGTTGGCCTCCCAGGGCTGGCTGCTGGCCTGAGATGAAGGGAAGGGAGACTGCATTGTAGCTACTGCTGCTGCCAATAGGGTCAGAGAAAGTCTTGGAAACCCTGCCATGTTTAGCATCACCAAAATACCTGGGAAAATCAACAGCAAACAAGCCTCTCATTTTTCCTATGGAGACGTTTGTGCTGGCTCCGTTGTTCCCCTCTGGATACTGAGAGCTGAAAGTGTCGAAGCCCTTCCTCACACCACAGCTCACCAGGATGGCTCCCAGCTGCCAGCTGGCTCCTTGGAGGGGAGTGCTACTCCCACAGGGCTGTCCCGAAGAATGACCTCCTAAGTCTGCTAAACCAACACTCACCGCCCCAACCTGCTGCCTGTTGTGGAAATGAATCCTGACCAGCAGTGAAAATAAACCACTATTCTCAGCAGCAGCTGTAAATTCGATAAACTCTCTGTCCTCCTTTCTTTCCCCCCACCCCGTCCCTCCCTTTGGTGTTAAAATGAAGGCAGAGATGCTGAGAGAAGCAGTGCAGTGCTCTGTTTGCAGGATAATATGCAGACCACATGTATGTACAAAGACTGCATGGAGTTATAATTGAGCCAGGAGCATTTAAATGCAAGCCAAGGGGAATTTGCTATTCTGTGTGGGCAGATTTCAATTGTAAGGTTGGCAGCTCTGGTATCCTGTTCTCTAATGCCATGAGATGAGAAAAAATAGGCTTTTCTTTCAGAGCAGTTGATTATTGAATCCGCACCAGCTGTTCACCCTAATCCAAGCTTTCTGTGCTCGTTCCTTGTAATAGAGGCATCCTTCATCTGTCCATCCATCCGTCCACCTCCCCATTCTCATTTTCACGGGTCTTTTTTAATCTTTCAGAAAGGTGGTTAGCAGATATCAGCCATCTAAAGCGACATAAGCATCAGTACAGGCAAGGGTTATAAGTAATTAACAAGAGAAGAAAGCCCCCCCCAGCTATATATTGAAACTCAAATTATATTTCACATCCACTGCAAGATGGAAAAAAAGCCATCATGAATCAGAAGGCAGAGAACCATTTTTTAACAGTGACACCTGACTCTGTGCCCAGCAAACCGTGTGGGATCAGAGCTGGAGCGAGTCCTGATTGGCGCAGAGCAGCAGCCATTCCTGCCGTCCCACTGCGAGCCCAGGGACCTGCACCCAGGCATGTGGCAGCAGTAAAGGAAATATAACCTCTTTTTTTCTTTTTTTCTTTTTCTTTTTCTTTTTCTTTTTCTTTTTCTTTTTCTTTTTCTTTTTATTTTTCTTTTTCTTTTTCTTTTTCTTTTTCTTTTTCTTTTTCTTTTTCTTTTTCTTTTTCTTTTTCCTTTTCTTTTTCTTTTTCATAATAAAGGGGGAGGAAGGGGTGAGATAAGAAGTGAGTTCCTTCTGGGTGCTTCTCACTCAGCCTGCAATGTTATGTAAGGTTGGTACAGCTAATGCCTGCTCTGCTTCACCATCAGCCTGGCTGTTTCATCCCCACTACACAATTATTTCATCAGTCTCTCCTACTAGACATCACAGTGCTATTGCGATTAGTCACATTTATTAGGAGAGCAGCTAAAATAAAATTAGCAAGTGCAGGGGCCCAGTTGCACAAGGGACGGGGTGAACACAGATCCAAGTAGTCCCTGCCCCAGAAACATTCTAATATCCTGAAGGAGGAGGACAAGGGACGGGGGGGGACACAGAGGACACAAAAGAGGGATGTGAAAGCAGCAGGAGGAATGCTGTTTCCATGAAGAGCTTGGGCAGAGGAGGGTGAGTCTAAGTCAGAATGAGTCAACTGGGAATAAAAGGGAGCAGGAGAAAGGATATTGTAGGGGAAAGTAGGGTGGAGGAAAAGGTAATATAGTAAGTGACAAGCTGAAGAACAGAGGTAGATGGTGGGGGAAAAAGACAAGTTTACTCAAAAAGGCAACCAGCATAGCAAATCCTCCCTGTCTGCCTGCCCCCTGCCCATTTTGTCTGCTGCTGCTGCTACGCATTTTTGCCCTCTGTCCAATTCCCTCTCAGTGTTTCTCTGTCTGAAGGGTGCCTCCTTCCCTGCTCACCGTGTCCTCCTGGGCTCACAGGATTACCCCACACTCTGTGTATGGGCAGCCTACAGCATCTTCTCTGGAAATCTTGGCTGAATTGCAGAGACTTTGTGTAATGCCAGAACCATGCAAACTGAAAAGCTGCATTAGCACTGCAGATTGTATGTACAGATTTGGAAAACAGAGATCCGGAATGTTCTGGGGCATGGTGGGGAAAATGGACTGGGTGACCTGAGGGAGGACAGACACAGGCATGTACAATTGCATTTCTAGATGTTATGGACATATGGATGGAAAAATGAGCCCTTGAACTGACTACTGGACTTCCAGGAGCTGGAGATGCCAAATGGTGTATGTCACTTAGTTATCAATTTAAATCCGTATATCTGGACAAATTACAGATAAAACTCCATAAAGAATTGGCTTGGCAACTCATTAGATAACAGACGTTAATATAAAAGGAGGTCTAAATGTGAGTCTTGGATGAGTAGAGAGAGGAAAAATAAAGTGCAGATTTTTCCTTTGCAAATGCCATTGATGATACTTCAAGTGGGCTGCTGGATAATGCTCGAGCACCCACATTTTCAACAGAATATTGAAAAAATGATGAAGTTGCAGAAAAGAGTTCCAAAAACATTTTGAGAAAAATAGGATTATAATTTGATATAATACTTTTTATTTAAAAACTCAGAATGCTTAACCTGTTTTGCTTATCAAAAAGAAAATTGAGAAGTGTCCTGATTATGGTGTGAGTAACTTCACAGTGAGAAAAGACTAGGTATTAAAAAACTCCTTAATTTAGTGGAGAAGAGCACAATAAGAAACAATAGTTGTAAGCTGAAGCTGACCAGAAAAATTTAAAAGAGAAACTAAAAATAATTAGCTTTTTAACAGTAGGAATTATTTCTGAATGAAATTCTAATTCACCTCTGTGTTTGTCAGATGACAACTAAACTCCTTTCATAAAAGTTCAGTCAAACACAATTTTTCTGATTCACTGCAGATGGTATTGGGTGAAAGTTGATGGTTTGTGTTATAATTTGGTGGTGTTTCATTGCCCCGAATTCCATGAAAAGCTTGTGTATCCACTAGAGCTAAAAGCTTTGTATTCCACCCACTTTATCTGATTGCATCCTTTGCTATCAGTTCATAGGTAGAAAGCTGATGGATCTATATACATTTGCAGAGCAGTTAGCCCAAATCCTGGAGATCCTCCCATTCACATGGGGAGTAACTGTAATTAAAATTTGAAATGCTTACAGCCTCAGTTTCAATCAAGACTACTTCCAACGGTATTTTTTTGGGCTGACAAAAACAGGAAGGCAGATTTGAAGGTTATATGAGTTAAGGGAAAATTGGACAGAAGAGAAGTGTTAATTTGTCAAAGTGGAAAGTTCCTTAAATCTGGCACTCAGCAGGTACCCAAAATGGTTAAAATTGACACACAATTCTTGGCAAGTACAGTCAGAGGGTGGCTGATACAGTGCTGGGAACTGCTTGGTGTAGAGTAAATGCTGTCTGGACCCTTCTGGATTAAACAAGTATTACATGAAGTCTGCAATCATGACTGGATTCAGTAATTCAGTTGCTTCAAGCCATATGGTCCTAAAACATCTGCCGCTGGGCTGCGCTGGTATGCACCAGCAGGAGCTCTAATCCAAACCCTGCAAACATGTTTGTTTGGCCCAGCATGTCTCCCATTGCTGAGGGTGCTCCCTGAATAGCCTGACAAGAGAGCTGGTTGGCATGAACCTTGGCGTCAACAACAAATAAGGGCAAATATGTCTCAGATTTAGAGCCAGCAAGTTTAATAGACACAGTACTTCATAAGACTGCTGAAAACGAACCACAGTAGCCAGGCTGTTTGTCTTACTTCTACCACTCCATGAGTCCTGTCAAAAACCAGGGAAAGAACATCCCAGTTAAACAAAAGCCTGGTACAAAGCCTGCCCAAACATGTATCAATGCAGAGCCCTTAAGTCCCCATGGCCTAGCCCCACTTCTGGCAAATTCACCCTATGATGAATTAGGGCTAAAGTTGTCACATCTCACAAGCCTGTCTTTCTGAGCACAGCCTGCTTGGTCCTTTCTCACGCCTTCAAATGCAGAGCTGGCCCATTTTGTACACAGCTGCCACAGTTTGATTTGCTTTGTGTTTATGCCTTAAGCTTTGCCTCTCTGTTTCCATGTCCACAGCCCCAGCCTATTTTATGTCATCCTATCTGGAATGCCTGCAAGAGAAACATCCCCTTCAGTCACGTGTGAGGGGCTGCAGCGACACAGAAGAATTGCACTTAATTTCTCTGATTGGCTCTGGGTGGTATTGTGGGGTGATGGGGTGTCCTTGTATTTGCCAGTCTGCCTATTCCCATCCAGCACCCCATCAGGTGCAGCTGGGCCATGGATCCCAGAGCACCGATCTCTGGCAGCCCTTGCACTGCCTCCTGTCCATCACCGGGGGAGGTGCTGATGCAGCATGGCAGAGGACAGACAACCCGACAGACACAGTGTGGCACCTGGCCTTGGCACCCTGCAGCTCACAGCTCTTTCCACGGGCATCACAGGTTTGGATCCTAGCCCGGAGCCGTGGTGCACACGCTGTGTGGTAGCGTGGGTGTAACTCAGGAGCAGCAGTGTTGAAGTGGGTGATGCAGCGCTGGTGCGGAGTGACGGTATGGGGGCTGTGCTTTGGCTCCAGAGAGGGGGGAGGGGGAGAAAGGGAGGGAGCGCTAAGGTAACCACAGAAACATGGCATCCTTGGATATTAGCAATCCTGACCTACTTCTGGGTTTTCACTCACTATTTTAGTGCTGTTGACAAAGGAGGAGTAAAATGGAGGGCTTAAAGCTCTGAGGGAACAAAAAGAGATCTTTCTGTGATTTTCTAGGATCAAGACTATTCACTATAATATTCAGCTAATTGAAATCTTTAACAGTTTTATTCCCTTGCACATCATACTGTTTTCATTCCTGCTTTATATACGATAGAAAGTATTTTAATAATGCATTACTGAACTATAACTGACAGAGATGTATTGTTATGTATAGGGTGTAGTTCTGAGTGACTGACGGGGGTGTCATTGTGCATGTATAATGAGTTGTTGTCAGTAGTGTTAATCTGGCTCAGCATTTGATTTAGATCTGTGAGAAACCCTGTTCCACACTTACAGGGCTACTGGTGATCCAGATGCAACTCTCCACCTACATCACTAAAATCACACTGTTGTAATTGCAGGAAAAAACAGGCCCTGGACTTCAGTGAGATATGGAGAATTTATACTAGTAAGTCACTGGGAGCAACTGAGTCTGTCTATTTTATACTAGATTAAATACCCATTTCAGACCAAAAAACAGATGACAAGGAAAATGATTTGCAGTCATTCCTAAGCTATCAAGGGGAGGCCTTTTTTGATAAACAAAACCAGTTGGGAAGACAAGAGTGCTGTCTGGTGTTGAGCTGTAAGTGTCCATTGCAAAGCATGGAAAATACATAGTTTAGGGCTTCAACTGAACCCCATTAAAGCTTTCATTTCAGTGGAATGTGGACCATGGACCATTGCATTGCAAAAATCTGTACCTGGTGCATCAATAAATACAGAAATTGTGGTTTAAAGCCATAACTTCAGCTTCAAGTCTTTTTTTATTTTTGACAGTTCTGTGCCAAAAAAAAAAAAATAATAATGAATCAGGGCTTGTCAATGTGTTTTTAATATTTTTCTCAGCTGCAATTCTTTTCTGCATACACAGTCTCAAACATTTAGACTATGCTGGCAAAATGAACCAAAAAGAGTCTGAAAGTAAATGGTAGTGAAAGTAGAGCTTTCCAGCCTGACTTTTTATTAACTGCTAAGTGAAAACCAGATTAGGTAGTGATGCTAACATAATGGTGCCTGAATTCTATTCCAATATTGGGTTTATACAGAGATGCCTTCTCTACGAATTGAAATGTACATTTATATATCTTCTGCAGAACTTGCATCTCAACAGCATGGTACTGACTAAAGACATGGCTTGAAGAAATCCTACACAGCCCTTCACCTACACCAGGCCTGGTTCAAGCCATGTTGTTAGTCCTCAGAGCTGTAAATTATGTGTTCGGATTCTACAATTCCAACCTTATTTGTGGAACACTTGTATTAGATGGAGGTTAAATAATCTACCGAATGCCACTCAATGATTATTTTTGCAGGATTGAGTGGAAATTGATGAATTCCCAGTCTGCAGAGCGCAAGACCAAACCCTTGCCTTTGTAGGCATTGATAACAAATATTTTCACTATTTCTTTCATCTGTTTAAGAAGGATTCATAGTTAGTTTCTGCTGATAAGTCAGGCATTTTCTTGTGTAGAATTGCTTTGATCAGACTTAGACTGTCTGGATTGAAATCTTGGCTCCACTGAGGTCAGAAAGAGTCATAACTCATTGACACCAATGAGTTATGATAAGTGGAACTAAATTTCTGCCAGCTGCTCTGACCAGTAGCCCTGTCCACTCTACAAGGTAAAGCCTCACATACACAGGGCTACCTGACAGTAAACACTGAGTGAACTTTTGGTGGAAACAATAGCAAATCTGGGGCATGCACTGCACCCTGTCCCTGCCTGCCTCCCCTTATCCCTCACCGTCAGCATGGACATCCTGGAGACGGTGTTAATATGAAATATTAAAATATAAAGGCAAATATGAAGGCGGGAGGAACATGTCAGTGGGCTGTGGGTAATGTCAAGCAAAATGTGCAGTTTTGCAGCGCTGTCTAACGCCTATGTCCTCAGGGAAGTAGACTTTCTCATTTGAAAAGGGCTTGTGCAGCAGGTTCATGAAAGATTTTTCAGCAAAAGCCTGTCTCAACAACCTATTGGTAATACAGCCTTATGAAAGAATCAGAGATATTTCTAAAGCTGATAGCTTAATTTATTGTGGTTGGACTGTGGGATCTGAGGCTTTATTTGTTGAAAGGAGACTTTTTTCCCCTGTTACACTCCAAGTTTTGTGCTTTTCAATCAAAAATACATGACACAGATTGACTTTCTGGAAAGATTTCTGATCAGCCCCTGCACCATACTCTAGTGTCTCTGCTAGTGGGGTCTTACTCATTGAATAGTATTTCCTACAAGCCTGCAAATTTCCTTCTTCATTTTGATAGTTACTTAGTCTTTCTTTACTCCAAAGTTGAACTTAAATGAAATGTAATTTACATAACAAGTCACTCAGAGCCTATTGTGTGTCAAATGAAAAAATCTGCCATATTTTATCCTTTCCAGCTGACAAGTAGAAAGAAATATGTTGAAAGGGACATACCCAGTTATTAAGGCAGTCTGACAGTATTTTATTCTTTCATTTTAATTTAGCAAAGTGTCCTCGCCACAAACTTGGATTTTTAAACATAAATTATCCTGAAATATTGATTGTGCTACCTGGACTTTATTCTTAACAACAGGCAGGATCACAAGGTAAATGGCTTGTAGGAAGAAGCTCCAAGAAAGAGGCTAATTAGCCTCTAAATAAACCTCTAGATAGCCTCTAAAACTAGTAAGAAATCCATGATGGAATAGAAACCCAGTGAACTGGCTCTTGCATACCATACATGAACAATTCCACTGACTTTAAGTAAAACATTATAATACTAGATCCTCTAATTCTTGCTCATGTTCTTGAAGATGTGCTTTGCTGCATGGGATTCACAGTGAACAGTGGCTTGAAAGACTGAGCTGTAGGTGAAGTCTGAGCTTACAGTGACCATCAAATACTCGAAGCTGTAAGGAACCCCTGGGCAGCAATAAAGCCTTATAAGCTATGAAAAGCACAACAGAGGTCATGACCACCCAAGGATATTAAATATCCAATACAGTTTTCTCAGTCTAGAAATTTGGTTTGGTGTACAGGTCACATTTCAAAGTGGTAGTAATCTACCTATGGCAGTTTTACCCACCTCCACCATTATATTCTGTCCCAACCCACAGCATGACATGGTTGTCACTGACAAAAAGGTTTCTGCTCTTCAGCATTGAAATTGCAGTCTCACAGTGGACAGAGATACCAATGTGCTGCAGACAATGTGACAAGGAAATATTTGTGGTGAACAGAAACATATAAATACAACCTTTTATTTGAAGAAGGTGGGGTCTTCTGGGGCTTGACCCCATCCATGACCCCCATGGGCTGGAAGTTCTGAGATCCAGCAGCACCAAGGACTGACAGTTCATGGCCTGCATTGGCAGTAGCCATTTCTTCCTGATGTCTCCGTGGGAAAATAAGCCCTATATTTTCAGATTTTTGCCAATGACAGGATTAGTGGGAACACTGGGTATCCCACTGAGGAAAATCTAAGAATAACATTAATAATGTAATCCTTACGAATTCAAGCGTCGGCCAGTCTTTCAGAAGCAGTGGAAAGGACATGATACATCCTGCAGCTAACACAGCAACTTCAAAGTGCACGGGCAGCGTACGCACAGTGCCACTAAGTGATATAAATACATCTCTTAGCACTCCATGCCAGGCCCCCTGTTGATACAAGCTGTTTATAAGAGATCCAGGCTAAACCTATCCATAGGCAGGAGGAACACAACAGGTTAGGATGTTTTAGATGGAAGGCATACGAGGTCTATAAGCTCCCAGTTACTAATAATCCCACACTTCTTGAAGGTACCATTTTCTTTTGTGAGCCAATCTCTGTATTTTAACTTACATATTTATCCGCCAGGGACATCTTACTTTGGAAATGATGGGGTTTATCCTCACCAGAATGATGCAAAACTTTGTTGGATCCTTTTGTGCCATATTCCCACCTCCACTACAAGAGGACAGCACACACATTAGCACTGAGCCCAGCACCACATCTCACCACACTGAGAAGTACACACCATGAAGGAGGAAGAGTACTGTGCCTGCATAATTCCCCTTAGCAGGGACGCCCATCAGTCAAAAGGCCTTGGAGCCAAACACAGACCTCAGGAAGGACCTACATTTAGAAAAAAATATTACACAAGTGCCTGCAACAGGATCAAAGTCATAGTGGAAATCCTGCAGTCAGAGGATCTGGCTACGTATGGCTCCATGCTGGCCTGGGGAGACAACTTCTTCCCTCAGCTCAGAGCAGCTCAGCAAACCAGAGGCTGTTTCTGCCATTTATTACAGTGCTCAGTGACAACACTACAGCAACAACATGCAAGTAGGATGAGTAAGAACATACTGGCAGTGCCAGGCAGCTATAGAGATTTGGAGAGTCCATGATTGCATCCCTGTAGTAAGATACAGGCCATGTTGCCTGGAAATGGAAACCACCCCAAAGGCCTGGCTGGGTAGAATGAGCCAGTAAGTGGCCAGTGATAATTGTGTGTTGCCGCCTCTTCCTAAAAATCCCTCGTTTCCAAATACCATATTTGTGAGGAAAGTAGCTTACCTTTTCCTTCAGTATGTCCTTAGTACAATGACAAGTGCAGTACATCTGGCATAGGACTACCTGATTATTTCTAAAATGGAAAGACAAAGGGTTAGCATTCAAAAAGGCCTCTATTGTGCTGTTGATCTCAGCAGAGAGGTGAATTTTGAATGGGAAAGGGACATTACTACAGCAGCACATAATGTCAGCATAGAACCATAGCTTCCAGGAGCTTCTAGAAGTTGCACAGGTCTCATTCTCTTTTGGACAGCTCTTTATCCTAAAACAGATTTTGTGGCAAGTTTGGTGTAGGGAATTTACATCTGCTTTACCTGCTTTCATTACTGGTGACAGAGAACAGCAGCTGGAAGCATTTTCAGATTATTACATCTTGAAAATCTAGTTTTGCACAGCTTAGGATGGTACATGCTTTTTTACAAAAAACTGCTCATTGATTAAAGCACTAACTTGGATGCTCAAAATGCTCCTGGCCAGCTATGAAGCTGGGTGACCTTTGATATGTTACTTAACCCTTACACATTACTAAAAGACATCTTTCCCTCATCAGGTTTTGTTACAATAAGAATATGAAAGACTGTAAACTACTCAGTGGGGTACAGTGGACAATATACATTTAAGATAGATATTTCTGTATTTATAAAGCATGGGTCTTGAGTGACTTTCATTTGCTTAATCATACAAACACTGAAGTAATCATGGAGCTGATTAAAAGTGTTCTGCATAACTTTGTTGAGAATACAGCAAACTGCCCTAATTATAGTTGTTTTGGAGAGTATCTTGACAGAAAAGGACTTTGCAGTTCAGAACCAGGCGCTTTCTGTATGGCAGCCAGGTCTCCCAGTGTCCATTCCTTTTCTGCTTTTATGTCTTTCTGGTTCCTTCCCTGCTAGGATTTTAAAAAGTGACTATGCAGCTTGGAAGCTTCAACTTCCAGAGAGCTCTGAGGTGCCCCCTCAGTGCCCAGATATTCCTGTCACAGGCTACAGGTACAGGAGAGCAGGAGATGCAGACCCAGAAACAGGCTCAGAGTTCAGTCCCTTTTCTCCCTAAAGCTGCAGATGTGCAAGGCAGGAACTGTGCAAGGCTGCCCCACATTTCTGTGTGTTGCTCCCTGTATGCTTCCATCTGTGAGAAGCTCTAGTGAGCTTGGGAATATGTGTGTGTATATATATATATATGTATATATATATATATACACACACACATATATATCTGGGGTGCTAGAATACATAAAAATATGTGTTCTCCATTTTTTTGCAATCCTGTATTGTTACAGATAAACCGACAGCAGTCAGACCAGTTAATCTTGGTAAACGTGTTCAGTTCATCCCTGGGTACTGGAGGTCTTTAAGTAATGATATGCCCATGTGAACACGTGCCCACCAGCCTGATGCACTGGGTGGTTTCACTTTTGAACAGAACAATACAGACAGAAATAGTAGATAAGGAATGAGATCCCCTTTGGTTTTGGGAATAAAGATTTTTCACTCTCCAGCAGAGGTGGTGCTAGCCAGTACCCTGCTTCTGGGATTTTCCCCATTCAAAGCTCAGTTCCCTCAGGGGAAGCCATAGGAATATGTATTGAAAGGCTACGGAAAAGTCTGCCAATAGTGGACGTTTCTTCTATGCTTAACATTAAACCTAGACTAAAAACATGGGTAGACAGTGCCCCTTTAAATGTTTTTTATCTTGTCTAGTAGAATCATGGATATTTTTGTCATTCATATCAGAATGTAATTCATCTTCTTTGTCCTTTCAGGATGAAAATTCCACTTCTGGCATTACAGTTAATGCCACTGCCTGTCCTTCAGAAAATATTGGGCATCGCATTGCGTTCAACTGCTCATTCTTGCCGTGCTGTGTTCTTCTCTTGCCACCCTAGGAAACTAAAGGACAAAGCCTGACTGCATGACTGCTTGCTGCAGGGAAAGACAACTACTCATGGCATGGGAATGGGACCAGGAGTGGCAAAATCTAGAAAGGAATTGAAGCAGTGATAAAGACACAGGCCCAGGCTCCTGGTCCTTTCCCATCCCATGGGTACACCTTGGCACTGAGATACCAGAGCAGGAGCAGTCTGCAGCATGCCTTGCCCTGCCGGGGCCTCTCTTTCAAACACATGTCAGCCTCTAATGGCTTTGGCCACATCTCTGGTCACAGGGAGAGCAGATGCTACTGTACCTTACACAGTAAAGTAACCAGCAGGCAGAGGTCCAATGAGACAGATCTCAGATGAAGTCCCCATCCGGTCCTGTATTTTACTGTGGTCTGTTAGTTTTGTATTGAATTCTTGTTCTGTAGAAGTCTTTTCTGGAAATGAAGTAAATGAACAAAGGCCAAGATGGACTCCCTTTGGCTGCTGCTAGTGATAATGCAACGTGAGCACTCTTGCAGCACTCTCACCTCCTCACAGCAGTACCCACAGCAGTTTGTATGCTTCATACAAACCCAGGTGTGAGGCTCATGTAACCAGGCCTAATTAGTCTTGTCTTGGGATAAAGAAAGAAGTGAAAAACAGACATTATGTATAATGATAAATTCAACATGGAAATATAAGATAAAAGCACATATATAAATGTTTCCTCTTTTTATCCTTTTCCCCCCTCTTTTATACCAAGCTGTGTTGAGATTGGTCCTCTTTTAAATATTTTTAGAAATATTGAAATAACTGATGCATTGGAATACCAGTAGAGGCCTCACCATAGTACCCTTAGGCATTGCTCTGCTACTTCAGGCTCTGAAAAGAGTGCAGTTTGATAAGAGTGAGAAGACAGAAAGCTTTGTCTTTGTCCTAACTTGATGTCTGAGTCCTCTAGGATCTACTCAAATCCCCTGGGACTTCTGCTTAGTTCTTTTGAGCATTATTCCGGTGCTATAAGAGAAGACTCTTGAGCTGGGACCATGCTTCATCTCCAGAGGCAAAGGACCTTTAGGGTAATCATTTCATTGCCTAGGGATTTGGAGGAAGCTTAAGGCATCATTGTGCCTTAGGATTTCAAGCTATATTAGGGACCAGAAAAGCTACTGGCATACATCAGTGTAGATTCCACAGCCTAAATCAGCCCACAGGCTCCAAAGCAGCATATGCTACATAATATTTTCTGCTCTTGGCGCTTCTCCTTTAATCCCTGCCATCTTTTCTAGATCTCATAAGGCAACAGTATTGGAGGCACAGCAGGGATTATTCTTGTCTCTTAGTTACTCAGCTCTGGTCCACATGTGCCTTTAGAAATGTACACCAGAACCAGACCTAGGGCAGAATCTGCTTCTGTTCACCTGGATTCCCAATTATTTTCAAATCAATGATACAAACTCACTGTAGAAAAAAAATCTAGAGGGATTTCATATGACATGAATAATTATTTACAGCAATAACTGAACAATTCTTATACTGTGCAAGTGGCTGTGCATCTGTTTCTATCTTTAGGTAATCAAACCAACATTAGAAATAAAAAGATATAACAAATAGGTAATGAATATAATAAAAAATTCTCAAGCATAGTCACTCAGATTTTAAATTAATTCCTATAAATTCTGTTCATTTCCATCATCAATGAATATTCAAGAAAAGGGTTCATGGACAAAAATGTTCACAAAAATAGCTTGCTTTAATTAAATGATGCAGCATATTCACAGAAGTGAATTTCCTATTCATAACTATCAAAATCACACCAAAAACCTTTCTTTAATAATTTTGTCTAGTCTAGAAGGATGTAAAGACCTTCCACAGGATTGCTGTCTCCCACCAAAGTGGTTGAGCTTTCTACATGGAGGAACAAGGCTCCTCTCTAACCATTTTCTCTTTGAATTTCTGCTTGATGCTACTGCATATACACAAGAACCTAAGTATTTTTAATAGTATCATCCTCTGTTTTCTTGTCTGACATTTGTAATCAAAGTCCCCTTGTTGAGCACAATGATTTAAGTAGCTGAAGCAATTGCCCAAAGCAGTGGCTAAAGGGAAAACATGACTAATTGATTTCTGTGAGCAGGTGTATCCACTGTACACAGAAAAACTCAAATTAATGGTTACCTATGACAGAAAGCCAGGAGCATCCAGGAGCTCTTTGTGCAAGAAAACTGAGAAAACGGGATTTTTATTAAAATGTACTGTGGCTGTGCATTTTGTGGACATCTTTTGTAACCAAACAGGGATCTGTAATACTCAGTTTCCATGGACAACATACAACCAAAAGGCCCGATCGTTCTTGTCAAAAAACACAGGTAGGTATTAAAAATCTGATACTTATTTGATATATCTTAAAAAAAAAAAAAAAAAATAGAAGATGACAGGGCAGCTGTGTCAAGACAAAAGAGGCTGGAGTGGGAGGTCAGTGGCTATGGCTATGGAGTCTGTCTGGAGGGGCTCTCTGCCCTGTGGGCTGAGCTACTGTCTGGGCTGAAAAAGCAAATGGAGGAAGGAGAAAAAGCATTTTCTGGTCTAGCTAAAAAAACCTGGGGAGCGGTGCCATGCTTCTGCCAACCATGGAGCACAGCAGAGGCAGCGGGCTCCTGCGGAAACGTCTTTGCCTCACTGCCTTCCGTGTTGGCGTAAGGCAGAGGAGTCAGCCCTCCCTGAGGGGTTTTGCACACAGGTTTTACTAATTCATTTCATGTGAGTTTCCTGCTAATGTGAGGGGAAAGAGGAGCTGGCCGGGCTGCGTTAGGAGGCTCATCGGTATGGAAGTCATACCCTCCCAGCCATCTAAGAGCCGTGTCGGTGCAGGGGCGAGATGCAGCGACTCAGCCGGGCCGGGGCCGGGGCCGTGGCCGTGGCGGGACCCGCCGCGTACCCCGGCCCCACCACCCTGCCGGGCTTCTGCCTCCCTCTGCCCTCTGAAGCAAAGAGCCCCGTCGGGGAGCAACTGCCGGGTGGCCCCGCATCGCCCTCTGCTCCCGTGGGGGAGCCGGCCACAGGCACACGGTGGCACCCCGGGCAGGACGTGGGGGATGCGGGCTGCGAGGAGGGCGTCCTTCCCGGGAGAAATGGCGATCGCCAGCCGTGAGCTGCCGCACGCTTTGCGACGGGGTCACCTCAGCGTTGTGCCGGGCCCAGCTGCCCCCGCCCTACCGGCACAGGTGCAGGAGGCGGCTCAGGCCCAGCCGGGGCTGCGCCTGCGTTCGTCCGTGGCAGGCCTGGTTCCATGAGGGAACACCATGATGGAAGCGCCACCCCCGGCTCGCTCGGCTGGGCAGCGACAGGTTTGGGCAGCTTGCCGAGTCTGGACCTGCTCGCAGGGTGGTGTGGCACCCTGGCACAGTGCAGGGCACCGGGAGCTGCAACAGCCGCGACGCATATGCCCAATACCTGCTTGACGTAAACGTAATAAAAACATTTGATTATTAGTAATAAATTATTCTCTATATAATCAATTATTTCTGGGTTAGTCTTAAGGAAAGTGCCGCTGAACCTGTGCCAGATCAATGTATACACACTTATAATTTATTGAAATTGTTAGCTTTTCTTCTCCAAAACCATCTTCCAGAGATCACTTACAAAGCTGGAGCAGAAGGCAAGAAATGACTGTGTCTGAATGGTTTAGTTATGATAATGGCCTGCTTGAATGGGCTGGAGACAATGTAAAATGGATTTTAATGTTGGTAATGCCTATTATTTGCTCCACCTCAAAAAACCTCTGGGGTAGGCAAGTTATTCATATCCAGATACTAAAGCATGCCAGGATTAACTCTATGTCTCATGTATATAAAAAGTTGCAGATTTGTGGGATGAATTACTTTATTTTTTGCATGAAGAGAAATAACATGTGAGCAGGAACAATTTTCAGAAGAAAAGAGTTTGTGTTTTCCAAGGTGTCATGCGAATCTAATCTCAAAAATGGCATTGGGTGTTACAGGCCATCAGTTCAGAGGCATAAAACAACTAAACACAGAAAATGAACTGAAACAAATTCAAAACTTTCCTGCCCAGCAAGAAAAGGATTTCACCAAAATGAAGGAATTTACGTTTGAAAAATTCTTCAAAGAGGCTGCTCAGGACAGAGCCACTCTAGGACTTCTGTCTGTCAGGTAAGTGAAAGAGCCCTAAAGGTTTATCTGCAATAACAGTCTTGGTGGTAACCTGTCATTAATTCCCAAAAGGATAATACTGAATGTAATAATTAACCCAACTATAACCAGCATTTCTCTCCTAATAGATGAAAGGGGTGGAGAACAGCCTGTCAGAGCATTTGCTTTCTTCATTGTTGACAACATACACTTCCAATGGGTACATCTAGAGAGACAGTACAAGATAGCACTAACTGCAGAGCAGTTGGAAAGAGGGAAAAAAAAATTCCTTGATGGAAAGCTGGGAACATTTATAGCCAATTGGTATTTTTGAATGGAGTTAGGAGTACAGTTTTCCTGCCTTTTTGCCTATAAATAAATCACTAGAAATAGATTCAAGTGCTGGTACAACTGTGCAGTCTATTTTTCTACCTAGGATATGGAGGACTGTCACTGTCCTGTGTTTTGTCTTGAAGCAGAGGGTCTCAGTGGGTTTCTCAGAAAGCAAGCTTAGACTGAGTAAACTGAAGTGAGTTCATATTTTGGTCTCAAAGACCAAATTAAAATATTGATAATTCAGTTGACAGTATGCAAACTTCCAGACAGAAAAACTCCAAAAGTTGCTGCTATTGATTGTTCCTGCCCAGCTCCATTTTTTTCCTTCTTAGGCTTTTACTTTCTTAGGATGTTCTCAGCTTTCTGAAAATCAGACATTGTTGATATGCTACTCATTCTGTTTGTGCTCCTCCAAACCCTGGCTCAGGTTCTGCCTGCCAGAAGTACCCCAGCAGCCAGTATTTGTTGAGAGTCAGATGAGGATGAAGCCTTGTTTCTTGACTTTGATACAGTGCTGTAAGGAAGGGCTGACAGTTAAATAAAATTTACTGATTCAGCTTACTCAAGTATCTCTATGGAGAAGCTGCCACGCTCTTGACAACACATCAGTGTGGTGTTATGCTCCTGAAGGAGCTGAATGCATGCTAGGTGAAAAGTGCTTCTCGTTTTTCTGCTTGAATCTATGCAGCTTTCATGGCGATTTTTCTTAAGCTCGCTGCTGTTTTTGGTCACACTCTGTGTCAGCAAAAGCACACAGGGTTTGTCCTTGTTACTGCTGAATACAGATGTCTTTCCTCTGGCCTGGGTCCTGGTTATCAGGGCTCTGCAGCAGAGGAGAGGAAGGAGAAGGGGAGTGAAGCTGCAGTATTACCAGCTTTGCTTGTTTGTGCCCAGAATGCAGCGAGGACTGAAGCCATTGCAGCAGGCCACTGTGCCAGTCCAGCTGTCACTAGGGGTTGCCACATGAGCCGTGGATGCTGGAATACTGTAATGCCACAGTGATGGCTCTTCTGTCACCAGTGGTTACTTTAAGTCATCTTTAGTCAATTGTACAAGTGGAGCCATACTTGATAGAAAAACAAGTGTGTTGTTTCCCTTGTTGGACCTACTGGACTGGCCTGCTTGCACAATCCCCTTTACAGCAAATCCCTTTTACTAGAGTTTCCCCCTTTAAACATGGATTCTTTCCACTATGGCATCTGAAAGGATACAGTTACTTGAAAGTGGGGTGACAGCTTGATGCCTTGCAGTGAAACCTGTTTGAGAGTCCGTGCTCTTGCACTAAACCAACAAAATTAAGTAGATTTCTGCTACTTTTTTCATTGATCTGTATTATTCTAACCACCATTACGTTATCAGTGCTTCTCAGTATTGCACTGAGCAAGATTTTTAAAAAGCCTTTTTATACAAGAAAAGAATTTTAACATGTATAACTGATTATTTTTGTAGCTTAGACAAATATGGACTTTGATTGGGGTGCAAAGGATTACCTTTAATGCCTCAATATGGAAAGGTGTGAGCAGGCAGGTATAATCTGCAACTGCTCTAGTATCTTTTGCCTTGATTAGAAAGAGAAGGATTGAAACCTAATCTCTGGTTATTAAATGGCCCTTGGGAGTCATGACTGATACCCAAATAAATGTGGTTTCCTACAAAGAGTATAAGGCAAAAAACCTAACCACAGTACTCATAGAGATCTGGACAGCAGGGCAGGTTGTTCTGAGTGTGGTATCAAACAAGAACCCAGGTTGGAATCTGTGATTTTTGAGAAGAATCAGGAAATAACTATACATGGTAAATGTGCTTGATTAAGAGATTCCCAGTGATAACCTGATGCATTTTTAATATCATGAAGCCATGGGCTACTAATCTGAATGCAACCTGGATGGAATTGCATCATCTGTGCTGGTCAGGAGACAAGTTTAAATAGCTGTGATAATCTCACTGGCCTTTAGAAATGTTGTGATTCCTTCTAAGTGTGGTTTCTGTGATGAGCCTTGTGTAAGTCATGGCAGGCAAATGAGTGCCTAACTGCATGCCAGAGCAGTTCTTCTGCCTGAGAAGCAACCAGCAGCTACTACGACACAGTACCCTGCCTTAAAATATTTTATTTTGGCTTTTTTGTTCTCTCATGAATAATTGAAATACGATGGACTGGGGTAGAAATCAGGAAATAGGCACTATTCACTGAAGAAGTTGTAGTTTGGCTGCTGTTAAGATACAATAAACAGTTAACTGTATTGAACTTTTTTCTAGTGCCAAGAATCGGGATCTATCATTTTGAAGTTTCTGTTTTTTTTAAAAAAAAGGATGCAAGCAATCCTCAGGTTAAGGAAAAAAAAATCTCTATGTATAGATTTGGTATTTACAGCACAGATAGCTTGGTGAACCATGGTTGTCGGTGATCCTTGTTTAGGTTTCATTGTCTTTTACATCTAAAGCAAAAGGTGTGAAAACCTCTTGCAATGAAAGAATTACTCAGACTCCTAGCATCCTGAACTTCCCTATTTGGGAAAGACATGAAATGAACTTAAATATATGATGAAAAAGAGTACTCCCAAGCAAAAAAATGGAAATACATCTGTAAAGTGGTAGTGGCAGGGGATGATTAGGACTCACTGAAGCCAAAATCTGGGCTGTGTGACTGAATCTTCTCTGATAGCAAGACAAAGATGAAATATTTAAAACTTAGGTTTCTTAAAATGTCTAAAAAGTCAGTTCTTAGCTTTCTGTCCAGCTTGAGAAAGAAGTTGGAAGTTAATTGGTTGCCACAGTGTAGTTTATAACACATTGGTGTTCAAAAATGGCTGAAGCATCTTCGATCAGCAAATCACTTCCTGATTCTTCTGAGTCTTCTGCTGTATTTAGACATCTAAGAGGATGACCTTCTCAGATATAATGGCAAAACCATCCATGAAGTTCTTGGGAATTAAGTGTTGGTGAATTTTTCTTTTTTAAGACAAAGATTTAGCTATCATAATTATAGAGGGGGAAAATGGGGGAAAAAAAGGCTAAAAGCTGAAGTCTCAGAACCCAGGAAATAACATAAAGGTATTACTATTATTTGTTGAATTTCATTATTTTTAAGCAAATTATGAACCAAATTTGTGATTAATTCCTCTCTCCCCCTTTGAGGTGAACTTTTTTTTCCTTCTTAAATATGTTCTCACAGTGATGTTACCACCATTTAGATTGGGCCAGAAGCCTTGGCTGGTGGTGGGTCCATCCTGGAGGCATTGGCTGGCATTGGCTCTGTCGGATGTGGGGAAGCTGCAGCACCTTCCCATGGAAGCAACCCCTGTAGCCCTGCCTGCTACCCAAGCCTGGCCATGCAAACCCAATAAAAATATAGCATGAGGAATTGAATGTTGATCATTTTGACCAGAAAATTATTGTGAGGATTTTTGGTGCCCTTTGTGCTGTTGCAAACCTCACTTTTGTCTCTTTTTCTAAGGAATATCCATAATAGTTGGGAACAATATGGCTTAAGTTTTGGTGGGAGGTTAACAATTCTGGTATCAGTGAAATTTAATACAAGACTGCCATTATTCCAACCCCTTCATCAATCTCCAGTAAGTTTTGATTTTGCTATTATAGGACACATTAGGCAAGCTCACAAACTTAGATATCAGCTGGATTTCCTAAATAAAAGAAGGTTGAGACAGGTAGGTGTCTGTCTTTTATGCACCTTGTCTAGATTTTTAATCCACATCCAACTACAGTCAGTGTGACATGGTTGACATTGAATAAAAATGTCATGAATTCTTTATGTGATTTGTCATACAAGTAGAGGGGAGAGATGCTGGTAATGTCTCCACTCGGAAGGAATGCATTGTGAAACCCCCAATTTTATACACCAGAGTTTTCACACAGGAAAAAGCAACCATGAATTTCCTGCAACTGGAGCCAGCTTTGCTCGGAATTTGTGCCTATTAGGCAGGACTTACATCAGCCATAAGGCACAAATTCCTAGGAAACTGTGTTTCCTTAGTTTTTGTGTTCTAGAATTCCTCTTAGTTTTGAGTAGTAAGGCAAAGATCGCAGTAGTGTTCTCCTCTAACTAAGGAGTTGTTCCAGATAATGTTTGCAAAGTTGTGTTTGAGGAGAGAGTAATTGCTGGTGTAAATAGAGCATGATGTTCCACTGGCAAGAACCCCAGGGGAGGTGAGAGCCTAGTCTGCAGGGGTGTCAGGACCATGCTGAAGGACCTTGCCAGAAAGAGATGGGAGAGTATGGAGAAGGAGAGGCAAGAAATTGAGGTAGTCACTTTAATGAAATAAGGAATAAATATAGAGGCCCAGTGACAGAATTAATGAAATCCTTTTAATCTATGTTCTGCAGTTGAATTCCCTGGTACCAAATTTTCCAGTACAACCTCATAACCAAAATTTTTTCCAGCAGCTGGGAATTCACAGCATCTCTTTCCTGGGTGGATTCACTGTGTCTGAGTAAAGGCTGAGCTTCAGTTTCAGCACTCCTCTGTGGGAAAGCTAGCAAGATGTAGAAGGGGATTGATAGGAACAGGTAGTGCACTGGTGGTGGTTTGCTTTGAGCAGTTAATTTATATTTTGTCACTGGGTGGCTTGGACATTTTTCTGCAGACCACAATTTACATTATGCAGGCTTTCTCTACAATGGTGCCTAAGGTAGCTGTGAGAATGCATTTTCTCACTTCACCACTCATTTTGCCCACTAATACCAGATCATACACACAGAGACATATTCACACAAGAAAGAAATATCTAAATTTTTAAAAATGTATTTATGCCTAGTCACACTGAGTTTCAAACTTATGCAGTGTACAGTAATTATCAGACTCTCAAGGCTACAGATGTGAGTTGGTGTAATAAAGAGTGGATGAGCTTCTATTAAATGTTTACCCAGATTTTAGAGTTGTGCATGTGCTTCAAAGCAAATGTAAGGTTTTAAATTTCCATTACTGTGGTTAGATGTTAATCAGAAGTAAGAGGAGGGAGTAAAAAATAACTTCAGTGAACCTACATACTGTTTAAAATGCATTGTCATAGCATCATACAGTCCTAGAATGATTTGGGTTGGAAGGGACCTTAAAGATCATCTAGTTCCAGTTCCCCTGCCATGGGCAAGAACACCTTCTGCTAGACCAGGTTGCCCAGGGCCCCATCTGAACTGGCCTTGAACACTTCAAGGATGGAGCATCCACAACTTCTCTAGGCAACCTGTGCCAGTGCCTCACCACACTTACAGAGTAAAGAATTTCCTCCTAACATCTAATATAAATTCCCCCTCCTTAGTTTAAAACCATTCCCCCTTGTCCTATCACTATCTGCCTGTGTAAAAAGTCCCTCTTCAGCTTTCTTCTAGATCCCCTTTAGGTGCTAGAAGGTACTCTGAGGTCTCCCTGGAGCCATCTCTTCTGCAGGCTGAGTGCCCTCTGATCATCTTTGTGGCCCTCCTCTGGACTCACTTCAACAAGTCCACACCCTTCTAATCTTTGGGGACCCTGGGGCTGGATGCAGCACTCCAGGTGGGTTCTCACAAAAGCAGAGTAGAGGAGCAGAATCACCTCCATTGGCCTGCTCATGAGGCTGCTTTTGATGCAGTCCAGGTTTTGTTTGACTTTCTCAACTGCAAGTGGGCATTGCTGGGTTGTGTCCAGCTTTTCACCCCCCAAGACTGCTCTCAATGAGTTCATCTCCCAGTCTGTGCTCCTGTCTGGGGTTGCCCTGATCAGATGTATCTTGCACTTAGATTTATTGAACCTCCTGAGGTTCTTGTGAGCCCAGGATTATTTGAGGATTATCCAGGTCCTCCTGGATGGCATCCCATTTTCCTGTTGTGTCATCCTGTCCTAGGTTACAATGTAAGATATAGCCAAAAGCATTTATTCTATTATCATCTTCACAAGCTGTTAAAGCAGGTGAGGCTGTGCTCGTTATCTCCTACCATGACTCACCCCTGATAACTCCCTCGGGAGCTATCTCTGTTAATGGGCTATCAAGGACCCACCCCATGACTCAGAGAATTACATCAGCCCATTGTGAGATGCTCCGCCCAGGGGCNCACACTGCTCTGCTTCATGTCAGCTGCAAACTTGTTAAGGATGTGCTCAATCTCACTATCGATGATATTGAAAAAGATATTAAAAGCACCTGTCCCAAGACAGAGCCCTGAGAGACACTACTCATCATCAACCTCCAGTTGGACATAGAGCCATTGACCACAACTCTTCTCTGCATCCATCCTGACAGTTCCTTATCCACTGAATACTCCAGCTATCAAATCCCTATGTCATGTGGGACTATGTCAAAGACCTTACAGAAGTCTGGGTTGATGACATGGGTCCGTCTTCCCTTATTGCGTGTTGAAGTCACTCCATCATAGAAGGCCACCATAATGGTTGGGTATGGCTTACCCTTACATTAGTTAGTCTTACCTGCCAGACTTGCAGCAAGGAAACCAATTATTTCAGAGAAAGTGGGGTCAAAAGCTTGTCATGGTTTGAGTTTTTATATTCACTTGGAGTTTTTTCAGGTAAACTGCTCCCCACATCGTAAAGCCCCTTGAGGTGGGTCAGGGTGAAGGCAGCACAGGTAGGAGGCAGCAGAACAGCTGCTTGGGGTCCCTCCCTCCAGCCCCTCCATGCCCAGCAGCCATCACATGCAGCTGCCACGCTTTCCACCAGCCCCATGCTGGGGCAGGCCTGGGGCATCTACAAGTGCTGGAGCCTAAGAGCCTCTGAGAGAGGTCATGGCAGTGGCTGGCAAGCAGGACAGCTGTGAGAGGCTGAGGGGTGCTGCTAGCACATGGTGGGCACTGCTCCTGGTCCTGGGTCACCCCCAGCCTGGCAGCATCTCACAGAGGTTCAGTGCAATGCCTTGTAGGAAATGCTGCTTCCCACTCAAGGTTACCATGGTGATGGGGAAACAGGCACCGTTTCAGGCTCTTGGCAGCACTGAAGGGAGCGGCCAATGCGTGGGTGAATGTCAGCCCTGCTCCACACACTCTCACTATAATCGTGTATATGTATATATATGTGTGTGTGTATGTATATAAATACATATATACGCACTTTTTTTTTTTTTTTTTTTTGCTAGAAAGCCTGTACAGAACCTGTTTGAGGAAGTAAGCTGACGATTGAGATGAACCAGAAAATCAAGAAGGCAGCTTATATCAGGGAAATCCTAATTTTGGAAAAAAACACCCACTCCCAACATTCACCATTCAGTACAAGGCAGCATTTAGTTCTTTCTGCTGCTGCCAGCTGTGCAACACGCATGGAAGAATCCCAATGCCCAGCACCACAGTGGCGGTAGGAAGGCAGCTCCAGGCTGAAATGGTCCCCATGGAGCTGTCAGCAGCTCCTTTGCCATGTGCAGGAAAAGACCTTCTGCAAACAAGAGGGGCTCTTTAGGTGAAATGCAGGACCTCTTGGCATGCTAGTGATCCCACAGCCCTTGTGCTCGGCCTTGCAATGCTCATAGGACCAGGGAGCTTTCAGCTGTCAAAGGGAGACACATCTCACCACAGTGAGGTTGAAGCACTAACAGTGGCTTGCTCCAGTGCATTGGCTACAGGCAACTGCATATAAACTATTAATGTTTGTGACCTATGCATCCCTTTAACTTGCTTTTGAAGAATTAATATAGTGAGATCTTGTAGTTTTTCTTGTTAATTCTTTTCCTGAAAGATATATATATAGATATATATATATATATAGATAGATATATATATATATATCAGCAGTCACACATAAAAGTGACCCTGCAATAACAAAGCAAGTTGTGCTTCAGCAGGAAGGAGACCCTGGAGTAATATCTGGTCTGCAGTGCAGGGATATTTTCCTTTTTGTAATGCTGTGCTGTTCAGCTTTGCTGTAGACTGGATTACTCCAAGGATTTCTCTGATGTAGTATATAGTGAATTGTGAATTCTAAGATGGTTTATTTTGTCTTTGTTCAGGTGATAAATTTGAGATGTGATTAATTTTCCATTTATTCCAGCATAAATCAAGAGCATCCTGTTGAACCTGCCAGAGTTTTACTGATACTAAGCTCTCCAGACTTTCTGGCCCCAAAATCAATCCCAACCCTTGCAATTTCTGTTTGATAACATTCACCTTTGATGTAGGTAATAAATTTTTGTCATTTAATTTGTCTCAGTAGACCAGTTCCAAGTAAGCTAACATAGGATAATGGACTACTTGTAGGTTTGAAAACCACTAAAATCACACTATAAAATAGGAAAGAAAGTAATTGGTCTTATGACAACAGTAACCAAGACCACAAAAGTGAGATACATTTAAGCTTAATAAAAAAGAAATAGTATATGTTGTGAACTTTTTCCCCTGATGTTTGTCTTCTTAACAAATGTAATTTTCTTATAACACACCCCTGAGATGCATTCTCAGTACTGTAGGTTTCTACCTAGTAGAAATCTGCAGCTGTTTCAGCTTCTAGAAGAAATCAGAAACACAAAGAATTCCGCAACTGGAATTTAGCCAGAATTTTAGTAAAGTCAAGTGGCAAAATACGTGCAGAATGTAGCAAATTAAGACAAAAAAGAAAATTAAAGAAAAAAAATTACTTTGGCCTAACTCACTGCATTATGCTTCTCAGATATTGCTAATGTTTCTGAACAGTAGGAGATGCTATGTTCATGGAATCCCCTTTAGAGTAAATTGAATTTGGGGCACTCAGACCCTACTGGTTTGGCCTTATATTTGAACATCCTTGGTTTCACTCTATCATGGTTGTTTTCTTAGCATTATAATTGTCAGAGTCACTTTTATGGGAGTGTCTGAAATACCATGCAAATATGTCAGTTCATATTTAAATTACTACTAAAATTCATTTTGCATGCCCTTTTGATCATTTGCAGTAGTCGTCGTTATTTTTTCCACCTATCTGAGGAGCATTTGTCACTCCACTCTCTGACCTGTTTCCTATGTTGGATCAGGTGAGGATTTGGCTTCTATAGAAGAATTGCCAAGGAATAGTACAATGTATGTCCTCTTTCATCCTCTGCCCCCTTTTCCCAAGGAGGGTTAGTGTTGCCTCTGAAGTGATGTTTGTCCAATAAGCTTGAGCAGTGAACCTCAGCATACATAGCACTGCCTTTTTAGCAGTGCATCACCCCAAACGCTTGAATTGTTTGACAGGTATTTCTGTGATTCTGGGTTCCCTGTGCCACATATCCCCACTTGCTAGGGAAGGATGCCATGGATGTGTGAGCAGAGTGAGCCCTTACTTGCTTGGACAACACAGTGAAAAAGCCCTCAGGGCTTCTTGCTGGAGAGGCAGAGAGGGGAACAGAGTGAGAGCTGAGGTCTGGGCAGGGATGACGGGGGATCTGAGGGATTTGCAGTGCTGGAAGTTGATACCTGCTAAATTACTTGACTGACAGATAGTTAAGGGCACAAGGTGTCTAGGCAAAGCGTTCAGAAGACAAATCCTACCCAAAATACAGTCACATAGAACTGGCATAACTAGTGATTTTGGAGGCAGTCGTATTACTTGGGTCTGAATCATGACTTTTAAATTTTTTAACTGCTGTCTGTTATTAACCTGGGGCAAAATGGGATTCTCTGTCATTGTGCTGAGCTCCCATTGCAGAGCTTGGCCAAATTTAACATTATACTTTGCTCCTTTTTTCTTAGAGTTTGCTCTCACCTTATGTACAGAAAGATCTAAATTTACTAGAGCTTTATCACCTGCTGCAGAAAGAAACACCTCCTTTTTCTCACTGAATCTGCAAGTTAGGTAGCAGTGAACTCCAAACAGCCAGGGCAAGCTGAGTACACTTGAGACTCATGAAGTCATTATGTCAGTGCATCTAATAATTAAAAAAATATAATTCTGTTAGTTACTGTTCCCTGCAGAGTTTTAACTTTAGTTTAATGCTATGGAGCACATAAACTAAACTCCTTTGTAGATTCACTTTGCCTCTTTCTTTTCTAGTTTTCCAATTTTGCTTTGATACAGTTTTTTTATTCTAAAATATGTACCATAGGGAGGGTGGGAATGTTTTAATCATTCAGATTTTATTAAGAATCTTTAATTTGCAAACCAAATGAACATTTCCTTGCTTAAAGACTTGTTCATTGCCACTCAGACTGCTTGTAGCATTAAGAGGGCAGCTCACTGTGTCCCAAAGCCTTCTTGTCTCAGAAAACTGTCCTGGACCTGCAAAGGTAATACAAGGCATACTAGGCGAGAGGGGCCTGGGTGGTATCAAATGCTCCAGGCTGTCTCCAGTTTCCATCTAGATAGGCAATTATCAAATCTGGTTTTGTGGCTTTTTAATGTCTGGAGTATTGCCAGCTTGAACGATGACTGCACGGTAACAAACGACAAGAAGGAAGAGGAAGTGAGCAGTCTAGTTTTGTGGTTTAGGCATAACAAAAACAGATTAAAGCAAGCAGGCAGGCAATATATATAGCTAATTTTGTTAAGGTAACTAAAACATATGCAAACCTGTGTCCTGTGAAATTTATTATCTAAAAGCATTCAAAGTAAATTGGATGTTTAAATCTAGTGACCATGATCTGGGGTATTTAAAGGACAATAACTTACATGACAGCTCTCTGTGAAGAAATATGTATATTCCATTTTAATAGTCTGATACCTTGTGGTTTGACAGGCAAAAATATTTTGGTAATTTTATATTCATGATATGCCATTAAATTAATAGGTCACTTCATTCACTGTTTTTCTTGTTGCTATTCAAACTGGTTTATGTTTTTGCTGCAACTGGAAAACTTCCCTCCCACAAGGACATACCTCAGTCATTCACCTAACTCAGTATCCAAACAGTCTAGTTCATCAGGGTGAGCCAGCTCTGGCACATTCATGACCATTTATCCACTATTGAACTGTCACACTGAAAGTTTACTCATATTTTGTGCTTCACTGCTGTTTTCAATAGCCATTAAGAGATTCCCATGACAGGCCGTCATTTCTGTCTTCTCACATGTAATTCGTTTCCCATGCCATTAAACACAAACAAAAAATATTTGCTTTTTAGAAATACTCAAGTTGGTGTTCTGTTTGAGCCACAAGTGGAAGCAAAACCACAGGACAGCTTAAAAGCATATACTTCAAATCAGTGTACTGTTCCAAAAGGACTATCACACTGCTGCGTGTTGTACAGCATATCAGAAAGGCAATGCCTTGAACAAGACACAGATATCAATTAAAAGCTGCTTCATTACAGGATAAGGCCCTGGTGAGGCAACACTCAGTTAAAAGACAGCATGGCAGTCTCCTTTGATCACACATTGACTCTCTACAAATGCACTCTCCAGTGCATTTATGAAAAGTCAGTCAATAACTTTTACTCTTCTGCTGGAGTTTTTACCATGTTTTCAGTGTGTGTTTAACTTTGCAGAGCAACGTGAAGCTTTAGAAATTACTTCCAAACCTGAAGAATCGAAGCTAAGCTGTCAGTAGTGTAAAAGAGAGGGGCTACTTAAAAAAGATTCCTCATCAAAGGAAGGGTTCCCTACTCAGCTTCAGAAGACAAAGCTCATCTGAACTGGCACTATTATGGCTTGCCTCTGCTCACTAACTGCCTCATGCAGTTTAGCTCTCCTCTCACTCAGTATCTCTAGAGCAGAGAAAGCAGATATGGGTAAAAAGAGTTATAAATGCAAAGTATTTACTGGAGATTTGGCTTGAATTTAATGTATTCTCCTGTCTCTCTCAGGTGCTGCTATTCTTTGCCTTTCTCATTTCCCATGCCTCTCTCTGAAGAACTGTCCCAGATAAAAATTCTCTCTTGGCATCTGTATTCTGTGGGGCAGTGCAGGATCTTGTCTCCTCCTTTCTGTCTCCCCCTTCCACTCTGACAGCAGCAGCCTCTGGTAGAGAAAGATATGGTATCTACAACTTCCATTGTTAGTGGCATTATTAAGTATAAACTCTTTTCCACAGTAAGGATACCACAGAGGCATGGAAGGAAAGAGGGAGTGTGGATTGCGCTGTTGCAGGTGTAGGAAATGCTGTTGCAACAGGAGATTATTCATATTTGAGCAGCATCTTCAAATCCAGTATGCTTCTGATAGCCTCCTAGTAGAAAGAAATGCTGAACCTTTTCTGAGTATTAATTATTCACCACTGCAGAATGATCTAAAACACATGTGAATTCTTTTAGCAAGCAATCCCTAGTAAATACATATGCTGTGAAATCCTGAGTTGGTTGTGTTGATGGCAATATCTGTAGAGATTTCAAGGGACTGGAATCTACCCTGGACTATACAGTTTAGTCAAGATAACTTGGGCATCAGCATCTCCAATACATTAATTATCATATTTGTATAGGACTTTTCATGTGTTTTAGCTCCTCTAAGTACTCATAAAGCTCCTACCACTACTGCATGCAAATGTGATGCACGTCTTATATAAAATCAACTTAGTGGAGCTATTATTGATTTACAATTGCATCAGTTAAATCAGAACTGAATCTTTCAAATATGTCTCTGCAGAGTGCTTTGAGCATTATTCAGAGTGTTGTAAAAGAACCAC
This sequence comes from Platysteira castanea, assembly GCA_013397175.1. Lineage (NCBI taxonomy): Eukaryota > Metazoa > Chordata > Aves > Passeriformes > Platysteira > Platysteira castanea. Next base: position 329,486 of record VYXC01007174.1, read on the forward strand.
AAACAAAGGTGTTTCTTACTGGAAGTTGAACAGATTTACTGAACTGTGCAATGTAAACACAAACACCTTACAACTGGGGCATGTTCCCTCAGACTCGCTCCAGTCCTGGGTACGGAACAAGGTGAGATAAGTAACATGAACAGAAGATCTTATTTATTCTTCTAACTTGTTGCAACAGAGAGAATTACTAGAGAGTGTGTTGAGTGACAGTTCTCTTAAAAGGATTGTCTTGAGAACGTTTTAACACTGATGAAATGGTGACTAACATTTCAGAGCTGTTACAACACTGCAGAAAGGCCACTCCTTGGGAATCAGTCCAACAGAGTGAGAATAAGCTGCAGAACACGGAGGAAAAAGACCTGCAGAATGAAAGGACAAGAGCTAGCAAGAAATACTAACTCTTAATACATGAGGAGTAGTCCCCTCTCCCTCCTGTCGAAACCCATGCTTCCTCCACAGGCCAGTCAGGATGTGCAAGGGCTGCGTGTCCCTCTTTGTCCTTTACATTGCTCTATGGCTGTCCTGGAATTCTGTGTAAGACCAAAGGTGAACTGATCTTTGTAAGAAGAAATGAAGAAGGTGAGGGCTGCACAAAATGAGTCCAAATCTCCTCCTGCTGAACCAAGCCTCTCCTTCCCCAAGCCCTCAGCCCTCAGCAAGGCAGCATGCTTCTAATTCACCAGCTGACCTGTTCATGGCCACCTGAGCTGCCTCTGCGTTTTCTTAGCACCCCTGCTGCCACTTATGCTGTGAAGGAATATAAATCTCTCCTGCAGTGTGTGAGAGCTTTTAACCTCCAGTTTGCACAATTACAAATGAAAATCCAAGGGGAAAGGCAGAGGAGGATGTGAGAACAGTGCTGGAAGAAAGAAAGACAATGTTTAAATCCTTAGCAGCCATGCTTGCCCTACATGACTGTAGCGCACAGAGTTTGTAGGGCCTCATACTGTAGGAGTCTGCTGTCTTTGGGATGTGATACTTAAAATGGTGAATGCACACACACACACACACACACACATGCACAGAGGGCTGACTACCTGTACCTGCTAAGGTTCTGACTTGATATGTTCACAGCTACAAAATCAATGGGCCTCGTGTCCCAGACAATTTGAGAGTGGTTTTATTTTGTTTCCTGACTACCCTCCTCATCAATTTTAATTGGAAGAAAGCTTTTTTCTTTAGTTTAATTGCCTACCCTAAACTGTAACAGTAATCTTCTGTATGTTTCGCTGTCCACAGAGATGTTCCAGAATAAATGGTCTCCAGACCGTAAATACATCTATTACTGTGCAATTCATCTACCATTTGTCTCTGGGTAGGGAACTTACCTTCAACGTGCTTTGCGCTTTTAGCAGGAAAGTGGAAATTAAATGTCTATCCAACAGTCTGGTTCTCAAGGGGTTTTTAATTCTTTTTTCCTTAATGATGTTTTCTTACTTGATGCATTGACATTATTTATAAGAATGACAAGAAAGTTTCCAAGCCATCGGATTTTTAACTATTGATTTAAAAACACCCAAACAACCCTGAATATAGTCTAACAGCAGCCTAACACCTGCTAGCTAAATGCATGTCCGTGTCTCCCTCAATGAAACAGAGAGGGATTTTAACAGCCTAGTTAAGCTATTGGAACAGATGCTGAAGTTGTGAGGCCTGAAGCTGTGGACAAGCTCTGCCAGTCATCTCTGCTATGAAAACATCAGTCAGTCCACAAGTACAGACATATTAGCATGCTTCAGCTGACAAGCTGTCAGTGCACTACTTTCAGTAATGCCCTCACTTTTTGCTTTTTAAGCTTCCAGTTGGCCTTGACTGCACAGTTATGTATAAAAGTAATGTGTATATATTAGTACTTACATCTTTCTCAAAAAATCCCTGGAAATAGACTGTCCCTATTCTGCATCATTTTATTTGGGGGTTCCTGGTGCATAGAAGTTCGCCTTTCTCCAGTAAGCTGAAATAAGTTCTTTTATCCTAAAATATCTGCCAATGTGCCTAATGGCTAAGAAACATGAGCAGGCAACTCTTCTGAAAGGTAGAAAATGACAGAAAGGGGCTGTGTGCCAGCAGTACAGGGCAGAAAGAGACCTGTGAGTTTCACCTGTCCATCTCTTGGGCATGCGTCAGCTCTGCCCTGCAGTGAACAACCTCTGGGCTTGAGCAGTAACCAGAGCATTAGAGCACAGTCAGACCTTGACATTGTTAGCAAATGCCTTGGGGTACTTCCAGGTTACTTCATCAGTGGGTGTTGCACAGCCTGTTGGATCACTTCCATGGGGTTACTTCTGCTGCACGAGAGAGCTGGTTTCCCCTTGATAAGTTTCTGCTGCTACCAAGTACCAATGGATCTGCCTCTTGGCTGCTGTTGTGTCTTTTTGGGGCTTTGCAAAATGGATTATCAAAAATACATTCCTGGCCATGTTTCAAACAACAAACCACTTTCTTTATAATAGTAGTGATGGATGAGTTTTAGCAAATAAGTATTTGACAATATTACAATATAGTTTGACAAGTTACTACATGTGGACAAATTCAGTACATGCTATCCTTATCTGTGACCAAAGTATGAGGCCAAAAGGAAGAATTTAGAAAATACAGCAAACAGGATGCCAGACTACCAGAAAAAATCCCAGAGGCTGTAGAAAAGGAACTGCTCAAAAAGTTTTAGGAGCTTCTTATTTCCAGAAGTTGAGCAGACAAATTGATGTAGGCAGCAGGAAGCTGAAAAAATACAGGTTTGGGGAAAATTTTCCAACTCATAATGTTCTACTAACCTGGAAGTGCAAATTATAAATCACTGAGAACAAGGCCTGTATAAAGCTGTTCCAGGTGACTGTTAGCAGAATAGTTACCCAGGACTCCAGTCTGGAAGAAGTTATGCAATACAGCATGTTGGAGTAATCTGATTATAACCACATAGACTGATGAGGCCATGAAGGATGAACCTATTCATGTTCACATCAGGATACTGTAGCAATACAGCGTTGAGAGACATGGCAACTCTGACCCATCCTTCATAAAAAGTTGTTGATAATAGCACTGGACTAGATGAAACCAATTACTCAAGTTATGAGTCAGGTGGAGTTTAGAGAGGTTATGACTGGGTCATAACATGATTATGATAGTGAAATATCAGGTGTGTTTTCAGTAGCATCTTTCATTACAAGAATAACATCTCTTTAAATGTATTACTCTGAATAGGTAATTACAGTGGCTATCTCTGGAAGGACAGGTGGTTTGGTGTGCCAAGTTCAGAGCATTGAGGCACTACCCATAAGCTGAAAATCAATTTGCAGGTACGTAAGAAGTAATGTGCACTACCTTACAATATACCTGTGAAGCGTACTTGACCTATTGTTTACAAGTCTGATTCCCTTGCCTTTGCCCTTAAAAGGGCAAAATACCTTTTTGCCATAGGAATGTGTTTTTAACATGTAGCAACTGGGACTGAGTGAGGATGATGAAATATGCAGCTAAGATAAATAATTGAGACAGACTAATAAATAGTAGATAGTAAAACTTCCATGCTAGGAACAGTGTCACCTACCTGGCAATTTCAAAATCCCAAAGGAGCCATAACAGGGTATTCCATTTTTGATTCTCAGAAAATGCCCAGCTGATACACAAAATAGTACACCTGTACAGTATATATTATTTCCCAGTATATCACTCAATCTGCCTATATTTTTATCTAGTTGATTCTTTCTGCAAAATCTTTCCTAAGAAATGTCATCTGATGAGTTTAGGTTACCTCTTTGTTAGCATGTGCTGAGTCTGTTTCTCCAGGTTATATTCTTGGTCAACCAGTGATGACTGTCTGGATAGCTGAAGTTCAAAGTGTTTGTTAATAATTGTCAATCAAACAATAGCAATTCTGTGCCTGCAAAGAATGAATATATAAAAACTGCCATTTCAATGTATATGTTTGGGTGTTTGAAAAAACAAATACTTACTCTGTTCACTGGAATTTCACAACTCCCTGAAATAAATCTGTCAGTAAACTACACTTTTTGTTAGTAACAGTCATTCAGTGGAATGGAAATGTAAAGTGCTTTGTGTGTGTCCGGCAAGCCCAGGTTGGAAGTTGCACAGAAGTGATGATATGTTCCTCCTTGTTTTTTTATAAGTGTGACTTGTCATCTCTTCTGTGAATGAGGTATGGAATGAGAGAACCTTGTTGACATGTTTTGAAGAAACAGAGGAACTTGAAAATTACCAGAACAGATTATGTTTTCAGTCCTTCTAAGCTACCATCCTATTTTTCACAAACACATGTATCGGGAATTTTGCATAGAAGTGAAGGGGACAGAAAGGTGCTGTAAGAAAATGGGAGTTTAATTCTAATCTGGATTTGTAGTAGTAAATTATTGGCATCAAAATTAAAGTATTAATTTAATTTTAAAATCCACAATGGTCCTAGCTTTACATTTTGGACACAATTTAGTATTTTGTTTATACTTAATATCAAATATAAATATATATTTTAAAATGTGTGTGTGTGTGTGTGTGTATAATATTAACTTTCATATGGATTTTACATTTCAAATTCTGAGAGATGTCTCCGGGATGCTTGTGGAATGCTGCACCTTGGACTTTGTTGACAGGAGGAGGCCTTGGAAGGTAGAGGGAAAAACGACTGGCTGCCAGTGGGAACAGTTTTATCCATTCCTGTCTAAGCTAAACAGGGGAGACCTTCACTGAGCAGTGGGCTTTAAAAAGCTAATCAAAAAGTCCTTCCAATTGCAAATCACAAATGAAAATTGACACTAATGCTGCATATTCAGAAAGCTGGCATTTGTGAGAGACTTCTGTTGCTGTTTTCACATGAGAGGTCACTCCTTTACTCATTTGTTTGGTGATTGTCATAATAACTGTAATTATGAGGCACTACTGTGATAATTTAATGTAATTTAGCACATAATTAGTGAACAGAAATACTGCACAGTAATTCTTCCATGGAGCCATGCTGCTAATAAACAGTGGCATTCAGTGACATCTTTACTGTCATTTTTCCTCATCAGGCTTGTGTAGCCTAGTATTTGCACTTGTCTTGGGTTTGTTTTGTTTGTTTGTTTTTTTAAAGAGTGAAAGTGTCATAGCAGAGTTACTGAAATGAGATCTGCAAGAATTGCTCTGCCCTTTGGCGAAGAACACTAACTTATTCATTATCCAGTGAGTACAGCTTTAAAAAGAGTGTCCTCTGAAAGCTTCATTGTCCTTTCCACGCTCCGATGATGCTCTATAATGTCATCACTGCTGATTCCAGGGAAAAAGTACTTCTATCAGTGGGAAGTGGAACAGTAATTTCAATAGGCTTTTCTGGTGCAAACTCCTTTCAGTTGATCTCTAATACAGGAGACAATCTCTGATGTTTTCTCCTCATGTAGAGGAGGAAAGGCTTGAACTGTGGTGCATTGGGACCACTCTGCACACACACTGGAGAAAACTCAGATGATGCAGCTGACACATGTCACAATCACAAAGCTGAAGTAAAAGAACTAAAAAAGCTCCCTTTCAAAACCCTCCTAAATATTAATGTGGCTATGGAAGCACTATTTCGTATACCTCTCAGATCCAGTATTGGAAGCAACGAGTTTTCCAGTCCAATAGCTTATGTTAAATCAGATTTTAAAATATAAGGACTTCCTTAAACTCATGTTTAGCCTTAAAGAACGTGTATGGGAATCTTACCAACATGTGTAGATAGATACCTGATGCAAGGGAATGAAGACAAGGGAGCAAGACTCTTTTCAGTACTGCCCACTGACAGTTCAAGAGGCAATGGGCACAAATGGAAATGCAAGATGTTCAAAACACAAGAAAACATTTTATTTACTGTAAGGGTGGCCAGGCACTGGCATAGGTTGCTCAGAGAGGTTGTGGGTCATTCATCTGTGGAGATACTCAAAACTCAAACGGATGTGTTCCTGAACAACCTATGATAGCTGACCCATCTTGAGCAGAGTGGTTGGGCTGATGGGCACCTGCAGCTAAAGAAAATTTGAGGAGAAAGGAAAAAGGTATCTCAGGACTAGGATCCCCATAGCCAGATGTTGATTCCATTAATAAAGAGTGGAGACAGCACCATATTTTCCTCTGCACTGTGATCTTATTAGCATGCCTGAGTGCTGGAAGGGTGTGAGTAGTCCCCCCTTTCCACAAATCTTTTTTCATCAGCTGTATTCAAAACCTTTCATTCTAAATCTGAACCCTTATGGTCTTGCCCTTTCTATATCAGCCTATTATATGGGGATGTGGTTAATCCCCAAGCCCTTGACCTTTAGTGATTTGTACTGCTGTCAAGACACATTATACAGCTTTCCAAACTGCTCTGCACTACAGAAGAAAATGTCCACAGTAGGGTTCTTTTGTTTAAACAACCAGGCAACAGGCATCAGTTTTATCATGCAAACATTTTCTTATTTTTCTTCAAGGGAAGCAAGCCCCCCCGCCATCCCTTCCCCAGAATAGTTTCAGTATGAAAAACAGAGCTGAGAACCTCGAGTAGGTGCAGGAGAGATGTCTGCAATTTGCAAACCAATGCAGATTATGTTATTCCTGCTGGGACAGAAGCTGAGAAGAGAATGTGAGCTTAGTATTAATACTTAGGAAGATGATGGTTTGATTTTTCAAAGAAAAACATAATTTTTGAAGCGGCCCATGGCTTTGTAAAAAAAAAAAAAAAGGATTTCTGGGGTTTAGGAGCGACTGTACGGTACTCAGGGACCTCAACTCTGCTCTTCGTGGGTTTTGGTGGATAAGTCAGCTATGAAAAGGTGTAGTAATTAGAGGATGTTCTCCCATTAGCCACATAGAGAGCAGATGCAGCATGCATGCAGTCTCCCATCCTCAAGGTTCCTTTATTCAGAGATTTAACCTCAGCATAGCAGGGACAATTTTTTCTCTCTGCCAGTTCAGTTCTTGTCTTTTTGAGGACTTTGGCACGTGCCTTAGCTGGACTAGTGGGAGTTTTGAAGTGGACTGAAAATAGCAACTAATTTCACAACCAACAGTGATAACTTTCAGCCATCAGCCTAAGCTGTATTTTGATATGGAGTTAGGACATGGACATATTAGAAATTCCCATTAAAAATGTTTTAAAAGTGTTTTCTTCCAAGATTTACCATGTTCTGCTTAAGAATGCCCTTCTAATGCCAAAGAGAGATTTTATACCAAATTATCTAGCTATTACTTGCAAGAATCAATTTCTTACATCAGCTTGCCAATAGGAATAGTTACTTTTCATGCTAAAGGAGATTAACATCAGCTAGCTTAAAAGAACTGTATCTGTAAAAAGAATCTCAGCCCTAAATGCACAGTGATATCCTTTAAATTAACAAGTGCAACTCAGGAAAGAGATCTTTGGGTCACACTTGTTATTTCTCTTAAAACTGCATCTCAATAGCCTTTGCATAAATTCATGGGTGCTGATGTATGGAGTAGCATCTACTTGCAGCTGTGGTCCTTCAACCTGGCAAGGGGAATGATGGGATCCAGAGGCACACTAACAAGGGTAACAGGAGTGATGATACATGAGGAACATGGAGAATCAAATGGCCTCTCGTTCACTGTTTTAAAACAGAGATGACTGGGGTAGAGTTGACAGATGTAATATTGACACAGGTGTTTTGGAGATAGTGAGTGGGAAATGATTGTACACTAGTCCTTGCAATACAAGTTAGCTAATGATGTTACCTTTTGGCAGATATAAAACAAACAATATGAAGTCTGTTTCCCCTCCACAAGAGTTCCGATATTAAACCAGCGAGGCTCATTGCTATGAACAGTCGTGGAGGGCAAAAGTTCAGAAAGCGATAAGACAACTTCAGGAAGGGTAGGTCTGTCATGGCCTATCAGATATCAAACCCTGGCAGCAGCCTGAAGCTCAAAAAGTTCCCAACCTGCTCCCCACTGAAGATGGGAGGCTGCTGCTGCAAAGGGATCATTCTGTCCACACCTCACTTTGCTTTTTCCTGAGCATCCTCTCCTGACAGCTGCTGGAACATGTAAGGGATAGATTGTAGATAGACCTGTAGTCAGACCCTATCTATAGTTATCTGTTGGTTTACCACCTACGATGTTAAGCATGTCTATAGATGTTAGAGTCCTGATAGCCTGGACAGAAATTCACAGCAACACCAGCATGAAGTCTGAAGCCAAACATGCATGCGATTCTTATTTTGCCACTGTAACAAAGGTCGTGCTGTCTTTTCTGCATAGTGTCACAGCTGAACCACGTGGGTCACATTTCACAGGGATTTCTCTCTACACTGTTGTGTTTTGTAACAATAGTACAAGGATTTCCAACCCGTGAAAAGATAGTTTTCTTGCATTCCCTTTTGCTGCTGGCCTATCCACCCACGCTTCCCTTTACTGGTTTTTGTAACAGTTGGGACCTCTCCTTCAGCACTTCTCTCAGTCCCTGGCTTCCCCAGCTTCATTCATGCCAAGTAAATACGGTTTCCAGAAAGGAGAGATCTGCTTGGCAAAGGGAAAGGTAGGGCAAAGGGGCAGAGACAGTCAGGGAAAACTCGTCAGGGATTACCCACCCAGCTCCAACCACATTCCCTCCTCATGCAACATGCCTGTGTTTCCAAGCTCATTTGTAATCCACTGCAACAGCTCTCAGTCTTTCCTGTGCTTCGAATTTGCAAATCAGTCTGCCTGTCTAGAGCCATATCAAATGTTCTCAACCAGCTACTCTCTTTCACCCCTGTCAGCTGTGCTGGCTAGATGAGTACACTCAGGAGTCAGGCAGGACGAGCCGACGTGACCGCTGTGAATCAGCTGCGGACAGGCTCCATCTGAGGGACTAGAAACACTCTCCAGCAAAGCTTGACATGGCAATTTAAGACTTTACCATCTGCAGCTCCCTCTTTTTTAAGACTTGCTATTTCATAGTGGAAGAGAAGTACTTGCTCCCACCTTAACTGACTTGCTCCTCACTCCCCTCATCAGCTTAAGCTAGCAGTGAAAGTTGAGACAGTAGTCACACTGACACAGGGCCACTCCTTCTGTCCCTGAGACAAAACAAATGCTTAGTCTGCCACGAGATGTCTCTTCCATTTTCTGTGTTCATCAGGAAACTATCACATATGCAGATGTGGCCTTTGCTGAGAAGTAAGTGACTTTTTTGGTTTTGTTTTTCACTATAATTAACTCAGCAGAGACAAGATATGTTTGTTTTGCTTTGAGAGCTACAGTAGGCAATGTCAACGCTAGAAACAGCTGCTGGCTGCAGCTGAATTAATTTTTTTCATTCCACTCTCCTCTAGAATATGTAGCATAAGGTAAAGCAGCACATTTTGTAACTGAATTTCAATTTTACTAAATTTCTTCTGTGAGCAGAAATCCTGAAAAAGCCCTTTAAATCATAAAAGTATTTTGTTGAGATGCTTTCAAATATTCTTTTAATTAGCAACAATATTTTATTTAGAAATTTTCTTTACTGTTTTGGAGCCTCAAACAAAACATTCTGGGTAATTTTTCTGCTTCTTTGAATTGATAAAAAAAATTCCCCCACATTTTGGGTTGCACAAAATGTCTGTGTTATTTGATTATGGTTGACCTGAATTCCCAACATAGATTCAATTTTATTAATTTTTTTTTTTTACATGGAAGAATCAAAACATCAGTTATTAGCACATCTCACAGAGCATCTTGCCTGTTTTTTTCACAGTAGAGAAGATACTTTCCTTTGCTTCATTACATCCTATTTTATACACTCTTCCTGCGTTGCCCTGACAATTCCTCTGCCTCCTCCTGGCTGTCCTCACTTCTCCTGTGTTTCCTGCTGGATCGTTCTGCTCTATGTAGATCACTACTGCACTTCCCTGAAGTCTTCCCTCGTTGTTTCTGAAATGAGATGCTTCATTAGCCGCTCTCCAGTCTTCTGGCAGTACTGACTTCTGCAGTCAGCTTGCAGACACCTCTGCTAGTGGCTGTCTTCCTCCTCTTGCTACTTGCCCTACAGAAATAGTGCCAAACAGATTAATGACTCAGAAACTCTGGGGAATGCCCATTAGTGTGCGATGAGTTTCTCTTGGGTGTGCTTCACACTGAATCCTATGGAACCTCATTATGTTTCTTTTCTATTTAGATGCTTGACATAGCTAATATTTGAGGAGGACAGATGCAAGGTTTTAACATTTTTTAAAAATTCCTTATATTGCTGTATTTTGGGGCAGAGGGAGGAGATTTGCAAATGAGAAGCAGCTCTATGCTTCCAGCTCAAATGGCTCTTATTCTGCCCTAAGAAAAAGAAAACTAAATGAAGAGGAAGAGAATTATGTACATGAGTCTGTGCAGCCCCCTGCCCCCTCCAACAGGAACACTGAAAACAAACAAGGCACAACATTTGTCTTCTGCTGGGAAGAGGCAAAGGTAGGAAAGAGGGAGAACAAAGCGTGTGTGTTCCAGAGTTCTGCACACAATCACCAACAAATAAGCCTGGCAGCGTCTTCGTTGTCTGTAGGAGTGTGCCCCATACAGCTAATCCCCGCGTCCTGAGTTGCCATCTGGAGTATGCCACGAGCAGGTCTGTGTAGCAGAGGTGTTGCAAGCCTGCGACAAGCCAGACAGTGCACCCAGGGCCTGCCAGCAGCCACAGGCTGTTCTTGCTCAGTCACACTTGTAGCCTAATACACAAAATGTACCCAGTGAAGGGCAACCACCCCTTGGGAGAGGTCTCCTGGAAATAAAAGCCTGACTGGTATCAGCAGTATTTCCCTCACAGAGCTTGGGAGCAGGATGGTCCTCAGCACACTGCTTGGAGCATCACCGGCACCCTGTGCCTTGCAGAAATATCTACAGGAAGTGAAAAATGCTGAAATCCAGTGAGAGGATGCTTGCCTGGCCTTCATTCCTAGCACAGTGGGGACCAAAGGCCAAATGGCAGCCGGGGACTGGCAACTGCCCTGTTACCCACCCTCCAGTGCACACTGCTCCCCATCACACACAGTCCCTGTCAACTGCTCATTTCAGACAGCAGCATCCTGGCATCCCCTGTCACCCTGTGTGCTGGCCCAAGGCCTCTGGCAGAGCCCCAGCAACTCATCTGGAGAGTCCCATGGCATTCCCCCACCTCTGCTGAACCCGGGGGCCATGGCCTCCATCCAAGCATCAGGGGGCCCACATTGCCCCCCCATTCTTCAGCAGCCACAAGGCTTTTGATGAGGGGTAGGGGTCATATACAGGCTCTTTACAGCTATTGCTGTTTCTGCTTCTGCTGGATGATATGGGTTTTGTGTTTCCTGCCCTTTCCTAGCTTCATCAGCATCCTAATTGTGCTCAGCTCTCTTTTATGGCAGGCTAGCGTAGGCATGTGCAAATTTCATGACTCCTGGAAAACCTCTGTATTAAAAAAGGGGGAAAATGGCTCAAAAAGTGCAGCCAAGCCCTGAAGGCTGTAACCATGCAGGACTAATTGTCGCCCATTTTTAGGCTCTTTACTGGGCTGTCAGAGCAGCAATAGCTCCTAGCACTGGGGGTGCTTTCCACCCAGTGATTTCAAAGTTGTCTGCTGAGAGTCCTAGACTCACTAATCACACTCCAGGGACACAGGGAAGGAAGAACAGAGACGTGACATGATCTCCTGCCTGCCCTGCCTTGCTCCTGTCTCTCCCAACAGCTGCACTTTCTCACAACCTTGAGCCCTTGTGTCACACAAGAAGTAGAAAATCATCCATTAATCCTCCTTCTGTTTTTCCCTCAGGAGCTGCTGTGTTTTTATCAGGCAGGGATGCATTTGCTTAGAAAGGCAAGTGCTGCCTATTGGCGGTGAACGCTCCCTCTCTGCCCCTCTCTGGAGGGCTCTCCCCACGGGGATGCAGCAACAGCCTCCTGCTTGCTGTCCATCAGTGGTAAACTGGCAGATGGGTCAACCGCTGCTCCAGAACCAATGCACCAACCTCCTTTGTTGACATAAACCTCAATAGTGAAAGGTGCAACTTCTATCTGTAAAGAAAAAGAGAGAAAAGGCAAAGGTTTGGGTCATGTGTTTCCCCGCCTCTCCCTCCAATGGCTTTGATCCATTTTGGGCTTTGGTCCAAAAGCTCATTAAAAGGAAAGTACAGCCAAGTATTACTCCGAAAGAAAGAAAAAAATGGCTCATCCATCAGGAGAAAGACAAACAGTGTCAGATACGGGTTGCTAATTTGCTCTCCCTAGGGAGATCTTCTTCTTTTTAACCAGAAGAGTGTTTTTCCACAGTGGGATGCTGACTCAGCCAGACTCTTACCCTGGGCTTCTCCCTTTCCTGGCAAGATCCCAGTGCGGACATCTCCCTTGCCTGTTGATCTCTGAAGTGCTGGATGGGCACTGCTTGAGAAAGAGACCAATGCATGGATGACACCTTGGAGTCTCTTGAAACACCTGAAATGTGACCAATAGATGCATCCTGTAACAGCAGCGTGTGACAAATGAGGAAACTCAAAAGAGAGAAACCAGTCTGAACCATAATTCTATTATTCTGTTAGTCTGGAGAAAAAGATGCTGAGGGGAGACATTATTGCTCTCTACAACTACCTAAAAGGAGGTTGTGGTGAGGTAGGGGTCAGTCTCCTATCCCAAGTAACAAATGATAGGACAAGAGGAAATTGCCTCAAGTCGTGCCAGGGGAAGTTTACATTGGATATTAGGAAAAATTTCCTCACGGAAAGGGTTGTCAAGCACTGGAACAGGCTGCCCAGGAAAGTGGTAGAGTTGCCACTCCTGGAGGTATTTAAAAGAGGTATAGGTGTGGCACTTAGGGACATGATTTATTAGTGGACTTGGTAGTGTTAAGTTAACTGTTGAACTCAATGACCTTAAGGATCTTTTCCAACTGAAATGATTCTGTGATTCAAGTACAGAAAAATAAGGCATGTTTTTTTAAAAAAAAATCTTTTCAAGAGAAAACTAGTTACATCACTGGTTCTACTCCAATACTCGGCAAGGACTGTAGAGAAAGCTAGACAAAGATGCAAATGTTGCATGACAACAAGGAAGTGGGGGGTGGGGGGGTGTAAAAGTCACTCAAAAGCCTTTTGAGCAGAGATTATTGAAGATGTTGATTTGCAGTATTGCTAGGAGCTCTAGGGATATGACAGAAAAGTGAAGGAAAGGTGATGTACTAATATTTAAAATATATAAATGAGATGTCCTTTCATGACCTTTGAGTCCAGGCAAAGTACTGGAACAGCTGAATGGAATTATTTATTAAAAATGAAGGAAGAGGGGCTTAATAAATGCCAAACATTGTCAACCTAACTGAAGTCTCTTTCTTTGCTGAGATAATGTTTGGTGGTTAAAGGTAAAAATACTTGCGTGTTTAAATTTAGTTTTGAGCCAGGCATTTTCTTTGAGAAAACACAATGTTTTGATTTAAAAACCCAAAATGATACATAATTCAAAGTGGAGAATGTTCAGTGGGTTGGAAAGTGACTCACAGAGCTCCTGTGTAATTGTAACTAGGGAATTGTTGTTTGGCAGGCCTGTTTCCAGTTGGGTCATCAGCAGGAGGAGGAATCTTGCCTCATCTCCTGCATTAACTGTGGCATGTGTTCTGCATGTGTGTGCCTTTGTGTGTGTGTGTGTGCGTGTGTGTACATGTATGTGTATGTATCCTTTTCCTGGTAGGTTTGCATCTGTCTACAGGGGCTGTTCCTTGACCCCACATCTTTAATGGCTTTATCAATAGTCTGAGGGGCATCAACATGACCCCTGTGCCGATCACATTTGCAGGCAATATAAAAGTTGGAGCCTAGTGAACAAGGAGGACTTACTGATACAGTGCATCTAAGACTGCTTGGTAGGATGGGTGCAACAGGAAATGTCTGCTCGGCAAATGCACTGGAAGCCCTGGCCCACTGTGGGAGTTGTTGGGAGCATTGCCTCTGGTTAAATCAAGCTTTATCTCACAGGTGCTTCCCGTCTGCGAGGAACACACCGTTGTAGGGCTCCTCAGTGTGGCAGGTGAGAGCACAGGAACAGCAAAAGCTGGGAAGCTCCATGTCAACAGAATCAGCCTGGAAATAAAGTCCAGGTTTTTCACAGTCAGGAGAACCTCTCCTTGCCGTGACTTGCCAAAGGTTGTGGTCACTGGGCACATGACATCAGGATAGGGCATTTTTTCCAAATGCTGTGCTCATGTTCAATTGAAGTTGATTCGAGGAAGGCCTCTGGTCTCTAGTGGTAGTTTTCATGTCCTTTTCATCTGAGAACTCCAAGAATTTTTGCCGCTGAAAATGTAGATCCCTTAGAAATGTCATTAATGTAGATTGTAATACAGTTGTTACTGAAGTTGCTTTATTGAAGTTGACCTGTTTAGTCATCTTTTCTATATTTTAGAAGATAGTCTGCATGGGAACTGTAGGTCAGCTGTCACAGGGTAACCCTGGCAGTCCTGCCTAGCTCATCCAAAAGCTGGTACTTGTACCACCTTATTCTCAGAAAATATATATCCCCTAGTGCAACATTAGTCAGCAGTCTCCTCTGCTTCAGCAGTTGCTATTTTTAAATCATTGGAAGGAGGGCTGCTTTAAGAAATACCATTTGAGTCATAGGAAAATTGAGCAGGGGTCAAGTCTCACTGTCCTGAGTAGGAAGTTGCACTCCCACTTCCTTCCTGCCTCTTTTCAGAAGAGCTTGGTAATCCTTTCCTCCAGTCTTTCTGTCACTGAGCTTCCTGGGGACTGAAACCTGCCCCAGCTCCCTAAGGAACTTGTGAAACACTCCCCAAAATGACCTCTCCCATACCCCGCTAGCTGCACCTGTTGGTGAAGCTACAGGGTATCACTAAAATTTTTTTGTGAAATCTTGGATACTCAGCCTCATCCCATCCCTTACTCTGTGTGTTGTGGCTCCTGGAGAGGTGAGAAATAAAGTGCCCCCAGCTGTGGGAGGCTGGGCTGAGGCCCCAGAGGGTGGTCTGGAGCTGTCCACGGCTCTACTCTGCCATTAGCACCTCTTCCTACTGGGCCACCATGCCTGAGCAATGGCTACTTGACCACCTTTAATTATTATTGGGTTTCCTGCAAGTTGAGTGTTTACTGTTTAATCAACTGATGCATAACAGAGGGAACTATGATTTAATTCCATTTTGCAAATGGGGAAAGTTTAGGCCTGTTCCTGTAAGTGACACCACTGAGGGTTGTGGCAAAGAAATGGTCTAATTCTAGGTTACCAAGGAGGAAAAGGCTGAGGGTACATTCATCCTCGCACAGCTGGATGCATGCATGCTTCATAAACAGCACTGGAGCCAGTGTTTCCTCTCTTCAGCACATGGAGGAAGGAAATTCCGTGGTGTTAACGTAGGGTGGAAGGTAGTGCTGGCTCACGAGTCACAGGGAGGATGTGACTCCACATGTGTCACCAGAGTGAGGCCAGGAGCTGTGCCAAGGGAGTTTCCAGTGGTGATTGCCACTGAGCCAGCAGAGAGAGGGCCTTGCAGCTTGGATGCTGTGTCTGGCTAAGGAGAGACCCTGAACAAGGAGAAGGGGCTTAGCTGCCATGGTAACAACAAAGCCACTGCTGGACCTGCACTACCCAGTCAAGGTGGGGTGGAAAGATAGGAGCTGAAGCTTTCTGGTTGATTTAGAGGACACCTGCACACCCCACTTTGTAAACACGTGTCTTCATTGCCTTGAATGTGGCAGTGCCCCTGACTGAGTTTTTTGGTTGTCAGACCAAATTCCTTGTATGTTACCCTTCATACAAGGTTCCCAAAGCTGTCTGCAGTCCTTGATTAACCTGGTGCCTTCCAGAAGTGTGTAGAGGATAGTAAGGGATGAGTTTTATAGGATTTTATATATATGTGTATATATATATATATGTATGTATGTATGTATATAAAAATAACTTAAAACATGTTAATTTTTTACATGCTGAAACACCACTGGTTCTCTAAACTGATGTGGGAAGGGAAAAAAACCAAATTTTGCTTCTTGTGTTTGCAGGACACATTTATCCAGGCTAACAGGGAGCTTTGATAACACTAGCTGCAGATCTTCATTCTTACTTTGTTTTAGGTGGCCTTGTGCCTCCTGTCCTGCTGAGCCCCACACGTGGTGAGCTGACAGCACTGGTGCTCTAGCCTGTCAGGCACAGCTAGGACACAGCTGGACAACAGATAGCTGTGGAAAATAGGGTGGTTCTGGCAAATGCTGGCAGCTCCTTGCTGTGCACATGGCAGTGGTGCATCCTCTGGGCTCATTGTGGCTGCTCCCAATACTTTGCCTGCACAGAGGCACTGGTGCCCAAGTGTCATCACAGTGAAGCAACTCAACCCACTGCAATGGAGGCAGTGTGGGTTTGTTTAGTTGTGCTGTTTGCTGGATTCATTTTTATTTTCACTGTGACAGCTTTTACATGCAGAAGTCAACTCTCCTCCTAACTAAACCTTTGTATTATTCTATTGCATTGCAAAAGAAGAGTAGAAACACTATTATTGTCTGCAAATGTCTATATCTGTGGTTAATGTACTAAATGGAGACGAGGCTCCAAATTCTTACTTTGAAGGAAAATTAAAATTATTATCAACTATATATCTTCTACATACTGAAGGATTAGGTGTAACCCGGGTTTTGGAAAAAAAATCCAGGGGACACTTGCAGTCCTTCGTCTGAAACCTCATTTTTTTTTCATTTCTATGTGGTCTGATCTACCAAGTGGGACACAGTGTCTCAGAGCAATGAGCACAGAGAGCTGCCACTGAGCATCACTGAGTGGGGCAATGGCTACTCTGCCTCTTGCTGTCTCTGCAAGGCGATACAAAAAGTTTGTCATTCTCTATGTTGTCTACATGTGATAGGATCTTCTATAATCAGTAAGCAATTAGCAAGCTAGTATCTAGAAAAGGTATAAAAGACAGAATTTTCAGACCAGGATTTACTATAGTTTAAATCAGAAATATCCCTTCTCGCTGCTGTTGTGCCCAGTTTCCTCTAAGCAGGATTAGTTTGTGACCAGAGGGCAGCTCATCTGCAAGCCCAGGTAATCTTTTGAAATGCATTTCTGAGGAGACCTCATTACGTTGCCAGTGACACTGAGCTGGCCTAACATACCAGTCTTTCAGGGCAGCCTTGGGCAGCCAGGCAGGGCTGTCAGCCAGCAGATGATTTTCCTAACAGCGTCTTGAGAGGCATAAGCTCAGGATCTAGTGACCCTTGAGCAGGGCACCAAGAGCCACGGGGAGGAAGCAGAAGGGCCGAATTTATGGATGCAGGTGGAAATGGGACAGGATTGGTGCCAGGATGTGTTGTTTCATTGCTGTAAATTCTTGGCCACCAGGCTGTCCTGGGTTTGTAGACTTTATTAGAATGATGTGACATGACCCAGAAGACTTCATACAGAAAACTTTGAAGTGTTTCTGGTTTCCTCTTACTATTTCTCCAAGCCATTCACGGTTTTCACTGCTTTGGAGAAGTTAATCAGAAGCATACAGCAGAAATGACTGCAGTGTGTAATGAGTGGTGGGGCCTTATTGCAAAACTGCTCACCCTAATGAGCAGGAGGTGTTTCTGCAGAGAAGCCTGGAGCCAGTGGTCCAGGCTGGGCATCTGGACCATGACAGGAAAGGGCAAAGCATGCTGCTTGTTGCTGCCTCCCCTTGACCCAAAGCCCTGGTGGCACAGAAAAGACTCCTTGCAGGAGCCAGGCTTAAGGAAGGAGCGCTGTGGAGTGAGCCCCCTGACAGGACATTGATGTTTCTGTACCCTGGAATGGCTTGGACACCATCAAGTCGATGAAAGGCACCATGACTCTACTCCAGCATGAAGGAGAATCAGCGGTGGGTTTGCTCATACTGCAGTATGTCTCAAAGCACTGTATTTGTGGGTGCCTGAACATAGATTGTATGGTGTTTTTCTCCTTGTAAAGAAGGACACAATGTTTGTCTAAAAATAATGTCCAAATTCAGTCCAGAGTGGATTCCTCCAAAATATTGCTTTTGGCCAGACTACTCTGAATTGGACAACAGTGTCTGGAAAAGCTTCTGTGTCCCTTGACTGGCTAGAGAAAAAACTATGCTTGATTTTGGCAAATATCCCAGCTCTCTTCAAGGCGCAGAATGCTTCTCTCCTTTTTGACCTCATTGCTGTTGGACTTTACTCCAGCCAGAGTTTAGAAGCTCTCAGTTTATTGCAACAAACTGAAAGTGGCTGGCAGCTGAGTTCAATACATGCAGGAATAAGGTGGGTAATTTCTTTTCCAGAAAGGCGCAGAAATTAGGCTTTGTCCAGGCAAGAACAGCCCACAAACGGTATGCAGCAGAGCAGATTTCATCAGCTGTAGCTCACAGAGACTGCCCTTCTTAAGAGGAAAAACATCATTCTGCACCACATAAATCTGCATTTTCTCTGTAGGCCAGGAGACCTATCTGCCATGGACCCAAGTGGGCTGATGTAGAAACTTTCAATAGCAACAGGCCACCTAATCACCTTACTCTTTCAGGGAACTTGATACCCCCAGTTTAACACACTGGAGTTAGTCATCATTACCTTATTAGCCCACTCTTCCATGACGTAGTATGCAAGTACATTTTTAACTAGCATTGTAGTGCTTCATGGCATTTATTCCATTGAAAGGCAAAGGAGCAACATCAGGTTCAAAGGGAAGTGCAAGTGTGGGTAGAAAGTGAACCTTCTATCCCTGTGTGGTGAAGTCAGCTGCTGTGCTCTGAAGCTGGCCCTTGGCTTGGGCAGAGGGAGGTGGATCCTCCAGTTTATTTGTGGGGCACAGGAAGGGCAGATCCAGCCCGTTTGCAAACAGGCACAAGCAGGGTGCCCATTTTCCAGCATGGCTGTGCCGGTGCTGGAGACAGATGGGTCAAGAGACTCTGCAGTTGACTCTGTACTGCTGAGACTTGCCCAATTTCTCACCCACCTCCTGCCTGTGTCCTGAGAAGTGTGAAAATCTGATTTCCTGACTGTTTCCTAGCTGGCTCCCAGCCCGAGGGGTTGAATCACAGTACCACTGTCCTGCAGCCAGGCTTGCCCTCAGCTGATCACTCGTTGCCAACATAAAGCGGGTGAAGCAGGATGGCTCCTTCACTCCGCCTCCTAGCATCCTTCAGACTCTGGGCTGGTGTAGTCCCTGCCCTGTTGCTGACCTGGTCAGGAAACCTGCATAGGACAATCCAAAGCTCCTGGGTGCTCCAAATTAGGCAGGCTTTTCACTGCATGCTAGGGAGTGTTGACTCACACAGGTTGCATACCTACACCTAAATAAAGTGAAGAACCTTCTTCACATCAGAAAGACCACCCATTTTATCTGACACGGCCTCCCCTTCATCACCCCCAACCACTACTTGCTCCTAAATCTGTATGTCCACTTAGATACACAGGCTTTCAATTGTGTGGGGCTTTTTAATTTTAAGTTAAATTTGAATTTCAGAAAGAACGAAATGAGCTCCAAGTACCAGAATGTGATAGCTCTGGAATATTATGCAGCATTAATCCCAGCAGTGAGTGGGAGCAAGACACTGAGGGATGCGCAGCCTGAGAAAACCGGGGAGGCTCGGTAAGTAGCAGGAGCAGATAAAAGCAGACAGCTTGCAAGATTTTTTTGGAAGAGAAATATCAGTGTAGAGAAGGCAGACAGGAGAGAGACAACCCAGGCCACTTCCAGGGCAGACCTTTCAGTGTGTGCCAGCAGTTCTGTGCTGTTGGATGTGGAATTGTTTTATGGGTTTCTCTAATCTCCAGGCTCTTGGAAAACTATTGTCTAGTGCCTGACCTAACGGGAAGTACAGGGAGCTCAAAACAGGGAGCACATCCAAGAAGGAAAATTAAAAGCAGAAAATTAAATTAAGAGGTTAGCTTTTCCTATTTTTAGTTTTTCTGCAAGTTATCTGGAATGCATGCAATTTATTTTTGAAGATTTAGGAAGCAGAGGGTGTTGCCAGTTCTTGCAGTAGAAAAACCCAAATGTACTGCATCTCTTGTGACAGATGATGAGCTGCAAAAGATACTTAAATAGGTGGGGTTGTTAAGGGAGGCTGGTTTTAGATGGCTGCATTAAAGATTTTTCAAGTGCCAGCTCCCTAATGCTAAAGAGAGACACGGAGAGCAGGGCAGAGATCTAGCACGTGTGGTTCTGCAGATGGGTCACAGGCTGTGTAGCTGCTCAGAAATTATTGAATTGGGCCACAGCTGCATAGGTGTTTTGCATTTCCAAACTCTCCCATAAGAGGGAGGTTGCACTCTATGCTTTGCAAAGATCCCCATAGATCTGGTGGGGATTTGGCAGCAGGAATCTGGCCACTGAGGGTTTCCCTGTGTTACAGGCAGCCAGGTAAAAACATTGCCCAGGAACAGCTCCTTTCCTGAACCCGTTAAGCACCACTCTGTTCTCTGGCCTCACCCATCAAAGAGCTGCAGTCTGAGCTCCTCAGAGCAATCCTGAAGCTTTCACTGAGCTCCCACCTGCATTTGAGGTCTGGGACCCTTGAAGGGAACAGTGATTTAACCCCAGCTTGTGGCTGTTTTGATTCTCTTTTCTCTGACTTATTGCACAGACACAAAGAACTCACTTTTGCTTCCCTGTGAACCACTGTGGCTCACTGACGTGCTCCTGATGAAGACGCAAAACTCCTTCACCAAACACAGCTGTTCCTGGTGCACACAGGCTCCCTCTTCCTGACAGCTGCATTTACTGCTAAGGGCTTGTAAGCTCCCCAGTACACCAGGAACCTGGCTGAAGTGTCATTCCCTCCTGCAAGCTTTAGGAACATCAGGATCCTAGAGGTAAAGGCACCCCAGGAGATCCTAACAAAGAGATTTGTGTTGTGTTCAGCCAGGAGGTTATTGTCTGTAATACGCAGATACTAACTGCTGATGAGACCATATATATGTAACACATCTTGTTTCTAATCATGTAAACAAGTGTTTTCCTGGCCATGGCACTGGCAGCCAAAAAGTGATTAAAATTCAGCAAACTCCCTCCTCTCCCTGGCAGTGAGCATTCCCACCGAGCCAGTGGAGGCAGCCACCAGCCACGGCCATGATCTGAACCGTAGCCTGAGCAATGAATTCTGCAAAGGAAGATGCAAACCTGTGGGAAGGACTGTTTTCCTTGAAAGGTCTGCAGAGCCTGTTGCTCAGAGGACCCCGCGGCATTGCTTCAGCAAGGAAAAGGCGGTGCTGCCCCACAATGGACAAAAGGGATGCAATACTCTGAGGTCTCTTGCAGCAGCAGACTCCCAACTTCAAGAGAGGACAGGCTGAAAAAGAGGCAGCTATGTCTGTGTTGACCCTGCCTGCACTCTCCTGAAATACCTTCATTGTGTGCAGAAGGGCTACTGCTGATCATCTGTGGGGCCAGAAGGAGCTGCTCAGCTCTTCACACAGACCTTGGATATGGGGTACTTGTTTTTCTGTTATTCCCATCTTCCAGTGATACAGAAGAGCGTGACATCCGCTTGTGAGGGCACGCAGAGAGGCTGCTTCCAGCAGCATGCCAACTAGTACCTGTGGGCTTTCCGTGATGCACAGGAGGAGTTGTTTTCCAGCCTAGGGTGATGGAAACCACAACACAGTTCTTTTCCTTCCATCCATCCTTGCTCTTTTATTTCCTGCATGCAGCAGTGTTTTGAGTTTCACCAGCCTTCTGCAGACTTGGGAGGTGTAGATGCTCCTGCGTACTCTTGCTGGTCCCTTAGCTGATCTCAGCCAGTTGAAGGGTCCAAGCTCATATCCCAGGTGGATGCTGATTTATTCAGGAGGGCTTGCTCCTTTGGCAGGTGTTCTGCATTTCACTACTTTGGCTACTCAGCTGTCAGCAGAGAGGGCAACGTGCTGTTGAGGGCCTCCTGTAATGACAGCCACTGCAGAAAGAGCTGTTTGAAATGCTGGGTGGGAGTGGTAAAGCACCTCAGCATACACTGTGCCAGTGGTAAGCTCCCTTGCAGGCCTATGGAATCTCACTCCCTTTATTAGGCGGGCTGATTGCTCTGATCTCCACTCAAAGACATTTTTCACTACCAAGCTAGATGGAGAATTTATAGTGCACCAGGTGTGCCATACTTGCACCCTACAGGGCTAATGAAATTTAAGCTTTTTGTCTAGAAGGTGGCTTAATGCACTTCTTGCATGTTCCTTGTTCAGTGATTCCAGGTAATCCTCTATCCACAGGCAGCACACTGCAGCGAGCACATGGGGATATTAGCCTGGATACTGTGCATTACCCTCAGGTCTGTGGGTATACAAATGTGGTCAAAGGTGATCAAAGGTGGTTGTTAGTGTCTTCTGTCTTAGCCTATAAAGCTTCTAATTAGAGCCATGAAAACTATAAATACCAAGCTTATAAAGAGTGCTCTACTAATTGCAGTGAAATAAGAATCTGTGTGTGTGCAAGGAATAGTTGATATAGTTGAAGTACCACATTTGTAATTTTAAACATTTTCTCAGGCTTCCTGGCTTGTATTTCACTGTGTGGTGGAGGCCTGGGATGCTGGAGTAAACGGTGCTAAGCAACCTGGAGCACATATGTTGTCAGTATGTAAATCTAGATGCTGTGGTATTTCTTGGCTGAAGACTTTCTCAGTCCTGCTCCTCTCAGGAGCTCTGGCCATAGTGCCATACCATGTAATAACTGGAATCATTGTGGTGATATTCTTTCAGGCTGCTCCAGACTTGAGCACATCAGAAACTATCAGAAGACAGTTCCTGGAACCATCATAACATGGCCTTCACACAGTTTGCCAGTGTTGCTGGGGCTTTCAGCTAAGACCTGGGCAATGCTGAGCTGTTTATTCCTGCCTGAGATTATATTCATTCATGAGTATTTAATTCCTCAGGTCTAGCTGGTGGATGGGCTTTGCAGTGTCACACTGGTTTCTGTAGGATGTTGACTATTTATTGTGCTTCTTAAGATTACCAAGCTTGTATTTCCAAGGCAGGGGTCAGCCAGCAGCCAAGCCATGCCAACCAAGAAGGACATAGATGTGTCTTGTAGAACATTATTCAAGAAGAAGTATGTGTACAGAGTGACACCCAGAACAGTCTTTCACAACTGTAGGGCCAGCTCACATTAAGCAGCATCCCTGGCACAGTGCCTTGCTGCAGGGAACCTCTGTGGGACAGCTTTGCTATGCACCACTTTGCAGCTCTGGTGGTAGAGAAGGCGCCCAATCTCCAGCCATTGGAGCAGTAAAAGCACTGTATGAGCTTTGTTGCTAAGGGATGGCCCCAGCATGAGTTTTGGCTGTGAAAGCTGCATGTCTGACACAGTGATCTGTGCAGAGCAGTGACAGGCACAAGTCATCACCAGCTGTGGCTACCAGTGGGTTGCAACACTACAGCAGCTTGTCTGCCTCTGGCTCTGGAGCAGTGAGCTGGTTGTGGTGGGTGAGGTGGCTCGGCTGGGCAGGTACCTCCCTTGGGGGGCACAAGGGAGGTCTCAGCCGAGCATTTGCTGCAATTTCCATGCTGGGGTCATGGGTGAGGGTTGCTATTGTCCACATTCGAGCATCAACTTATGAAACTTCTCAAGTCTGTCAGCCTGTGGATTTGTTTTATGAAAACTGTGAACTTCAGTGCCACTTCCACTCCCCGCCCAAGGTTTAGGGTTTAGTTAACAAATCTTCATCTCTCCTGAATGGTAATCTGCAGGCATCAGTGGTGCCACCCAGCTGATCCACCAGAATCCACCAGGAAAACCCAGCAAATGCAGGTGACTATTCATGAGTGCAACCTGCACTTCCAGGGACTTATCAGGCTTGAAGCACTAAAACTGACTGAGCATCTCCTGGTCAGTAGGGAAGTGTGTGTGTCATATAAACCAAGTACCACATACAGCTGGAGAGGCTCAGGTTGGAGCCCTGGAGGCTCAGGTTAGACACCCGAAGAAAAAACTGGAAACTTCAGCACTATTTTCCTGCAGTCCCCTCAGGCTTGGTGTGCAAATGTGCCCACATCATGCGAGCTAAGCTACAACAGCCCAGAAATTACAGCCTCCACCTAGTCAATAAGTTAGTTCAGGTCTTGTCTTGTCTCATCTGATCTGGGAGTGTTTGAACTTACAGCTCCCTCAGCACAAAGAGAGGCACTCCAGCAGCTGGGTAAGGAGGGGAGTTGAGGAGGAAATGTCCCCCTGTTGAAGCTGTCCTGCAAAGAGGAAGACAGGATTTCAAAAGCTGCATGGCTTACGGAGTAAGGCCCTTGCCAGAGCCCAATGAGTGAAGCTGGGCAAGCCCAGGGATCCTGACTTGCAGAATACATGGGCTTTTTTCTTTTTTGTACATCAGTAACTAAGATAAAGCTCAAATACTCACAGTCACTGATACCACAGTAAAATTCTTTTTTGCAAACTACTTAGAAACATGAGTTTTACCAAATTAGGAAAACTGGAAATTTTAAGTCCCCCCCAGTATAACTCTGAGGCTGGCTCAAGTAAAGCTTATTGCAGAACCAGGATGAACCTGAATACTGCAGCTCTGGCCATAGTGCCATACCATGTAATTTTTCCTGCCTCTCTTCTTGCAAGCTATTTATACCACCCCTGCTTCATGTAGGCTGCAGCTGTCGCTGTGCCTGAGCGTCTCAGGCCAAGTGAGCTGCTCTCGGGAGGATGCTTTCTTCTAGGAATCGGGACACAAAAGCCGTTGGAGCGTATTGTTCAGCATGTCCCAGTGAAATGGGAAATTGAGGACAGAGAGCAGGATGGAGGCAGCTCTTGTCACTGATCCACAGTGGGCTTTGCACAGAAAGGAGGCTGAAGCATCAGAACATGAGAAAAGCATCAATATCAGCACACTGGGAAGTAAAATGTAGCTCAGGATGAATCCCCAATATCACAGTATACCACTCCTCGTGAAAATCCTATTTAGAAATGTCTATGAAGGCCAGATGCTGACAGAGCTGTCTCACAAGCACGGCCAGACTGATGAGACAGTCCCTCCATCGTGTGCCAGAGCCCTGGGTTAACACTGGCCTAATTTGGGCTACGGCAAGAGAATGATTCAAAAACTGCAACCCACATACACAGAACTGAATGTTTGGTGGTAATGGCCAAGAATTACAACTTAAGTCCATTTTAGGGCCAGGGAAGGAAATAGTTGTGCAATAGCATCACTTCCCATTCAAATCCTCTGCAGAGAGGGAATCAAGGTCTGATAAGAATCCTAGATAAAAAAACACAGGGTGAGGCTGATATGCTCTGAGGTGTGTTGGCCATAAGAGTTGTTTTGAGTCTTCTCAGTTGTGACCTATATGATCTGTGTTTCCTTTCCTCTGGCCCTTCTCACAAGGCTGGGAGCTATGAGTCTAGGCTACAGTTAGACACCAATTTACAAATTCTCATAGTGCATTTGTAAGCTACAGTGAGCAACGTCCACATTATTTCTGAACAAGAAACATCCACATAAGCATGTAATACATTTTTATCTTACAGATTATTAGCATCACAGTTGTAATGAATGCATTTTAACTTCCCTGAACATCTCTAATATCACCCAGTCTCTATTTTTCAAACTGTAATGTAACAAGAGACATCACTAGCATAATACCTCAGGCTACTACTCACAGCAAAGGCATCTCTGCTGGGAACAGAAACCTCCCATGCTCTTTCCTCTTGTGTTTCTTAGGGCGAGTGTGGTGCCCTGGGGCCTGTATAGGAAAACTACTTTACATGTGGGTGAGACCCAGCTGGGAACTGCCACCCTGCTTCAGCCTTTGTTTTGATGACAACAGTGAGGGAAACAACAATGTAGGTTCTCAATAGGCGTAATCCAACCTACCGAACTGCTATCTATTTCTGAAATAGGCTCACATCGCTTCCCCACTTCTACTGCCTCCTCTGCAGTGACAAAACAACCCCAAAAGTAAAGGCCATGAGCACAGTGGGCTGGTCTGGCTCATTCTGTAGCCTCACACTAACCAGACACAACAGGAGCAAAGCAAAGACAGGGACCAGGTCTGTTCAACAGCAGCTGCCAGTGGTTTGGATCAGGCATGAGATGAAGTTGCACCATAACCTGGCATCTAAAACATGTTTTGATTAACCCTTGCTGTTGCTGAAGCTCAGCCTTGCAGCACGTGGTCCTTCACATGAAGCCTCTAGCCCAAAACAGTGAAGAACATGCCAGAGTTCTCTGATGAGCATAAGATGGAAACTGTACACAGGTTTGTTTGCATCTCCTGGTGGGCCCTCCTGGGGGCTTTTCATAAGCCAGAGGAGCTTGTGCCTACTCCTTTTATTTTTTATTTTTAATCTCTCAGATGGCAGTGTGGCTGACTCAGCACGCACCATGGAACAATTGCCCTCAAAGCAGTGTGTTGTGATTTACTCTCCACGTGGTGCTGCCAGCCCATGCACCCCCGTGCAGCGAGGCAGGGCAGTGGCCAGGAGCACCTGCCCTAGAAATGGGGCTTCCTGCAGGCTGGCCACCAGCGTGGGCAACCACTGCAGAAGCAGGGCAATGGGATCATCAAACAAGCAGGACATTCCTGAAGGACACGTCTGGAAGAAGTGATTTTAGCCTAAGAGCATGTAGGTCCTGTGTCAATGAAGCCGCTTGCTGGGTCCTTTGGCCACAGGACCTGCCCTGAAGGTTGCAGGGTTCTCATTCCAGCTCACAGGAGTTTTAATATGCTAAAAGCTCGCCATATTAAAAAGAAGAAAGACCAAAACCCTTCTTGAAGGGACCCTTACAAAAATAATTTTTTTATCAGAAGATTGCTGTTTTACTTCCAATAAAGAGCTATTTTGGCAAGACAGTCAAAAGGAAAGCAACTTGGCATGTTTTATGGCCTCTGTTGCCCCCTCCAGTCCTACATTAGTAGTTGGTGCTGTTTGGGAAACAACAATCTTAGGAAAGCCTGCACAAATACTAACAATGTCTCAGCTCATCATTTGATATACATCTGCCATGCACTGGAAGTGAAAATTGGGGCCAAAATTTCCTTTTCTGGCACAACCAACTATCTGTCAAAAAAAGCAAAGCCTCTTTATAGAGGAGACAGCTTTGCAGGAGCTAAAGTGAACTTGTACAGGAATTTGCTCTCAAAACTCTGCCACAGGTGTAAGATGCACCTGTGACATGGCTCTCTCTAACTGTGAGCATGTGCATGCACGTGTGTAGAAAAAGCATCCACTTAAAAATTGGTAAGCAGGGCCATTTTTCTCTTTGGGAGCCAGCCCACGTGCTGATCAGATGTTTGTTCCTCAGCTGTACTCACCAGAGGGA
This sequence comes from Platysteira castanea, assembly GCA_013397175.1. NCBI lineage: Eukaryota > Metazoa > Chordata > Aves > Passeriformes > Platysteira > Platysteira castanea. The sequence continues at coordinate 356,649 of VYXC01007174.1, forward strand.
CTCTCATCTTTACTGTCCTCACAGAGGAGGGGGCTCAGCTATAGAAACAAACAGAAAACCACCAACTCTGCATGCTTTTAAAGCCATGTCACTGTGGTAATAACAAAGAAAGACTATCATTACCTTATTTAATTGTCTATCGATTAATTTTTTCAAGCCAGATAGACAGGGTGCCTTCAGTAATTTCATATTGAAGAGTGTCACAATCTTGGGGAAGCAATTATAGAGGCAGAGAGGGAGCCAGGAGCCAGTCTTGCTACTCCCAGTGAGGATAGAGGGAGCAGGCTGTAGAGGTTTATACCTGGATGAAGCAGACATAAATATACCTGGAAGAAGGGTCATCTCTCCTACAGAGATCCCTGCCTCATGTAAGGACACAAAGGAAAAGAATTCAGCACAGCAATGACACATTTCATTGACCCCTAATGTCTAAAATAGGTTTTTACACTCAATCCCTCCCAGGAAGTTTTCTAAGTGAAGGCATATTTAGAAAGGCCAAAGCCCTCTCCCTCCTGCCTTCGGGAGCTTTGCTGTGTGCTCCTGCCGTGCTTTAGGGCCACATCCAAAAGAGCACACCTGGCAGCTGCTGCACTCTGCAAATGTCCGAAGTGGTGCCAGGGCACCGGCACCTGGTGCTTGTCTGTCCCATGACTGGGCATGGAACAGGAGCCAGACAGAAGCAGTTCCATCTTTTCAAAGGACTGAGAAATTAATAGGTACAGTTTTCTGTCTTTGAAATAGTAACTGGGGAGACTACACACCTGGGCTACAGCAGTGCTTTCAATTGAGAACTGGAAAGGCCAGGTGACCAAGGTGGTGACAAACCAGCATATCAGTACCATGTGTCCCTGCAGTGGGGAAGAGCAAAGTCTGACCAACACCCACCCCACACACATTCCTCTTTCCAAAAAAGCTTTCTGATTTTTCTCAGGTTTAACTTCACTGTCCCATTTCTTCGAGCCCACTTGCTGGCTTTGCAAGTCTGAGGGACTCCCAGCAGATTTCACACAATCAGCAATGACAGCCACACAGGACAAAAGCTGAATATTCTCTTTCCTGTTGTCCATGAGTAGAATCCTTACCAGCTAGTCTTTGTGATAATATGGATGCATGTGGAAGTATAACACAGTCCAGCATAGCCCATCAGTGAGATCAGGAAAGGAAGTGATGAGGTTAAATAGATGAAATGCTGGAGAAGTGTACTTGCTGAAAGCATATTTTAGCATATAAGCTTTTTAACTTGATGCTAGAGAAGAGAAAGGATGATTGTGAGAAAAATACCATTATAACTGACAACTGAACAAACAAAGAATTAGCAAGGTAAATCTGGAACTCCAGTATATCCAAGCTTCTGCTATCGTTCCAGAGTAGAACAGTCTACTCAGGAAAAAACAGATTTTCAAGGAAAATTAAAGCAATTTTAAAAATAGCTTTGATGTTTAAAATGCATATAATTAATGACAAAAGTTTTCAAAGAGACAGTTGGATTAGTTCTGCTTGGATTGGTTCTCTTGTTCCTGTGATTCTCTATCAATCATGAAAGCAAAAGTAGAAATGAAATAAATCGTAGAGTAGAAATGGTTATCTGCACCAAAATTAGAGATGAACTTTTACCAATTACTAGAACAATAAGTTTTCTTATTGCAGGCCCTGCAGAGTCAGACCTTTTATCAAGTGCAACAGATATTGTTGCTACACTTTAGCATATGCTTAGTAAACCAAATGTTAATCATTTTGAGTAGCACAAGCACACTGCAGAATAGGGGGAGTCTCCCCTGAAACCCACTATTCCAATCTTATGGATTTAAGAGAAAAGTATGAAATCCGTGTTGAAAGGCTGGAGATCTCGGGCTTGTGCAACTTATCCCTATATTGACATGACTGCTCGACAATGCACTTTAATAACTGTTTTAAACTGGTCCAAGCAGGGGCTGTCCTGCCTTTCTCCTCTGCAGGTTAATGTTACTATGGGTGCAGTAAATCAGATGAAGAACTACCTGAAGCCTTTACTTGGCTCCCACCCAAAGGTTAGGAAAACCTTGAGACAAGGGAGCAAGGGGTTGACATGGTTTTAAGCCCCTGACTTAACCTCATCAGTCATTTGAACAGCTCTGATTCCTGACACAGGCTGGGGGAACAAGAGCACACACAGACTTTGTGTCCACATGGAGATTTTGCCAGCCACAAAGTCGAGGAGCAGCCCTCACAAGGATGACACCAACCCAAGGGCACCAAGGGAACACTTCCCCAGGACTGGTTGTGCACATGGGCATTGTTTCCTTCACTCTAGTGACTGAAAAGCTATGGTGGTCTGAGAGCAGATTGCAAAAGGCAGATCCCTCTGTATAGCAACTAAAACAGATATAAAAATATCTTGGCCTTCTTACTTGATTAAAAAAAAAAAAGAAAAAAAATGCAGCTGTAAAACCTAGAAACTTGTTGTTTTAACTCAAAAGTTGTGTTTAAACAAGCATTGCTGTTTAATTCATATGCTGCAAGGATTTCCACTTCTGCCTGAAAATTCCTAAATGTACAGCCTTAATACAGACATAATCCATTTTTAAAAATAGGTAGCTGAGGCTATTCCCAAGAGGTAGAAGCTTGTGGATTTACAGTAAAACTGATTCCAGCGCAAGAAAAAGGAAACAGATATTCAGGTTCACCTGATATGCACAACACCAGTGACAACTTCTCCAGTAATAAAAGACATGACAAATTAGATTGCTAACCCTTCCACACTGGGAGTTTATCAAAAGAGGCCAGGACTTGAAATGGAATGAGAAGAATCAGAACTGAATCCTGTTACAGAATTCTCCTATTCTCTACTTTTGTCTGAAGCTCTCTTGAGAAAGACCACCTGTCTCAGATCTAGGTGCAAACTGCCTTGTTAGAAAAGCTCTGATATTACAGTGAAAGGTGAGTCAATACTGTGAAGGAGCACACCTGTGAAACGTATCACAAATTTAACTAATGGAACTCGGATAGGAGAAGCGCTCAGGAGGAACTGAGCAAATAAAGGTTTTGCACTACTTTTTGGTATCATGTAATGGGTGCCAAAAGACAGCAGGGCCAGAACACAAATTACAGACTGTGACTAGGAAAGAGAACAGTTGGCAAATAGAAAAGAGAAAAAGAAAGCCAAGGACGGTAGGAAGAAAACATGCCAAACAGGGACCTTAAATGAGGAAACAAAACTGATGTTTTAAGCAGTGAGCAAGATGACACAATTTCTACTGCCTTTAAAATAGATTTGAAAACACTACCTATTACAGGGTTTTTGTCCATTTTACAGTGAACATATGGTCCAAATGCCAAGCAGATACAATTTCAAGTAGCCTCAGCCTAACAGGCACATGAAATGCTAGGGGAAAAACTGAAGAACTCCCCAGGTTTAAGTCTTCTGCCATTTGATGATGCTCACTGGAGCCCCACACTGCCGCAGTGAGGATCCTCCATGTGTTTGAGGTACGTAAGCTCTGGTGAGCAACAAAGAACAACATTTGCTGTTATTTTCCTGGATCATCTGCTATCCTGTGCTAAGCACTTTAAAACCACTTCTTGTGACAAATCAGCCAAGTATCAAGGAGCACCCAGTCTAATGGGGAAGCTGGAGCTCTTCCCAGGCTCCAAATGTGCCCAATGCTGTAAATGAGCGGACACTGCTACTCCAGCTCATGCACCCTGAATAGTCATTGCAACAATTACTCTTCTCTACACAACCCAGAGAACCTCTGGCAAGTATTTGTATACTAAACCAGCCAACTTTTCTTTCAAGGGACACAAACTGCAGGAGATGTTGAGAAAGAACTATGAAAAGTTGAAGTTTTTTATGAACAGTAAAAAAACCCAGAGAATATTGTATAAATATTTAACATGCTTTTCCCAAGCACTACCAAGGTATATGTAAATGTCCATGTATTATGTAGAGGCAGTGTAATCTGGCTTCATCGAGAGCTGGAGTGGAAGGAAGAAAAAAAAGGAGTAGTGAAGATTTAAGGAAACCTGAAATCTAAGATAACAGTACCATTGGCAAAGAGTATAGCAGCTTCTTTTCTCTAGACTGGCCTCAGAACATTTAATTTTGGTGTTGTTCATCTTCAAGGCCAGCCAGCCAGCTCATAAAAATGTGTCCAAAACCATCTATTTCCCCCAGATTCTTAACCAGGACAGAACACAAGACAAGTTCCATTTAAAAATCATTTTATTATTAACATAATCATCCCATTTAGCCAAGTGTGGATTCCTGTATAAGGAATGTTGGTAAATACTCCATTTGAGGCTTCTTTTTACATATTTCCATTGATAAATAAACTCTGAATTCACATAAAAAAGTTAAACTTAAATAACTAATATATTTTTTGTAACAGGCATACATTGGTAAAATATAAATATTCTTGTACTCAGCCTTTGCTCTAGATAACAGTTAGCCACACATCACAGTTATTAACAACTAAAAACAAGAACTCAACTGATTTTCTGGCCTGGACTAAAATAGAGATGGAAACAGAAAATTCACATTTTGACTTCGGGCCAAAAGAGGTTGAGAGGCAGGAAGAGAACAGTTTTATTAACAGCCTTGTTAAAAATAGTCTGTTCTGCCACCGAATCTTAACTTACTCTACAATTGGTAGTTGATTCTATTATAATTTTATGTAACACTCAAGTATCACTAACAAAATATGGCACATCATTCATGAACAATATAACGATGTTTTAAAACTACCAGGGCAAAACTGCAGGTGATATGAGTGATTTGGCTCTGGCTCACCACTCCGTCCTCTCAGTCTGACATTAACATATGGTGGCACCTCCCTGCTTTGGCCGTGTTCCTGCAAGAGTGGAGTTTGTTACCTGTAGCTCTAAAGTTGCTCAAACTAACCAGTTACCAGGCAGTCTCATACCCTGGGCTTGCTCACCCAGAAGTCAGACCAAAAATGAGTTGATCGAGGTGCCCTCTCAAAGGACTCTGGGAATGATGGTAAAAGGGACCACGGGACTGCTGGCTTCAAGCTCCAGTGCCGTCAGGAAGCATTCGGTCGCGGCATCATCATTGCCTTGAGCCTGCAGCACCTCTCCCAGGCTGTTCCAGACCTCGTGGGCTGTGGAGTTCACCTGGACAGCATCTCTGAGAATCTTCTCTGCCAAGCTGTAACGCCCAAGCTGGTGAAGTATCAGAGCCTGCAAGAAAACAAAGGGAAAAGGGCTGAGATTGGCCGGTAGGGCTTTCCTGAAGCTCAAACAAGGTCACTGCAGTGAAATAAGGGTAGGCAGCTCTTGGGCTCAAGGTGTTAAGACTGTGTAAATTTTTTTTAATTTAAGAAAAAAATGACCTGATGCTGGACTGGAGCAAGCTACTCCACACCAACAAAGTCAAGGGGCTTTGTCCAGGAAAGAAAGACTAAATAACAAAAACTCCACCCATCTGCCAAGAAGCAGGAGGTACCTGGGCTTTTGCACAAGCTCCCGTTATCTGAAGTCCTAAGGTGCGTGCCCTGAAGTTTTCATATCCCCCCTGTGCATCTCAGCACCCAGCTCAGGCCCTATAACACCTGAGACTATACACGACACCAGCAGCCCTCAGGGATGGCTATAACAAGACAGAGTTCAGCTCAGTGGGCAACAACCATAGTGCTTGATTTAATCTGTGGAACAGGAACAGGGACTGATATTGCCCCAGTAATACACAAAGGACCAGCAGGCACAGAGCCTCCTCATGAGCTTCCTTGTTACAGATTCTCCATCTTCCTCTGTGAGATGGGATCCAATTCAACACTACACTATCCAGAGCATGTCCAAATCCACTAGGATATGGGCTGAATGAGGCCATGGAAATCTCCATCCATCACATTCAGCTATGTTCCCATGCCAGAAAAGTCATGGAATGACCCAGTAAGAGAGCCTTATTCTGGGATTATAATAATCCTAACAATTTTATGCATTTTTACATTGTGATTCTGTATTGCAAAACACACATGGATCACAAATCTTTGTTTTGCAGAGAGGCATCCCAGTTATGTGCTTACAGAGGCCTTGTGACTTCTCCCCTCCCAGCCCCCACTCCTTGGACCACAATTCCTTTTATCTCTGTGTACATCTGTCCCTCAAATCCTTATTAACCTAAGCACTGATGATTAGAAAGTAACAACATTCTATGCAGCCTCTGAATTATCCACCATACATTTCTGGAACTGTGCCCACCAGGCTGACTTTCAGCTTGGGAAGACTGCTAACTCCATCCTACAGAACAACTGAGCACACCTTGCACTGTAGAACAATATAAAGAGTGCTGTACAGTATTGGCAAGTGAATAAATAAATGCAATGGAAGCTAATTTCTATCAGCCTGGCAGATGTTCTCACATAAAGGTGCTAGAGGGCTTTTCTGGGTTTGGACTTTTTTTGAGCTGTCAATTGAGTCAGCATTTTCAGAGCAAGTGAACAGTACTTCCAATACAAAAACTGGATAACTCTCAGGGTCAGTGCTTTTTTTCCCTGCAGTGAAGTGATTGTCAGTGACTGGTTGGTATCAGATGTGAAACTATAAAAAATGAAGCAAGGAGACGAAATACACAAAGCTGGTGTCACTGCAATGCACCTAACCCTAATAAAATTTAACTGTTCTTATTTTTCAAGACAAGATTCACTATTCTCAAAAGTGTTGCTTTTTAGGGGTGCAGATATGTATATTTTATACTAATTAAACATGTGAATTATTTGAATATTGGTAATAGTTTTTTTTCTTAAATATGCCAGACCATTTTCCCTGCTTGCTAAGGACACAAGCTGTTCTTCTCAAGACCAAAGAAAAACCCAGTTTTGCAGATATAAGCCTGTTCATAGGAAGAGACACATATTACGTCACATCTGCCCTATTATGTATGGCAAAAAGGATAGCTGAAATTTTCCAGGTGATAGAAATAGAGCAAATACTGGCAGTTTGCCTGCTGCTATACTTTCCTTAAGAATACAAGCATTAGTCTTGAAATTAGCATTTAGCAATAGTGAAGGAACCACTCTTGCGTGGGCAATGGGGTCGCATCCTGTACCCTCATGTTTTGGGGACACAGCTGCTTGAGGGAATGTCTCCTGAAAGTCTCTGGTGTCTCTGCCTGGGATGGCACAAAGACTCCTGCCTCGGGTGGTAGCCCTTGGACAAGAAGCTTTGCTTCCAAAGAACCAATAGAAAATTAGATTTGTTTCAAGCAGAGCATTAAAAGGACAGTGACATTTGATAACTGTAGCTGTGGGCTGAACTCAAACAAGTGATCTAGAGAAAGAATGCAAAATACCCTCTGACTGATTAACTCTCTCAGAATGACGGTCAGATGTCATCCATTGTTAGTGTCCGGTTTGTAAATCCCCTTCCTGGATGACTTCATTAAAATTCTGAGGCACAGAACATTTCAAATTGTTTGCAGTCCTTGCCTGACTTTGCTCTATTAAGCATTACACACCACAGGCAGAAGGAGCAGGCATGTCTATCATGAAGCAATATCCTTTGGTGACCTTGCACCAATGCTCATCCAAGAAAAAGAAAACTAACTTCAGTTTACCAGCTGTCAGCATATGCTTGCTTTCTGTATTAACTCTTCAGGAAAAAAACCTAAACCACTAAAACCAATAACAACGACAAAATCCACCCAACTAAACCCTTTCCCAAATCAAAACTCCTCCAAGACTTCTCAGAAATCAGTACAAATTATCCCAGTCCTTCACTGCGTATTTTCCTCTGCTTTCTAACTAGAAACAAAATCTCAAAGCTACCACTTCTGGCCTTCACCTATTTAGCAGCAGATGTACAGACAACATTAATCTGCAGAATAATGTTAAGTCTTTTGCTTTATGGCTGGAGATGGGCCTGAACAACACATCAGCGCTGCAGAAACACAGAGGGATACCTAAGTGACATATGGTTCAAACCTTCAGACTTGGCATGTTAGTTTAAAACCCAAGCAGAATGCCTTTTCTGTATATCCTCTCTATAAACAGAGATATAATCTTAAAAAAGATAGAATATTAGAAGGATTTTGGAACCTGAATCAATTAGGAAAAGTGCTATATAATAATTTGTGTAAATAATAAGAACTCTCAGTAGGAAAACATCCATTCAACAGAAGATAATAAAACGAGCAAGTTCCGAAGGAAGTACAGAAATCTAAGGCAACCTATTTGTTCTTCATTCATTTTAGAATGCTGCAGTACTAGACAAAGGTGTTTAAGACAACTGTTGGCATCTGCAGGAGAAAGCAGGATCTTTCCTGCTATTGCATCTTTTTCACAGGAAAGAACAATAAATTTATGACATTTGCTCCTAACACAATTATAAAAGCCTCTAATGTGTGCAGACTTCTTCATTTTGCAGCTCAGTACAAATGCTGCTTATTACTTTACTCCATATTTGGTTTGTTGAGAATTTTGGGGTTCTTTTGAGGTTGATTTTTTTTCCTGTCAAATTACTGATCTCCCCTAAGTGTGTTAAAGCTTTCACTTTCTCTCTGGTTAGGATGTCTGTATGTTGTAAACTCTCTAAGCAAACTTTATTTTTCTTTTAGCTAGTTCTACATTGTAGGGGTTGATTTTGTAACTCAAAAAACTTGAAGAGAGAACTCTAACGAGAAATGGCACAGGCCGAAAGTGAAGGGAATCTCTGACAAAACGAAGAGACTTTTTTGTGCTGTCATCACAACAAATGAAACCAGTGCTTCATGTCTCCAATCCACTGATATTTATACCAGTCACTTTGAATAATCAACAGTACTCAAAGATCTGTGGAGTTCAGATGCTCTCTGCTCAAGGAAAGGTCAACAGCCCTTTACAGTGCCCAGCCAGAGCTGGGAGTAAAAGGGACTTTGCAATTCCAGGAGCCTCCAGGGGTTCTCCAAAGGGGCTTTTAGAGAATAACACCGTGTAACACTGTGTGCTGCCTTCAACAGGGACATACTGTTTTCACTACAAACAAGGTTCTATACAAACTTCACATCCCAACAGAACAAAACCCTCTAGGAATTAATCAAAATGGGGGGGAAAGTGCTTCCAACTTCTGCCACAGGTTATTTTCAAGATCTTGCCAATTCTTTCCTCACCCAGTCTAGAGTCACAAAGTCTCCCTCTTGTTGGTCAAGAGGTGATTTCACATGCGTTTTCTCCCTCAATCATTCTCTTTACACTTCATTTTACATTGCCCCGCATACAAAACTGCTATTCTTTGCTTATTTCACCCAAACATCTCTCCAAGGACTGTTTTCTACAATGCTCAGTCAAACAGGGCCCATTTATTCATTAGACAAATGTAAGCATTTTTTTAAAGGAAAACATTCAAATGAATTTGGATTTCCAAATGGAGCATTAAAGTCTTCAAGTGAAATTTCCAGTTAGAAAATGCACTATTATTTATTAATAAAATATCATCGCTCAGAACCTGAACAACATGATATAATAAGCAATTCTATAAAGCCATAATTGCTTAAATAAGCATGTAGTGTAGTCTTCACTGCAAAGATATCTTTTTTCTGCAGACAAGCTTTCTCTCTTTGCAAATTAACCTGTCATAATGATTACCGAACAGTCAAGGGAAAAGACATATCTAGACAAATAAACATAGGAATAAAACTCTGTAAATACCTAATTTTTGATTTTGAAAAACAACTATTTAAAAAATTATTAAAACCAGCCATTTAGAGCAGTCCAGTCAGGTCACTTTTTTATTTGCTTCTAGGCAAATGAGAAGCTAACATTCAGGTTTTTTTCCATGGAACTGACTTCGAAAAAATTACAGTCATAATTATTACCCATCATGTCTCATCAAATCAGAGCTTTATCATAAAGTGCTAAAGTATATTTGCATTAACTGAATAGAAAAAAACGGGTAAAAAGGTAACACTACAAAGATCACTGTGGTTTTTCAGTGTAACTAAAAATTTTGTCTCAAGAGAGCTGGAGGTTTTCTTAAGGTTTACCTCTGTGACTACTTTTCTACCGTACCTGAAAATAAACAGTTCTCAGTCTCAGTAGAAGCTCTACTTGAGATTTTTACTTTTATTCACTTATATCAAGAGGAAGATTTTCATTTTCTCTAAGAAAAATATAGACTAGAGGTGGGAGATGTTCTCAAAAGTAATGAAATTTCATTAAAAGTGAAAAAAAAAGGGGGAAAAAAAGTGAAAAAATATGTGACCATGAGTCCATTTGCACTTTTGCCTTTTTCAGGGAGGGTGCTGAACTCTCTCTGCAGAGAAGGAAACTGGGAACTGGGAGAAATGGACAGAACAAGAACAAGAAATGTGGCTGACTTAACAGGCAAAAAAGTGCCAGAGATTCTCACCATGTTTAAGAAATGCAGCCTGTTGACCTACAAAAGTCTCAGCTATGGAGACTGGAGTAGTACCAGATATGACATTCATATTAATTTATTCCTGGCAGGTCTGTTACATGACTTGATTGCTAAAAACCTTCTAGATTTGTATGACACAGACCTTATTTAGCTAAAAAATAGCCCTCAGAGCTAAAAGTTTGCCTTGCAAAAACAGCAGCTATAAGAAAACATTATAAGCATATGAAAATGAAAAATGGGCTGATTTGGCCTTTAATGTTAAGAGCAGGGACACAGAAGAACAGTGGCCTGTTTTCCTGATGACCTGCTGAAGCCCAATAAGCTAACAGCTGATTATGTATAGGCAGACACAGAGCTATTCAGATGTGGGAAAAAATGATTTTTAAAAGCTACGGAAGAGTTAAAGAAGTCACTACATCCAACTTTGCAATAATTTTCCCAGTTCACAGTATCTTACTGTTTTTGAGCAGGCCCCAGCCTAAGAGATATTCATCTTTAAGCGGTGATATCAGAAGGAAATGCTAGAAACATACCCATCCTATCTAAAAACTTAAAAATCAGGGATTATGACCATAAATAGTTACAAAACTCAGTGTGCAATGTATGCATTGCAAATCCATATGCAGTGTAATTTTAGCATCACAAAACTGCCCCTTGTTACATGCTGCTTTTTCAGCCTATTTTGCAAGTGTTAAGGTGGCTGCTATTTTTAAACAAATCTATCAAACCTGAAGGTTTACCAGAGACTTGACAGTGTTATGCTATAATAGTGAAACAGAAGTGTTAGTGAGGCAAAATGAGAAGAATTTGTCATGATACATGGAAAAATAAGTAAAAATTCTACAGCTGATACTTTCCAACCTCTGTGATAAAAATATGCATTTTAAATGTAGTCTATAATCAATATTTTACACTTACATAGAGTGAAATAGAACATTATTTATATACTATGCTCTCCTATTTTCATTTTAGCTGATGACTTTGTGCTGAAACATGTCCATCTAGTCAAAATATGACTTTGCATAAGAAATCATTTATAAACTCCTTTCAAAGGCACATGCATGTTGAGTCATTGTACGTAACTATTTTCTGCAAGTACAAAAAAATTGAGACATTGTGTAGCAGTTAGAAATAAGCCATTCCATCAGAAAAATAATGAATAAACATAGTTCTGTATCTGCAGACACAGGTTGCATTTTAATGCAGGGATTTTGAAGGGTGGCCACATTATAAGGTTTAAAACCAACTGGATTAACCACTCTATACTTACTTTACAAGTAAAGGTGATAATAAATACCTCTTTTTTAAATTTTTTTTTTCTTTTGGAAAAGAAACTGCAACACGTATAGAATTTTTTTTCCAAAATGCAGAATAAAAAACTACTTACCTTATTTTCTCTAACAAGACTATTCTTTTAAAAAATAAAGAGTGTTATTTCTTCAAATGTGGTCTAAATAAGACTTCCTAGCAGCTCAGTATGGATTTTGTTTTTTAAATGAGAACAACCAGCTAATAATACAACAGCCGATCACTCACTAAACCAAACAAAGCAGCTGATGAACAAAGATGAACCTGTGCCTGGAGCCAACAATTTTGTTCAGAGCCTATCCCAGGACATCGCCTGTGCCACGTGTCCCTCTCTGCCTGGCCCCCTCCCTCGCCTTCCTCCATGCCCAGTACACCCTCTGTGTGCTCTGTGGCCCTGCTGGTTCTTTCTGTGCCCTTCCTCCATGCCCAGTACACCCTCTGTGTGCTCTGTGGCCCTGCTGGTTCTTTCTGTGCCCTTCCTCCATGCCCAGTACACCCTCTGTGTGCTCTGTGGCCCTGCGGGAGCCCCAGTTGGTTCTCTGCCCTTCCCCCAGTGCTAACACACCCCCTAAGGTATCCAATTGCTTCCCCTGCTGCAAAACACTTGTTGCTAGGAGAAAACCTACTGCTTTGGCAACAGATTTTTAAAACAACAACTTTGGCTTTGTTACTAACTGAACTTCACATCAGCAGCATGAAATAACCAACCCATGTGGTCGAGAGTGCATCTCTGTACTTGTAACTCCCTTGGAAATGACCAACGTGCTTGCTCACAGCCCGTAATGCAGAAAGGTTCAACATTGAAGGTTGTTTTTAAAAACTGCTGATCATAGCCTTCCACTGAGATGGAAGCTCTTGGGGGACTTCTTTTCCTGTTAAGACAACATGTTCTTGCAATAATCTGCTGTAATTTTGATTTACACCTTACGTGAATGTCCTATCAGCTTTTAGTAAAATAGCATGACTACCAGGCTACATTGCAAGAACTAATTTGACTATAGCATGTACACGGGAAACAGATAAAACAGCTTATGATAAAGTGAAGCAGCTAGTGACTCCAGATCTCACTTAACTTTTTATCTCCATCTGAAAATTATATTGAGAGTCTTATTTTATACACTGTGGCTACCAACACAGTAAACTCACAATGGCTCTCCCTTCAGAAGTCAGATGGCTACAGCTCTGGCAAGTATTGCATCACCACTGCATCAAGGAATAATTACATATAGCCTTAGTCCTCAGATTATGGCCAGTCCTAAACTTGGAGTATTTGTCATCTGGTGCAAACATTTTACATTTCATCCCAGGTGTGACACCATGAGGTGATGCTGAACTGTATGTAGGTCTCTTGATCACCTCCCTCCACCTAGAAGCTTGGCAGCACTACATCTTCCCTCTCTCACCCCCAGCACTGAAGCCACATCATTGTCTTCTCACCTTTCCCACAAACCAGAAATGAGGATTTCCCAGGTGTATAAAATACATACACCTGTGATGAAAACTGGTGCAGGAGATCATATCTTCACACAGTGCTGTTTATGAAATGGGCCCACAGTAACTTCTGTAACTTGGTACGTTCTTGTCTTTTGTAATTCATACCCTCACCCTTTCTCCTATGTAGACACTTTATAGATGTAAACACATCACAATACGTTCCCTACAGAAATCCTGCCACTTTGTCATTCTAATCTGTAGCATTATTTCAACACTGCCTGGGTTCAAAGCAAGGCCAAGTTTACCACTGGAGCATTGTGCTCCATACAGGGACTCCTGTTTGTTACTGATACCATTATTTTCCCAGTATTGAGTCAAAGGTTCAGAAGTATAGAAAACTGTATTTCTGTTATTCAAAACCTAGGAGTAACATTAAAGTTTCAATATCCAAAAGAGGGAAGAAAACTGCAAATCCTCCAAAAACGATTCAAGTGCCAAACAGGATAAACAGAAAACAAAACCTCAGACCAAGACTTTTTATACGAGGAGCTCCAAAGTCAGCCCACTGAGTCAATATTCAATTATTTGAGCAAAAGCTGGATTTTTCGCAAGAACTGAGGATATCAGGAACTCCGGGTCCTTACTCCACTGCCTAAGACTAGGTTCCAGTTTAGAACACCTGAAGGTTCCTGGTTTTGAAAGCTTGTGCTCCATGCAAAACTATTATAATGTCAAGAAATTAATGTTTATCTGTCCATCAGTCAATTACAGATAGAATTAAAGAATAAATATTTAGAAATAGCAAGCAGTGACTTTTTAAGAAGCTGTTTTTCATTAATGACAGTTCCGCTATACAACCATATTGAACATAGTAGTTGTATGTGGCTTCTGGAAATAGTAATTAGAAAAATTGATCAAATGTTTTAATGAAGAAATCAATCTGAAGTCAGGGGAATAGTTTGTGTATCAAAGGAAAACCAGAGTTGCAGATGCAGTACTAGGCTTTGTGAATAAAATTTAGAATTAATAGAACTGTCAGAGTTCAAATTGAGCACTTTGGAGATCTTTAGCTAGATTGCCACTGTATTGAAAGCTAGCACCTGTAGTCCATGCTTGTGCGCACTCAGTACTACAGAAACTAGCACTTACTTGTCTGAACTTTTGAGACTATTGAAAAGAAATCAGAAGTGCATTATATTCTTCTGAAGTACCTTTCTGCATTTATGCATGTGCATTTCTCTCAAATATTCTGAAAAATTCTGTATTAAATATTCAAAGTCAGAACTGCGGTATTAGATAAAAGATGACCAATCTTTTCTTCACTAAAATCAAACAGAAATTCATAGTTTAAAGCACATTATTCACATTTTTACTCCTTTTGCTCTTAGCCAAAGAGACTTCTGCATATAAAAATATGTACATACATATGTTATAACTATGACTAATGTCACTGTTTCAAAAGTGTTATGACACCACAGCAGCACTTACTACACTGGCACTGCAGTAACCTCTAAGAAAAAGAGGTTATTTTTAACACAGCATTAATAAATACATTTTTTCATAGCATCCCCAGGAAACAGACCACTTCCTCCCCTGCAAAGCAGATGTGAACTGCCATCTGCTGCTCGGGCTCAGCACACTGCACTGGAAGGGCCATCCTCATAGCAGTGTGCAAAAACCTCCCGGCAGGAGAGGGAATGCACCCCCCTCCCATCTCTCCCCGGATTCTGAAAGGCAAGGCAGAAGCTGTAGGTAGCTGCTAACCTGCCAGTCTGCCAGGACAGCTGCCAGCAGATCCTTCTTTAAGGGACAGCTATTTTCAGTGTGAAGGGAGGGCCCACACCCTCCCATCTGTGCACCATCAAGCACAGGTCAGAAGAGCCAGAGCCTAACCATTGGCTAAGAAAGGGCTTCTAGCACTTTCAGAAAAATAAAACGAACACTTCCCTATGTACTGAATTGCCTTGCACAAAATTGGAAGAAGTTGAACATACTGAGAACTACAGAAAAAAGCTTCTGACAACTACAGAGAAAAACCCAAACAGCAGTATTTTTTGGGAAAAAGTTATTAAAGACCTAAGAATAACATCAATGTACCTCAACAAATCAGCTTTTGTTAGTACTGATCTGGAAGCAAACAGATTAATATAACTGAAGCATCACCTAAGTTTTATAATCAAATTCCATATAAGCCTACCATATTTTCTCTCAACACGTTTGGGTTTTTTGGTTTTTTGTGGTTTTTTTTGTGGATCAGTGTTAATTTTTTTATCTAAAACTTGCAGAAGTAAGGTATTTTCCATTTAATCAACATCACATCAGAAGAGTCCTCTTAGGTCACTCATTTCTATCCCCTGTTGTTACAAACAACCTTACAGCAAGATTTCTTGTTCCACAGTGTTTAGCCTGTAAGTGCTAGGAACGCTCTTCACATCATCTTCCCAAATTTTTCCCTACCTAGTTTGTTTTCATTTGCTCCAGTGCCAATGCCACTCAGGCTTATTTGGATTATGCATATTCCTCTAATGTTTACATGGATCATATATTATTATTAAAGTTTCCTACTCCTCCCAGGAAACTCTGCAGAGATGTCCAGTGCCACACTGCGGTCACCTCGGCACTCACCGGTAAGAGCAGCACTGATGCGAGCCACAGGCCGGGTTTGCCATGCAGCCACCTTACTTGGGATTACAAGAGAATCACAGCCCCAGCCTGTGAGGAACCCCAAGTGAAACCTCTGCCTTAGTGCACACTGAGAGTTCACTTGCCCTGTTGACCAGCCTCAGCTGGTTTCACTTGGCATGGCAGTCTCTGTTTTGGGGACATAAAGCAACCAGTGGAGCACAAACACCACCGTTCCACAGGGGAAGGAGCATCTGTAGGCTTACAGAAATAAAGGTGAGACTACACTGTTGACAAGATGATGACGCTGATAACAGGGGCAAGATGATGTCTCATGTTGTGCCTGGCCAACTCATGCACAATGGAGATGCACCTCTGATCAAGTACTACCCCGGTTCTTTGTCCTCCCCAGTCACTTCCATACTCAGTCTTGCTCTTGCATTTTGTATTTCTGAAAGTTATTTTATTTCTTTCAGTGAAGGGTCTCCAAGTCTCACTTTTGCCTTTGTCCTGCAACTCTTTTCACTGAGTAAAGGTACTGCATCAACTATTCTAAAATTTTCTGTTAACAAATCCAGTAATATTTAGTGAAGCCTCAGTTATTTCATCAACTAGTTCTTCCAGAATTCTGGTCAACTCCTCCATACTCTTCCACCAGCAAGTACTTGCCATCATTTCTACACCTGCATTTCCACTGCTAATTTCACCTTTGCCATCCATGATGAATATCACATTCTTGTTGAAGATTGAGGCAAAATATGACTTGTAGTTATGGACTTTTTGTAAGTGGATATCCATCACTGCACTGATTGACACTGCATGTTAAATCATATTCTTTGGTTGGTTTATGGCTCTTGAAATACATTTTCCAAGCTGTATAATAAATTAGTGCACAAGGTTGGAATCTGCAGAGAAAGTGTAATTCCAAATGCTGTTTCTCCCTCAGTCCTCTCCTTTGGTTTACTATTGTCAGCTGACAGGCAGCTGGAATAAATTTGAGCCCTGCTTCCCAGAGTGTAAGAGCCTTCTCCATTTGAGTCACTTTTCTAGTTCACTGGAGCACAGTTGGCAAGAAGAACAAGAATGACAGAAAAGGCACTCCCCCACAAAGCTAGGATTTGATCAGAGTAAGCAAACTTTTAAGCTAATGCTCTCTGAGTCAAGAGCTGAAATGCAGAGTGGCAGCTTCCACTTTTCAAGGAAGGGATTTTCAAGGAATAAGAACTACAGCAACAGCATGAGTTTGGTGGGGAAGGTGGGAATTCTGGAACTTAAGTAAGATGCTGTGTCTGAGGTGAGATACAAATATTTCCTACCAGCTATTGTGTTAAACATCCATGGATTTATCTTCACAAAAATATTCATTACATTAAATCGAATGTAATCCACATGGCAGAAATACCACACCTACTCATAACAGGGTTTGATTCTGCAGCAAATGAGGCGAGTTTGGATGGCCAAGCTAAAGCTACCTCATTTATTTTCCAGAGATCACCAGCTGCTCGTACTAGCCCATCACAATTTTAAAGGAACTGACGTGTCAATTACTTTAATAGATCTGACAGCATTTCATACAGTTTTGTACTTTATATCAAAACTAGTTATTTCTGGCAACTGTAACCTACCAACTTGTGGCTAGGCATTCAGTTAATATGACAAAGCATCATCACAGACTGCATTTGTGTCATAGCATTTCATAGCCCTCTGGTAAATCTTTGGGTCCGTGACCCTCACAATACCATCTGTTCTAGTGCTATTGTGGCTACCACTTTTTCAAATGGTCATAAATTAAAAACCAGACAGAATCCCAAAGAAGCTATTGTCACCTGTCAGGACAAACTGTAACAAGGACCATGGAAAAATGGAAATTGAAATGGCTGGGCAGCTGATAGAGGTTCACTTACTCATCTTTTGAACATTTGTAAACACACGACAATATCTGCCTTAATTTACTACTTGCATTCATTTAGAAAATAAGGGGGTTTGGTTTTAAATGAGAGAATGTACATTTAAAACTATGTCTTAATCTAAAAATACTTATTTTAAGGTAGCAAAACCCACTTACCATCAGGGACATCTTAATTCAGAAGCCAAGGCTAAATCCTTTCATTTAGTAGGTCAGATCACTTCTGATAGATGGCAAGTATTCTTCCAAAGTGCTACCTAACACAATCTTTGTCCATGTAGATTTAGAGTTCTGAAACCATTTTCACACTGTATATTGTGCAGAAGAAATGTTTAATCCACATGATTTTTTTGTTATTTCTATAGCCCTTTATGGATAAGGTCTCTATATCACTCCCAATTCATTATTTCATCTAAATATATTATGCTATCCAGTAATACAGCTAATTAAGCTAATGTAGCATAATACATTATGTTGTGTTCTGGAATAATTTTTAAAAGTCAACTTTTAACAGCACTGACTACAGTGAAACCTGGTTAGGTTTTCTAATGACTGTGTCTTACATCGTTGCAGTGGAGAATTTACAAACATTCACTCTTGTGCGTTTGCTGATAGCTAATAAAAACTGAAATAATGAAAAAGCCTTGGTAGTCTTTCCTCCTGCCTCTATTTTTGTAATATTTGCACAAGCCTCTTTTTTTTTTCATCATTCCCTCTTCTGACCAGATGAAACAAAGGTATTAAATAATGATTTCATATGCCTGACTTCCTAAGGATATTGGTCTTAAATAGTAAGTTCAATGTGTAAGATATAAACAGTGTATTAGTAGTGGCTGAGGAAGATTGAACACACTGAGTTGCAATGAATCATTTCACCATCATCACTGATTAAACACTAATTAATTAGAACCCAGAAAAAAAATGGGGTTAATTTCATGTTAATTTCAGATACATCCATAAAAGAAGCATTTGTAAATTCACTTACAAAGTTTAGTTCCTGGAATAACAGGAAAGCACTTAAAAAATTTGGGATTTTTCATCAAAGTATATAGAAAGAAAAATTGAAAGAATCAAACATCTGCATCCTAACAGGCCTTCTAAAGCACGCTATATTGCTCAAGTGGTTTTGGGTAGTGTCTTTCCTTGCAGGGCTTAGCTTTTAACAGTGTGAACTATGTTCAGGTTTTCATATTTCTGCCAAGTAAGTGCTTTGCTAGTTAATTGCTTTGCTTTGTTCATCTGAGCAGTACTAAAAGACTGAAGATTTCTTCCAGGACAAATGCTTTATGTACAGATACATGGCTCTTGAATATGAGCACTCCATTCTAACGCAGTGTTTTGCTAATATAGCTTTTTCTTTCAGTTCTATACCAGCTCTTAAGAAAGAAAAGCTGTTCCTAAAATCAACTTCAAATCTAATTTAAGGGCTATTTCTTGAAAGCCACCTTCCTTGAAGCATCACACCAGCATCTACCACAACAAAGGATTTCTCAGATTAGTGTGTAAAAGCCACACATGTATGAACTACACATCAGAGATTAGCAGAAATTACCTGTAATGCAGTTTGATGCAGAAAGTTTTCTCAATTTCCCAAGACTCTGATAAGTGCATCTCAGTACAAAACTGCATTCAGCCTCAGTATCTGGACAGTAATATATACTTACAGCCATTGTGACACACTTCAAGGTATTAAACAGCCCTCTTTTATTTACCTCCCACTAATCACAGAACAGGAGCACTAAGTTACAGTTTGCCATTTCTTACCGAACTGATCGTCCCCAGAGGGTATTGTCCCTCTTCAGGGAAAAACTGGCCTGAGAAGCCTTACTGAAAACTGTATTTATTGCATATAATGGTAATTACATAAGCTTACAAACAACATAACAGCAAAAGAAAATTTATGACATTAGTTCTCCAAACCTGACTATGGTTACACACAAATAAACATTCCAGAGTTATGTTTGTGGTCACCAATTCAAGTTAGGGACTATAATAGTCTTCAATTTCCCCAAGGACATAAAACAAGACCTAATTCTTTTTCATTCAAACCCAGGTAGGATTTTCATTTGTAGGAAGATGCACCAAAGCATAGACCTGAACAGAACATCTAAGAAAAACGAACCTCTCATTGTATAATAAAAGCAGCAATCCTTTCTCCTTTAGATTTCTATACCCACGTATTTCATATTTAGTTCTGGTTTGAAGTTAACTTCTCTTGAATTTTATCTTACTACCAAGTAAAAGTGTAAGACAAGAAACAAAGATTTTTGGAAGTAATTTACCTTTATTACTTATAAAAGTATGTTACTATAAAACAGTGTGGGAATCCAGAGTATTCCTCTGGCTGCCCAGGGGAGTCTGGGACCCCACCAGGGGGGTCTGGGACCCTGGCAGAGAGCCCAGGACTCTGTCTTGGACTTCTGTCCATGGGAAAGATTGCCAGCATTGCAGGAGGAACTGCAAGCCACAAGGGTGTGAAATAGATAGTTTAGTTTATCACAGGGTGAAAATGTAGAATTTAGGTTTTTAGAATGAGGACTGAGGAGGTAAGATGGAGGGTTTAGGGCATTGNACTTTTTAAGACTAAGAGCTAGCCAAACTGCGTTTGCCCAGGGTGGGTCAGAATCCCCTCAAACAGTGCAATGTTTAACTGAACTCTCAAACCCAGATCAAAAAGAAATCACAGAAACAACGTACTGATGCCTCAGGTATTTCTGAACCAGTCTGCTGTCCAAACAGACATCTCCTTTACCAAGCGTCTCAGCTGCAATGACTTGGGATATAATATATTCATTGAGCAAATCCAAGGCAACATTGACAAATCTTCCACAAAGGAAGGGAACTGGGAGAAAGAGAGATGTAGATAAGTGAAGTGATATATTATTTAAGAGTATTGAAAGTGAATGATACAAGGACCTCATTTTACACAGATGAGCTGAATGGCTATCAAGGAGCTGCCACAGATCCCTTCACTTAAATAACTGTAACTAACGGTATTTTTTTTTCAAATGCCAAGAGTTGTTTGCAAAGCTTGTGTTTTAACAAAACATACAGACTAAAGTCATGATCAACTGTTGAAACTAAAAAGCTCTTACCTCTTGGCTCTCTATAAAGTCCACACATATTAGTATCAAATTTTAAAAGGTGCAGATCAACATTGTACTGCTGGCTGCAAAAGTGAGGAAAGCCCAAAACAGCTTTCTGTTTTCAAGTTTATCATTACGTAGTCTCATTGATGATGTATTTTTGCACCCACATAAACTTAACCAGGTTGTTTATCATGACAGAGGTAGCATTAAAAGCATTAACAACTCTAAGTCTGCTTTATTCAGGGAAAACACTGGCCTTTTCCAGTGAGATGAAGTACACAAAGTGGCCAGATAGTATGTCTCCTCCCCCGCTACTGAAAAATCAAAAAGATGGCAGCTTTCTGAGTAGTATCACCACATTATTTCCTTTATGCCATTTGCTGCTACTTGTTGAAAAGTATATACACTAATAGGAATAATTATGGAAAAATAACCATCACACCTTCAGAATGAACGCAGTTTTCAGAGATGCACAAAACACACTTCAGATTTCCCCACAAAGTGAAGCACTGACATAATTGCTTTCTCTGTAATTAATTTGTTCATCTAGATTTTAAAAAATAGTTTGATATAAAAAATAGCCTGTCACTAACCTTAAAAGCCAATTCTCTAACTCCATCTAACACAAGTTTGCTACCAGAAAACACAGTCTGTGTTTAAAGAAATCTAATCTTGGAGAAAATATATTATGCTATTCACACATAGTAAGTTAGTTGAATTCTTCCAAAGTGCAAGGTGCAACTCATCTTTAAACTGTAGACTCATGAGCAGGGGAATTACTGCTAAGTATAAAACTGGCTAGCAAAGAACCTAAGTTTCAGCAATGGAAAAGAGGTCTTCAAATCAAATTTTAAATGAGATGAGCTGAAAAGGGAGAGAGACATAACAAGACTGCTCCAGACTGGGGATTTGCAGAAAAACTCTGAACCAGAGAAGACAGCTTATCTGGGGAATACAGCTGCTTGACATAACCCTGCAAAAGTGAGCATTAAAATGATCTCCTGGGGGACAGTTGCTTCCAGATCTCTAGTTTTGCACTAAGGTAGGCTACTTTCTGCTTGATAAGGATAAGATAAAGCACAATTTCCAAGAACAAGTTGTTTATAGTTCCTAGTCAGAAAAAAAGAATTATAATTGATTAGGTAACTTCTGGTTCTCTCAAGAGCAGTCTGTTTTCTCAGGAAATAGCTTCTGCCAAAGCAAGTAAAGCTCCTCTGTGACAAATATAAAGCAAAAAGCAAAAGATAATTTCACCAGTGCATTAGAAATGCACCTGAAAACTGCATAAGATTTATAGTAAAATACATGCACTGATAACTCATGCTCCTTTATAATAATACGTTATTCAGAGACAGGCTGAGAAAGTCAGGCCTCAGACACCTGGTGATGGTGCTGCAAGTTACTCACACACATTTACCCACCACCTCAACTAAGCCACATGGAATGGTTTTATCTCATTCAGATTGCTGTTGATGGTAGCACTTGGTTATATTTCACCAGTTTGCAAAGTCATGGAGCACAAGAAAAGAAGACAAAAACAAAGAGACAACATGTCCAGATGACTGCAGGCTTCAAATGTCCTGTAGTTAAAGAGTTCTCACCTGCAGAATTCTACAACAGAACCCTTCTCAGGAGAAGGAAAATAAAATCTCTCTTGTTCATTTAAAGTTGAGGATGGCTTTTCTCTCAAAGCCTTTTCCAGATTCTTTTTATTTACCCCCCAAATCCTTAAAAATATTTCTTTATTAATTATATGAAATTTAGTTATAAGTGATTAGATGCCAGATGTTACCTACAAGCAAAAGCATACCAGGTGCTACATAGCTTTTATTGCTGTGTAAGTTCTCAGCTCCAGCTATAAAGAAATACTTTAATAAATTCAATGAGCACAAAAATGCCCAGGGAAGCAAAATAATCATAATTAGCTCAGTGCATACTTCAGCAGAATGACCTAATTTAAAAAGTGTTTTGCAAAGCAATTCTTATATTGAAAGGCAATTACACAGAGCAAAATAAAAATAGAACTTTTGAGATCCATGCAAAAAAGCACCAGCAAGTATCCATGAAAAGGGATGTAACTACAGAGGATAGCAGGGAAGAGCATACATTTTCAATTTTTTCCATGCCTTCTCTCTTTTCCTTTTTGTTCTTTTTTTTTTGAAAATAAGGAGAACTTAAATATCAGGAACACTGACATAAGGCCTCCTGGCCATTTCCTGAATTACCAGGACTGCTAAGACTACTGACATTTTCCTTTGTTAAATTAATCATCCGTGTTAATATTTCTTTGATTAGTGTAAATCTGTATGTTTTTTCCCCTACATCCTATTTAAGGTGGCCAGTTACTCAGAAAAAGGCACAGAGGAAAAGGGATGTCAACAAAACCCATCTGTCAGTGACTTTAATGTAGTCGGCCCTTTACAGGGTAAAAGGCATAAGAAGATGAAAGACTCTGGAAATATTTTTAACAGGAATTATCCTTTCTAAACCTACAAAAAAAAAGAAAAAGAAAAAAAAGCCTGAAAAATGTAATTTTTCATTATGCTGTGAACAGATGCTTTTACAATCTTGCTGGCTGTTCATCATCTCTGCTTAGTACTACGAAAGGAATATTTTCCATGTAAACAACAGTAAAGAGTCATAAATATTTTGTTTTCTTTAAATAATATTAGACATATCTCTGTCTATAGAAGGGTCAGTGCAGATCATTACGGTATACTTGAACCTTCAAGAAAACCATCAAGAGAGACAGAGGCCCAAAAACTTAATTTCTGGAGATCCCAACTGAGCCTTTTCAGTTGCACTGTTTTGCTACTGACACTTCTGTATGCAAAGACAGTAAGATGTATCCAAAATATTAGGGCAGATTTGCAGAAGAAAATATATGTATACATACATATATGTGTTGAGGCCGACAGCTGGTCTGAAGGCTTCACAGACCTCAATTTGGACATGGTTAGTTTCTATTTATGAGAGAAACCCATGAGAAGAAAATAATCAGCTTTGCCCAGGGAAGTGTAGTATCAACAGAAGTATGGAATCCAAAACAATAGAAAGAGAAAACAGCAACATACTTGCACCTGGTATTTTTTCCTAATGCTTGAATGCTTATGTTACATGTAACCAGTATTATTATACTGTAGTTAAATGATAGCAAATGGATCCATTGTTGTAGTTTAGTAGCCAATATACTTGTAACACGAATGGTAACATAGAATAGACTATAAGTATGTGTTCTTCTTGAAATTATGCCACTAATCTGGTGCAGTGTCCGTGTTCGTGTGTTGCGGCCACCCCAACAGCAACATATATGTATATATTATATATGCACATCATTAAGATGAGTGGCTACCGTTGAGAAAGGTATTAATCTCTTGCACCTTCCTTCCATGATTGCTGTGGGTAATGTACCATGGAAACAGGAGAAGAAAGAACAAAATCTGTGCTTTATAGATTTTTATCACTGGTAAAAATAAAATAAGTCTTGCACAACAGGAAAATGCAACAAATAAGTGTTCCCATCATGTTTTCTAACATAAATCATTACCTCCATCTACAAAGCTTGTCTTGCTTGCACTCCTAGAATCACAGGATGGCAGAAGTAGGAAGGGAACTTGAGATTCTCTACAGCCAAATTTGAAGCAGAGTTACCTACAGTGGGTTGTCAAGGGCTGTCAGATTTTGAGCATCTCCAAGGATGTGAGACCCTCACAAACTCTTTGGCAAGCGGATGTATCTTACATGTGCGTTTGAAATACTGTTACCATTACACAAATGCTATCACATCATGATTCCGTTCCTGTCAATTACTTGGAACAGTGTAAGGCAGGGAATCCCTCCTCAGATGCTTTGTTATGATGTCTAGAACACCAAAGTCCTGTTCCAGACTGGGCCATGGTGATCCTTGGATTTTTTCCTTGAACTTGAAACTATACTCAGTTGCTACTTTCCAAATGATAATATTTGATCCATAGTTTCTGTATATGAATTAGTAATAGCTCGATTTTGATAAAAAAACCCAATTCAAAGACTTTATCTTATAAAATGTATATCAAAGCTTGAGATGAACACTACTTGTATTTCAAAAACTGAAAACAAAGTTTCTTAAAATCTTCCAAGCAAAGAGCAGGAATTTTGGAGTAATGCTGCTCATTGCAGACTGACCTGCTTCAACAGCGAATTGTCATGAATTATCTGATGGATTGAATTTTATCAGTTCCACACAATACAATAAAAACAGTGGAATGATTCGTGACCTGACAAATAAAGAGCAGTAACTCTAGCCAAAGCATCCCGTCCTTCTGCCAGCATCTGCCACTAATTAATTTTCCATTTTTTAAAATGGGAACAAATAGAAGTGATAAAATGGTTTCTGGCAAGCTGGGCCTGAATAGATAAACTGTGGAAAAATCTATCACACAGATAACATGAAAACAGAAATTTAAAGCTGAGATTGCAGGCAAAAATCCTTACGTTAAAAAACCCCAACAATCAAACAAAACAAAAAATCCCAGACAAACACCTCCCAAAGTTTAAAAAAAACACCCCAGCTTTCTGAACATTTAAGTATTTTGGATGGGTTTTTTGTCTACTTTTAAATTAACTTCCGTGGGATTTCTATTTGAAACAGTTTCCGTATTCAGAAAGCTGCCTTAACCATTGCTACCAGATTCTCAGTAAATAGTACACCTCAACAGCTTAGTTTCTCCATAAAAGCCCAGTTCCATTCAATGCAGCCACTGTGCACGCTGCACAAAAACAGATTACAGTTGCATCTTCAGGTACTCAGTGTCTAAACCAAACAACCATTTAAGTGAGCTGCAGAATTCCTCTTGTAATGGCTGCCAGCTGAGGACAGCACCGAGTTGCAGAGACCTTAGAGAGCTCACTCTCACAGTGTGAAAAGCATCCAAGAAGGGAGGTGTTTTCATGTTGAAAGGTCTGCCTGTTCTTGTGCCAGGTGCTTTAAGCCATTTGGAGTAAATACAGAGTAATGTGAAACGAAAGTGTGTTATGAAGCAGACCCATAATTCCACTTACAGAACAACAGTTCTCAGGGCATCAATACAGTCTTGCCTGAGTAAATGGGAGCTCACTGCTTCAAGCTATAAACAAAATTACTGCTGCAAATTCCTACAGTCACTTTCTGTTTCCAAAAGAGCAACTAGGTTCTAGTTTAAACTCAAATCTGTAGCAGTTAGTGTTGTCAAATACTAAACAAATATAGATCTGCTTTTAAAGAGTACTGTAAAATTCAGATAAAGCATTTAGGAATTAAGAAATTCTACTAGTCTTTCTCCAAGTCAGTATAAAGTGGTTAACTGCTGTACTTGATCTCAACAATATTAAAAATAAAGGAAGGTAACTTTGAAACAAATCGGGAAAAAAACTTGCCTAGTTTTTCACCTTGATTTCCACTTTATTATATTTCAAAAGCTAATGACCATGCAAGTTGATTTTATGCACTTTTTTACTGCACCAAGCCCTGATGGTTTTCTCTTGTAAGGCTAAAAGGGGAAATAATCTTTTCATGACAGAAAAGCATATAGCCTGGGAGTGCCTCATGGCAGATGAAGCATTTAAAATGTATTGAAATGAGTCACTTGAACTCAATGGTTTCCAAGTAAAAATACAAGCAAAATGGCCATTGTTTTTTCACAGTACAGAATGAAATCACTTGAAACATTTAGACATTTAGATGTGGTCAAATCACAGTAAAATGCCTCTTTAAGGAGCAGTGAGATTTTGGCCAAACATATATTTTGCTTTCTCTACTTTTTGAGAAATGATCTTGAAGTTTCTGAAGGGCAATCCCACAACATTTTACTAATAGATCTAACAAAACCAATGACCTTTATTTCTCCATTCTTCTTCAACCACCATGTGCGTAAAGATGCACTTAGAGTGAGTCAAATGAGCACTGAGATTTGGCACCAGCATTTAGCTCTGTGGTAATCAGTCACAACCCAAACCACCCATGAGAACCAGCATACTATGCTTAGGACAAACCTATGTGGCCTAAACCAACAATTTTGCTGTGCAGGGGCCTGAGGATGAAAATCAAATGAGTTTCTGAATGTTCTCCAGATGAGAACACTGACTCATGCAAAGAAAAAAATTAGTTGGGTGACTGTGTTTAGACTTCCTCTTTCTTAACTCCCATGACCCCTTCAAACAGGGTCTGAATTAATGTTTCTAAAGTCTTCTCTGTTTTTCCTTTCTTTCAGTCAACTCAACATCTGTGACAGGCTCATAAGCACACACTACCCATACATACTGCCAGATTTCTTTCTGGCAGTGTCTTTGGGTTGAAAAAAATAAGAGTCAGTATAGTAAGAAGTAAATAACAGCATATTTATATTTGAGAGATAAAGCACACATAGCTAATCTAAGCCTTAAGAGATCTGGTTTAGCTATGCATAATTACAGAAAACTAACAGGTATCTAACAGTAGGGAAGTAGGGAATATAACTCTCTAAGATACTGCTTTTTGAAAAATAATTTCTACATGAGTAAATTGTTTAAGTAATTTCTCCTTTTCTGTTTTATTTTTCTGCTCTTAGAACCTAAGCTACTAATAGCATTAACTGGCAAGTGCTACGATGAATTACTTAATATTCAGAAAATACTACAGTCTTCTGGGATTATAACAACATACGAATGCTGGATACTTATTTCATTTCAAAGCTACATTTAAGTAGGAAATTTTCAGCCTGAGAGAGAATACATAGATTTGTTTCCTGGACAATGGATTGAAATACTCATTGTCATTTCAGGCATTACTGAATGATGGCCTGTTTCAGGACTTTTCAGACGTCAGCAGTAAGGGCTACTTTCCACAACAGCACTCTGACAGCAGGAGATAAAAGAATGTTTATTCTTTCTTTCACAGGGGGGGAAAACAATGACAAAAGCAGGAAGGCAGCAGTAATGCAGAAATCTAGAGGTGGTGATAAAGGGTAGGGAGAATGGAGAAAGTTGTTCAAATAAATCCATTCTGGCCAAAATCAGGCAGATGATAACCATGCATATATGACATTTAAGTGTGAATCATCATTTTAAACTTAAGTAATTAAAGAAAAATTTAAATTTCATTAGGTGTGAGAAAAAAATATTTGGAATTCAGAAAAAAACCCAAAGCATTTCAAACCTTTTGAACACAAGTTCACATTGTTTTTTCTGAGTGCACTATACAAACCTTAAAAAGAAGAAAGGATGCTGCATTTGTTCAAAAGCATTGCTGCTGCATTCTGTAAAGTACACCTAATTAATACTGACATGTTATTGCTTCCCTCTTGACATCTTGTGAACAGTCAGAGCTAGCCAAATAGCAAGCTGGTATAACCTCTGGCTTGGAGAAAATTTCAGTTAGTGACAAACAGTAAAAAATAGCACCTGAGAACAAGGCGGAGCTTAGAATGAGCATTGCTCCACAAAATAAAGTGAATGAATGTATGGATTAAAACATTGACTGTATGGGGAATAATTTAGTTCCACAAGGAGCTGCAGAGAATTTTAACAGTAGTTCTCTTTGAAAAAAAATAGTTTTGTTGTTTGGCTAATTTAATTAATAAACCTCCCAACATCTTAGAAGGGGCAGAAATAGCAGTGAACACGAGCACAAACATGCTGTCCCTGCAGCCAGCTCTCTGTTGGAATAGCTCCCATCTTAGGTAATGCAAGAGTATGACCAGGCAGTATGACCCGTTCCATTTCCCAAGTTTAGTTAAGCAGAATACAGCTAAACCATTTTTCATTTACTCATGGATCAAGTCCCCAGCATTTGGTCTTATGTTGTCTTAGGCATTTTGTTAGTAAAGTAAAAACATTGCCCCCCAAACCCTCCCATCTATGATTATCATTTTGTTGGCAAACAGATCTCTTTAATCATCCTTAAATGCTCCAATTTTCACATCATCATCAAGACCTCCCATTTTTCATTTTAGTAAATCTCTTGAAAAAGGAGTAAATCAGTGAAGACCTTTGAGACAGAAGCAAAATGAGTAAGAAATTGTTTCTCTAAAAAAACTGTAATTTTGAAAAAATGATGATGCCAGCCAATAAAAAGTAACTTCATTCAGATAATACATTAGACTCCTGCAGAGTCTTCATGGTCACACTGACAGAATGTGGAGTCTGCACAAGAGACAAATGCAAGAGCCTTTTTGCAGAAACCCCAAAGCGCAGCACATGCTGTAACTCACAGGAAGAAGTACAACACTTCTGAAGCCACAAAATATTCACACATTTCTTCAGTAATTTAAATTAACAAGTTTGTTTCTGTGTATAAACAGTAGATCATATTCAGGAATAGGTACTTAGAGAGATTTATGGCCAAAATATTGCATGAAATGTTATATGAAAAATAGTAAATTCTTCAAAGTTTAGCTTTTCATCCTTCTTACTAAAGTGACGTAACATCATTAAAATGATGGATAAAAGGAGAAAGTTCCTATTCTCAATGTGCTATTGTTGTTCATACAAATTGAAACAAACATTTTATTTAGCTTTTTTTTTTTTTCCCCTCTGGACAACTACAAAGACTCTGTCAAATCAAAGATTCTTCTCTCCAAACCATTAGCATCAGGAAATTTTACTGAGTGTCAGATGTCACTCATTCTAAAATTTTAATAAAAACAAAAAAAGTCCTTCCAAACTGATTTCAGGTTCAACTATCTCAAGTACTTTCACTTGGAGAAGTAGGCCTGGATACATATGCTACATGCTGGAACTCATGCCATCCTTAAATCTTATTTGTTTTTTGTTGCATTTTATACATAAAGTTATTATGATCTATACTCAATATTTGCCCCTCAAAAAGAAATTCACCAAAACTTATTAAATAAATATAAGCTCTAAGGTAACTTTTATGTGAAAACAGTTACATTTTATAATACTTTCTAAGCATTACTAGAAAGCCATATCAAATAATTTTAAAATATCAAATTAATCACAGAAAATAAGGGGTTTTTACACAGAACTTTCATTCATAAACCAATTGTCAGCTTAGAATTGTGAATACAAATATTAGAAGTTAATATTTCAGCTGTTGTCATAGAGGCTGATACCTCCACATTGCTGTTGCTATAGCTCCCCTGCCACTGAGATCACATCTCTTTATAATAACTAGGTAAATATACACAGACAAAGTGTTGGGATGTACAGATACTCATCTATACACAGAGGCAAGAGTAAACACTGCAAGCTTCCTCATTAAAATACTTTTTGCAATAGTCAAAAGTTCAAGAAGTATACATAATCTTGTACTTTCTCCTACATGAAATTACATAGACAAGTATTGTTACAGCATATGCCTTGAATATTTGTGTTTAGGCAGCATAAATCTCTCAGAATCTACTCAAAACAACATCCTAGTGCAGAAAAGTCTAGAACAGTAGAAAAAGCTGTTAGAAACAAAATTTTAAATTATAAAAATCCTTAAAAAGGACTGTCCAATTCAATGAAATGAACAGTTACCTTCAAGCTAGGACTCAAACAGAAAATCTCATCAAAACAAAACCTGGATTGGAAGCCTAGTAATTTTCATCTCACATGCCTCTTAGACAACTGATTCCTCAGTCATTCTGAAGAGCACTGTGTGTTTACAGACTATTTATTCAAAGGTACATTCAGACGAGGGGCAAAAAGATACCCAGCAAAACACGAGCTTTTATTTTAACTGAGTTGCACTGCTTTAGATTGACTGCCTGCTTCTTCAGAAAAAGGAACCTTTTGGCATTTGTCAGCAGGCTCAAATATCCTGAAATGCTGAAAAGGTGAAACAAAAAAATTTCCCTGTGCTGCCTTCCTATCTGATCTTTTGTTTCCCTCAGGGATGCACAAGAAATTTCTCTGAATAATTCATAACTATCAAGTCAGAAACCAGCTTCTACTTCTGAATAAAAATATTGGATAAGAAGCTGATTTCAGCCATTCTATTCTGCTCTATCTGGAAGAAAACAAGATTAAAATAAAGTAATTTTCCTAACACAGTAAGCACACAATATATACATGCATGTATCTATGAAGTATATAAATAAGCATATGTTTATACTGGGGAAGGTACCTTTGTACTTAAAGCTAAACATTCATTTGAGGGCAAGACTGATTCTCTACCTTTCAAGAACCTAAGAAATCACATAGCACAGAGGTAATCAATAAACATGCAGAATGCAGAAAACAGCTCTACTCTGCACTGATGTGGCCTCGAGTCCTGTGTGTGGTTTTGGGCACCACAATGTAAGAAAGATATAAAGGTATTGGAAGGCATCCAAAGGAGGACAATGAGGATGGTGAAAGGCTTTGATGGGAAGCCATATGAGGAGCAGCTGAGGCCACTTGGTCTGTTCAGCCTGGAGAAGAGGGGACTGAGGGGAGACCCCACTGCAGTTACAACTTCCTGTGAGGGGAAGAGGAGGGGCAGGCACTGATCTCTTCACTCTTGTGACCGGTGACAGGACTGAGGGAATGGCCTGAAGCTGTGCTAGGGGAGGTTTAGGTTGGATATTAGGAAAACCCAGAAGGTGGCTGGGCACTGGAATAGTCTCCCCAGGGAAATGGTCACAGCACCAGCCTGACAGAGTTCAAGAAGTCTTTGGACACTGCTCTCAGGCATATGGTGTGACTCTTGGGGTGTCCTGTGCAGGGCCAGGAGTTGAAATTGATGATCCTTGTAGGTCCCTTTAAACTTAGAATATTCTATGATTTTATGAATTGAACTCTTACTTTGGAACACCAAAGTGACTGGTCTTTCCTATACAGTATCCAACTACAGTATCCAACTCTTCTTTTACCATAAGTCACCTTAATTTCCCAGTGGCGCTGAATATTAGGCAGACGCAAATTACTTCGCTTCTATAGTCTCTATCAGGATTGAAATAGTCTTATGGCCTACAAATCCTTTTTATGTCCCAACACACAGAAGACAGAAAAAATGCCAGGAAAGACTGTTTCCAAAGCACTTTGTAATAAGAATATAGATCCCAAACTCACAAGTTACGGGTTACCCACACCAAGTCAAGTCTTCACAGTACAGTATCACCAGCTGAGATGATGCTGCTTATACACATGGGCTCAAGACTTACCAGCCTCTGCATGCTTTTCACATGGGTAGGACTAATAGATAAGGCCTCTTCATACCAGCGTTTGGCTTCATCAATATTTCCACGAAGTTCAGCCACCTGGCCTCTCATGTAGAGAACATAATGTGACATCGGAAAGAGATTAGCTGCTTCCTGGGTACACGCTGTGGCCTCAGCAGGCTTCCCAATTCCTATGTAGACTTCAGCTGTGGAAGGAATGTCAGGACCAATTAATGATTCTTGCTTCATCATACCATGACTAGATGTTGTCATATGTGCTGTATTTGTAAATAGTTTCGCTTTGAACAAAGGCTATTTTCCTAAAAAATTTTTGCATCTTAAAAGAGAAAATATTATCTAAATTATTTTAAATTAATTATTCTTTCAGGAAAGTTGGTTTTCTAAGTGTATGAGGAGTTACAATTTCTAAATGGCTGTTTTAAACACCAGAATACTCTTTATAGTTTGCTATTTTTATCGTAAGTCTTGGATTTTTTCATTTAAGTTTTATTTTTAAGAAGCAAGCATGTGAGTATTCCAGTACTCTTTAAATCTGAGTAGCCTGACACACACTTATGTAAATCAGGTTGACTATAGGGGAAAAAAGTTTCATTCAGTGAGTAATTAACAACTAACAATAGAAGTATTTGTCTTCAGTAGCTCTTAGGACACTCTAACACTCTTCAACACTGCTATTTCACTACCTTGCTGGTTCATCCTAATCTCTTGCTGAAAGACTGGGAGAAGAGAGGAATAAAGAGATACTAAGTGCAAGAAAAAGCTATTAAGATTCTGGGTTGGGTAATCTTTTCCTTTACGTTGGTACAGACCAAATAAAAATAGAGCCTCAAAATAATTGTATGACTGCGTTCTCTTGTGTCACACTGTACAAGAGTTTTATAGATTAAGATTTAAATCAAGCTGCTGCATCAGAACAGCAAAGTGATCTGTCACTGGTCGAGACATGCTTCTCACTTTACCATACAGGCCACCCATCTTGGTTTAAAGGCTCTCAGATCAGGAACTCACACTACAGCAGTGGATTTCGGATTATGCCTAAAACTCTGAATCAGACTGATATTTGAGTGCCTTTAGAGGAGCTTGCTTATGAAAAAATTGCATCCAACAGCTTTAACAGTATCTCCAATCAGTCAAATTCAGTATAGCAGAATGTATAAATTATAACTTCCAGGTGATACCTGCTATGAATATTCATAATTATTTTCATAAACATCAATGTATAACAATTACTAACAAAACATGGACTTTCAGTTTAAATGTGTAGTAGTTTAAAGGTCCTCCTCCTTTTTTCTTTTTTTAAAGCTATTTTTATATGGTTGCAGGAGTAAATTCTTTTCTTCGTGTAAGACCTGATCATATTAGTGAGAGAACAGACCTTTTTCTACCTGAGGAGCAGTATTTTGCTCCTCAGTTGCCTTGGTGATTCCACAGAACACATTCTACCAAACATAAATAATATGTCTATGTAGATGTATTGATTAATGCAGTATATTTTTAGAAAATACTGAAATGTTATTTGATGGAAAAAGTCTCATCCACATGAAGAACTAACATGAAATTGCAGATCCAGTTACACTTTTGATCCTTCTTCCCCTCAAAGCAAGTTGTAGACTGCAGTGGGGCCTCCCCTCAACATCCTCTTCTCCAGGCTGAACAGACCAAGTCACCTCAGCTGCTCCTCATACAGCTTCCTCTCAAAGCACTTCACCAGCTTCATTGCCCTCCTCTACATGCTATCAAATAGCTTAGTATTTTTTTAATATTGTGGCACCCAAAAATGCGCACATTATTCAAGGTGAGGCTGCCCCAGTGCAGAGCAGAGCAGGACAATCCCCTCCCTTGCCCGGCTGGCGATGCTGTGCCTGATGCCCCCAGGACAGGCTTGGCCCTCCTGGCTGCCAGGGCACTGCAGACTGAAGTTTAACTTGCCATCGACCCCCAGGTCCCTTTCCCCAGCACTGCTTTCCAGCATCTCATTCCCCAGTCTGCCCGTACATCCAGGGTTGCCCCATCTCAGGTGCAGAATCCGTCACTTTCCCCTGTTTAATTTCTTACAGTTGGTGATTGCCCAGCCCTTTAATTTGTCAAGGTCTCTCTGCAGGGCCTCCCTGCCTTCAAGGGAGTCAACAGCTCCTCCCAGTTTTTTATCATCTGCAAACTTGCTCAGAGTTTGCCCTTCCAGACCTGTGTCCAGGTCATTTATGAAAATGTTGAAGAGCACTGGGCCAAGGATGGAGCCTTGTAGAACCCTACTAGTGACAGGTCCCCAGTCTGATGTTACCTTGTTCACTGTAACCCTTTGTGCCTGACATGTGAGCCAGTTGCTCACCCACCACAGGATGTGTTTATCCAGGTGGGGGCTGGACATTTTGTCCAGGAGGATACTGTGAGAGACAGTACTGAAAGCTTAATGAAATCCAAAACAATTATATCTACTGGTTTCCCTTTATCAGCTGGGTGGGTTACCTTGTCATAAAAGGAAATTAGGTTTGATAAGCAGAATTTTCCCTTCATGGAGCCATGCTGGCTGTGACCAGGACTGCATTGTCTTTCAGGTGTTTTTCAATACCTTCCTGAGTAATCTTCTCCATAACTTTACCAGGCACTGAAGTGAGACTGACAGGCCTGTAGTTTTCAGGGTCCTCCTTCTTGCCCTTCTTGAAAATCGGTACAATGTTCACCAGCTTCCAGTCAGGTGGGACCACTCCAGATTCCCAAGACCACTCAAAAATCATCAAAAGGGGTGTTGTGATGACATCAGCCAGCTCTTTGAGGATTCTTGGGTGAATCCCATCAGGGCCCATAGATTTACAGGGATCCAGCTGGAGCAGCAGATCCCGCACAATTTCAGGGTTGACTGGGAGTTAATAATTCTCTCATTCATGGCCCTCCAGCTCAGGGCCCTGAGACCCCCTTGGTCCCTCATCCGTGTTGAAGACAGAGGCAAAGAATGCATTGAACACCTCTGCCTTGTCCATGTCCCTGTTTGTGAGGTGACCATCCTCATCCTGTAAAGGGCTGATGTTATTTTTATACTGCTTACTGCCATTAACACATGAAAAACCTCTTTTTATTGTTCCCGATATTTCTGGCAGCTTCAACTCCAGCTGAGCTTTGGCCACATTAATTTTCTCCCCACAGTGGCAAGCCCATGTGTTCTGCCCATGTCAGAATATTTTAAAGATATTTTTAAGAGTGGAAAGTGGCCTGTGTAGCAGATTGTAGCTGCAGACCACCAATGTGCATGCAAATCCGATTAAGTTGTGAACTAAAAAGGAATCAACAAAGAGTGTCCAGACTCCTCCTTTGTGGGCAAAACAGGAGCAGTCACTTGCATGAATTGAATAATCAGCAACAGCTCATGACACACAAAATTTTTTTTAAAAACCCCCACCAAACAGAAAATAAGTAGTGGAGCAAGCTGCCACAGAAGGCTGAGAAATTATCAGTATTATAGATGCTAAGAGTTACTGTAGATGGTCATCTGTGACAGTTTATAAATATTTAAAGTCAATGATGCCACAATGCAGAGCAGGTGACTCCATTACACCCTGTTGGATCTTGTTCTGTTCTAATCTGTGTTGCTTTTGAGTAGCCCAAATGAGATCACTATTATTAATCACTGTAATTGCTCTTTCTTTCCAATCTTCTGGGATTTTCCTCTAAACCATTAATAACTGGGAGCCATTGCCCTGCAATGACTTTCACACCATAAAACTGTAAATGTAAATAGGTACATTAAAATGCTATGGAATAAAGCACTGTTTTGTTGAACATAAACACAAAATAAAAAAAACTATGTCACTGAAAAATGCTCCAAAAGCAGAACAAAGCATAACAATTGCTGGCTGATTTCTAAATTACATCTTTCTGATCCAGCTATCAATAAAAACAATTGCATGTTACACATTTTTAACTGTATAAAAATACACTGGATCACCACTTTCTGGTTAAAATTCTATGTAACAGCCACTTGTGATAGTGAATTTAGCTTGAGGCTTGAAGCATCATAACAATACTAAATCCACTCAAGATGACGACACATTTAGACAAACAGTCCTGAGTCTTTTACATTAATGAAACCAGAAGGAAAAGGACTGAATTCAAGCTCATTATCACAGCTGCAAGGGATAGGTTGCTCAATAGTACTACTAATGTTTCTTTCCCTGCATATGCAGAGTTATTTATTTTGTATTATAAACTTTTGTAGTTACAGGAACTGTATTCAAGAATCTTACAAACATCTTTTTCCATTCAATGGAATCAGTGACCTCAGATTAGCTCACATGGTTGGAGCATGGTGCTAGTAATGCCAAGGTCACAAGTTCCATCCCCTTACGGATCATTCACTTAAGAGTTGGACTTGATGATCCTTGTGGGTGCCTTCCAAATCAGAATATTCTGCAATTCTGCAAGGACACCTAGATTTCCAAGTACTAAGGTACTCTAGGTACTTCAGAAACTAAATTCTTCAGGGATCAGGGAGAGAGTGCTGCATTTGTTCTACAGAAGGTAATGACTCCACTGCTAACAGCTACATTCTAAAACTGTCTTATCTTTCATAAACAATCTTACACAAAGAGCGACTGTAGTGTCCTTTTTATTTCTTGGCTTGCTTCAGTGCCACACACATGGAAAAAATATGATCTGATAAGTGGTAACAAATTCTGAATGAAACAAACAGATTTTGGCAAGTTCTTAGGCTAGCAAGAAAGGAGAGTGTATAGAAAAATAAATTTTACTATCACAATACCTGCATGAAGCCATATTTGAGCCAGAGTCATCCAAGGATGCAAGGGACCTTGTTTAGGGGCACTGCTTTGCAGAGAAGAAGCAACCTCAGACAATGCTTGCTCCACTCTGGAAGCTGCTATTGATGTGGCATGGACTGAACCTGTAGAATAAAAAGAATTTACCACCATAGAAAGAATGAAGGCCATATACATTGCCTAAAACCTTTAATCACAACTATTTTCATTAGAAGCTTTACCCCAAACTCAAGATTTAATTTATATTTACCATTTTGGAGAATTTTTTTAAAATGCCAGATTAATCTTCTTCTGAAAGGTTTCATACTGGTCTGAAAGTCTATATTAAAAACACACTAAACTTTGGTAACTGTACCTGACACTTTTTTGGGTTTCTACTGTGAATACTCTCTGTTAAACTTGACACCTCTTTTCTGGCAATGTACAACCCAAAAAAGGTTTGTGATGGTATCATACGCTGTAGTCTTCAGGTTGCTGCATTTGCTTCAATGTTAGTATTAGCTATGTCTTTCCACAAAGTGCAATTAGAAGATTATTTTACACCTAATAACAGAACAAAAAAAGAGAACTAAAATGCACACAGCGATTATGAGATACACTATCACAAATACACTGTTAAACTGCACTGAATGT
The DNA here is from genome assembly GCA_013397175.1 of Platysteira castanea. Taxonomy (NCBI): domain Eukaryota; kingdom Metazoa; phylum Chordata; class Aves; order Passeriformes; genus Platysteira; species Platysteira castanea. The sequence goes on from VYXC01007174.1 coordinate 393,841, forward strand.
AAAACTTGCCTAATCAAGAAGGCTGAGTTAAAGTGCCTTTTGGCAAAAACGTCCCTTGCATAAAAAACATTCCCAGAGCATACTAAGGATAATTCTCATAAAATGTATAATTTCCAAGTCAGATTAGAATCTCATTGGCAAATAATACCCTTTTCAGAGTACTGGCATTAAAAAAGCCTCTATGACTAGAGGATGTCTAATGGCAACAGTACTTTGGATAGTCAATTACTGCCAGCATATTTAGTCATGACTTTTTTTTTTAAATCAAGACCATGAATATTTTAAACTACACTCCTTCTTGTCATCTAAGCCTTGGCGTATATCTAGTTGTTTTATAATTGCAAATTACAAAATCTCAGACTGATTAGGTCTGATTAAAAAATAAAGGCAGTAAAATATTCCACACTGGATCAAATGAGAAATTGTGTAATTCCATCACCATATCCATAATGATCAACAACGGCAGATACTCCAAAAGAAAGTATTGAATCCTGTACAAGTTGAACTGCACCCCAAAAGCTTGTCCTCATCATTACAAGTTAAGAAATAGACAAAATCTTTACTCTCAATATCACAGGTTTTCTAAAAATTTTAATGAGAAGAGATCTGTCACATAAAATATACATTTTTAAGTGTGACAAGATAAACCAGCAAACCAGAAAGCACTGGAAATTCCTAGTACACAGATCAGAAGGAAGAGGAAGTTTGTCTGAAAGTGTGCATCATAGTCCCCTTAATTGACAGAAACAAAGGATAAGCAGCACAGGACATAATTAGACATTCAAGTCATTATGAACTAGGAATTGCCCTGAAGATCTGAAACAGGGTCTGGCAGTAGAGTTTGCTTTCCTTTTTACTGGCTGATGAAACAACTCAAAGTCCAGCCTGCACAGCTGAACATTCACTACAGTTTTTGTGTATCCTATTTTAAAGCTTAAATTCTGAAGAAATTTAAAAGGGAAGTCTAAGCAAGAAGCACATGGAGTGTATGATAAGAAAAAGACTAGCAAGGGTACCGAAAATAAGCAATAGTCACGAGTAACCCTTTTCTTGTCCGACAGCCATTTCTGTAAATGCACATCACTGCAGCCAGGCATTTGTTATCCTTCTGGGGACTAATAGGGAAAGTGCGTTCTTGTCTCTCCAGAACAATTTGAAAAGAAAAGGTGCGATTCACTGCCATAAAGGAGATCATCTAATTCCTTCCTTTGGAAAAGCAAGTATGCAATTTAGTATTTAAAAAGGGCCTATATTTTCTATTATTTAAAGCAAGGACTCTGGCTGCTAGCCAGGCCACAAGTCATTTCATACAGAAAGCATGCTGTTAGATTTTAAGCCTCTAGTACTTAACAATAAAGCACATATGATAATATACTATTAAAAAAATTTTTACATCAATTTAATTTATACAAAAGAACAATACTGTGATAAGATTCTTATGAGTTTCTATGCCATCTGCATTAAAATTAAACAGAGTGAATACTCAGTGCTTCCTACCCTGGACTTTATACAGAGTGGCAAAAAAAAAAGAAAAAAAAATTGAAAAATATTTCTAAAATTTTTCTTTGAAGTGTTATTATGAAAATTGTTTATATTTCATTTTAGGAAAAAGGTATCTCTTAACATATTGCAGCAATTAGTTCTCTGAAGAAAACACACACATTTACACAAAGCAATGGCCAATCAGGCATCTTTCAGGGACATTGCACTCATGCTAATACTCTAAGCCATGAACCCCTAAATACTTCTTTAGTATTGCCACAATTAACTGTCATCTGACTCATTTCTGGCTCCTGCTGTTAAAACACATTTAGTAAACTTTCATTTTGCAGACAACTAAAAATCATTTAAAGATTGTGTGTACTAAAAAGTTTTTTCCTACCTTCCTTCAGATTTTACTCAAGCATTTTCATATTAGAACTAACTTATCTGAACGCTTGTCCTAACCCAGGATGCCCTAACAGGTTCAGATCTCTAAATTCACATGACAATTCTAAAATGTAATTTCAACTACAACTGGTAAAGATACAAAGTGGCTTGTGAGAAACTGAGGGTAAGGAGTAGATCTTAGAGTCTGCTTGAGGCTTTACAGATCCTATGTAGCCAGTTCATTTGGAGGTTCCCTGTTGGTTTTGTCACCAGCTTTTCTCTCTCATTTCAGTCTTATCTTCACCTTGCCTTCTTTGGTCTGAGGTCAGTACCCACAGCTAAACACAAGCATATCCTCACTTTCAGTACTACAGTTCACTCTGTTGTAGCTTCCTTCAAATGGTCAGACAAAGTTGCAGCAATTTCTCATTTAAAATTTTACCGTATCTTTCATGCACAAAAATAACCTTGCTCTTCCCCGACAACTTTTATACCTGCTGTTACAGCATGACACTTAAGAATCAAGAAAAAAATCCATCCAAATACCAGAAGCAGCAAAGAGTATTTATTTTGAAATAGAAATCATGAAGCCTGGAAAATTAATATATCACCAAAACAGATCCTGGCTACTCACTTTCATTTGTTTAGCTTTGTTCTGAAGGTTGTTTATACTATAAAAAGGCCTAGTGAAACAGGGACTGTCTTTGCAAGACCTAGAATTCACTACTTGAATTGATTAACATCTGGAATCACAGTCACATTGCACATTGCAAAGTGCAACAGAAGGTCTTAACCATGACAAAATGTTCCTAAACCAAAAAGGTATAGCCTCCCACTCAAGTTTCCTATAATGGCACTTGCCCAGAATCTAGTTTCTGCTCATCATACTAACATCCTGTCTGCAGCAACCATGTTGCAGATTCAATGTTTCAATTCAAATTCCAATAGAAAACCTACCAAGAGCCTTGAACAATGACAATTTAACCAAGAAGTCATCTCAACAGAAACCTTTCTTTTCCAAGTCACATCTACAGTTAAACTTTTGTGAATAAAGTATTCAGTTTATTCTCTTCAGGCTTTTCTTAAATGTTACAGGAGAGGCCACATGAACTCATCCATTAAATACCATTTATAAATACCATACACCGTATGTAAATGAGCGTGTTATGAGTTCTTCAGTTCTTTCCTTTGTCATTTCCACATAAATTCTTCAGAATGCAGTGTAATGGGCATGAACTAATACATGGACTCTACCAGGACCTAGATAGCATGAAGGCTTGGAGAAAAACAAAATCACTTTGCTATGTACACCAAATTTTCCTTCTGAAAATGAGTAATAGAATGGATGCTCATCCTTCATGGAACATGTTCATATCAACTCACAAAAACTCTATGGCAGGATTTCTTTTTATACCATAAACCAAAATTACCCAACAGTTTTACATTCATCCCATTTTAAACATTTCAACATTTACATAAAGAAAAAAATGCTTTAACTGCAATGCTCATGCAGGAGAAAACAGGAAAACCCCCATGACTCAACTTCACATGCACACAAAGAGCTGGAAGTAAGAGTTTTAGTGGTGTGACACACAGAGAACTCTAAGAAAAGCGATTACAAAATACAAAGAGGCAGCACACTCTGCAGGACTAATACATCCCTGAAGTGATGCATTTGATAAGACAGATTGGCAGATTTAGCCAAAATTCTCAATTTTTTCCTTAAAAATTCATTAGGAGTCTGAGACACTTTTCACAATCAGAAATTACAAAGCTATCTTATCTTTTACTGCAAAGTTATGCATGGAGATGATAGTAGTCAGGTACGGACAGCATCATTCACAAAGCATTCTCTCAGTTCTTTGAAAAAGATTTTTCTGTGCTTAGTCACGGTCAAACATGTTGGTTTATGTGTATTTTTACTTTTCTCTCCTTCACCAAATTGATCTCCTGTACAACCCCATAAAAATCTATGGAAAGGTAAAGTAAACAATGAAAAAAAAATATTATTCAATATTGAATGCTGTGAACACAGCTTTATAAGGTAACTGGTTAGAGAAAAAGAATATTATTTCATGTCCTGGTTAAAACAGCAATTATTTTTATTGATCTATATTCTTCATTCTTTCTTATTTAGCTTGCTTTGATAATTTCATTATTTCAAAGTGTATTCTTCATTTATTTTACAAACAAAACTTGTACCACAAAAGAAGGTAATAGTTTATTATGAGTCACAACAGTAGTTGGAATATTGTATTCTGGATCAATGTAATTCTTTAGGAACAGCAGTGGCATATTATCTTCTCTAATACAATGTACGGGCAGTTGGCCGTTATGTTACACAAGACCTGCGTAATATTTCTTTATTTGCAGTCCTCTAGAAATTAATACTGCCTCTTTAATTATTAAATGCAAGTGTTAGTTGAGTGCATTCAGGTCTCGTAAGATTACAGCCCTTAGGGTGACTGAATGGGCAAAGAGCATCAGCCTTGCTTTACACATTATCAGGCTTCAACTACTGATGAACAAAACATGTACGTTTTGTGGTAGAGGAAGAGGTGATTTTAGTCCTTGAGAAATTAATAGAACTGCACAGTGAATACTACTTACAAACTGAAAAAAGGGAGTAAACCCCATGAAAGTGAGCATCTGATGGATTGCCTTTGGATAGATCAAACCACAAATTAAAATCCAAAGTAAGAAGAAAAAAAGTTATATAGATATATATGTAAGCCAAAAATTCTAAGAAAGCCAAAGGATTTCTGATAATCTTCAAACTGTAAATCAGGTTTTCAAAAGATAAAAAAATTAATTAAGATGCTACACCTCTAAAATCATGTTCCTGTTCAATGGAAATTGGAAGTCAAGTCAATAATACAAAATGCCCTTGGCTTCTTTCACTAGAAAAAAATTGAATTGAGCAAGGTATAGAACATGAGATTTTCAGCCCCTGAAATTATACTAATATACTATAGGCATCTAGGGAAACTGCTCCTTACTTGGACAGCTTTAACTTTCATTAATTATTAACATGATACAAAGGACTTCAGTATTTTTTTTTTTTTTTTTTCATGGTTCTGCTACTTCTCATGCATATGGTAGAAGCTCCTTTCCCTGAGGACACAGGAGCTTGGAAATGGAAAACTTGGGCTTCATATAATGGAATCTGTGCTTTGGCTTCATCATTCTTTCAGTTTGCCTTCATTCTTGAGTAGGTTCTGACTAACTTATAGCTTTGAAAAGAACAAGAGCAAGTAATTTAAAGTGAACTGGGATGTACTGTTTATAGTATAGGTCTGAGCAAATTCAACTCAATGACACCCAAACCTGTAATAGCAGCCAATCAGCTATTCAAATACTTCAACGATGTCAGACTTCAACTTCTGTAGGATACAGATTTCCTGGCATCTGAAGGCAGAACTTTCCTTAACTTCCAGTTAAAGGCTTACATATGAACTAGTGTTTTCAAGACTCTGGTCTTGTGTCAGCTATTTTAACAAGTGAATTTTGCTAATACGCAAAGATTTATTTGCTATGTTTTGGATGGAATTAATATCTTTGACATGAAATCAGTCTAAAGACTAGGTGTCAAAATTAATTTAAGATCAGATTATAGTAAATTCAGTGACAAAAACGGTGCTATGTATGAGTGAAGGGCAATTTAACAGAAATTAAAAGGAGTTTAGAAGAAATGGCTAAAAAACTATGTTTATTTTACCCTGTCACTTGAACTACTCTGGCAGCATTGCTGTACAGTTTGTATTCAAACAGCATGGGGATTGATCTTACAGATGGTTTAAATTTGCATAATTTCAATTAACAACAGAATGGCTTTTGACTTGAAAGAGCAGAATGCTGATTTTCACTGCTCTAATGCCTCCTCCAAATCACTCCAATATGCCCTACCTGCATTATGATACACACTGATATTTAGGCAATGGTTTCCCTCATGTGAATTTTCAGGGAATGTTTTGGATGCAATTAGTTAAAGGCTTTCTGAAATGAGGTTAATAAAAACTGTCCAGATAAGAGGAGATTCTGTGGCCGGGACAGTCTTGTTAGGCAAAAGATGCCAGCACTGGAAATAATTTACATCAGTAAATGTAAATTCTACAAAGCAGCCTTGACCAATAATCTCTTTTACTGAACACCTATAATTTTCTGTAATACTTAGGAGAACAGAGTATTAAATGTGTCTGTAACTTTACATCTTTTGGGATCAATAAAACAGTCTTCTCTGAGGAAACTCTTAAAACCCATGCAGTATCTAATGAAAAGCAGCCGAAAGGTCAGATCTCACTGACACTCTTGAAACATAATCTATTTAAACACGGTTTAGCAGCTATGAAGATTATCAGAAAAATACAGCACAAACACGCTCATCAGGAATAGAAAGCCAATTTACAGCGAGTAGGTGAACAGGGCTCAGGAACTTGGTCACAGTATGGAGAGGCTGCATGGGGCCAGACAAAGGTATCTGGTTTAGGATGAGGATGAGGAAGATGAGAAGATACAAACAGTTGGAGAGGAGACTCTGTTCTTGAGAGAGAAGATGAGGAAGTATCAGAGGCTAAAAAGCGAAACAAAGAGAATGATAAGGGAGTGTGGGAGGGGACAGGAAAGAAAAAAGATCCAACAGGGTTTAACGGACTCATGGATGCCAAAAACGCAAAGCATTTGTTTCATTATTCAGTAAGATCAAAATGGCTCCTACATAAAATAAATGCCACTTCTGAAAGCAACAACAACAAAAAAATACCCCTTTATTTATAATGTGCTGTCCTTTCATATTAAGTTTGATTAAAAATCAAATTAAAGATTTTTTTCCCCCTATGTTCCAGCTATGTTCCAATGCGTAAGTTAAAAAAAATATATTTAAGGAGAAATAAAGGCCAAAATCTAAAACTCAGGTAATATTGTTTCTTCCTATGATAAAGTCAGTGGACTGCAACTGAACGGAACAGAAAGTTTTTAAAAAGATTGATTGCAATTTATCTTAACCAAATAGCCAATGAGTCTGTAGAGATTCGCATATTTTTATCTGTCTTTGGATATGAAATGTGTCGGTCTCCCTGTGAGACTGATTGATTCATCAAAGCCCTTTTTGTTCCCCTCTACATTTACTTCCTTCATCGATATATACAAAGATGATTGCATGCCACTCATGGCAAGCTAACTGAAACAGAGACAAACTTAAAGTAAATTTGACATAGTTATTGATCAGGACATTAGAATCAACAGTCTAGCCTTGTAAGAAATCCACAATACACTGTTTTGATACTTCAAAGGCTACACAAATTTAAACTTGAATCACTTAATCATTATAGGGTTGGTAAGAACTCCATATAAAGCAGGTTTTTAGTACTTTTTTTTTAAAGGTCAACTTCTGCTTAATTGATACATCTAAGAAGAAGAAGAATTTACACCCAATTGCAGCTAGATTTTTTGGCAGGATTTTACGTAAACTTCAAATTTCAATTTTAGCTCTCATTTCTTGGTATTTAGATGACTGAACTCAGACTAGACAGGCAAAGGGGACCATCATCATCATAGATGGCAAGCAAAGTTATGAAGGGGAAAATTTCCAAATGTTCACATGTATCCACACATATAAATGTTTTCACAATGTAGCATTACACAAGGTAGTTTAATGAGGAGGAGAGCAAACATTTCCATCCTAAGAAGATATTCAGCCAGAACTTTCTTGTACTTTAATAATTTGCCTTCTGCATTTCTACATTTCGTGGATTCACAGATTTTGCAGGTGAGCTCTTTCAGTCCTATAAAGGCCTAAAATCTTGACCATCTATTTTTTCTATCATCTACCTATTGTGAATAATATTGTATTGTCAGCCTGCTTAAGCTTTCTCAAACACTCTGACAAGCTTGACTGCTTTCATTCCTATAGTATCATAATCTTTTAATTCCTGCAAAATGTTTATATAATATTCTGATGAAGAATTCTGGACAAATACTGGGTTTGGAGCTTTTTTATATATATAATTACATAGATGCAGTAGACAATGAAGTCCTAGTCCTTGCCAGAAATTGAGTACTGGTATTGTAACAAGGTTTCTTCTGCTAAAATTAACAATTCACAATCAGCAAAACCCCACCAACAAACAAAATCAACTCCAACTCCCAATTAAAAAAAGAAAACATAAGGGACATCCACTCACCAGTCCTCCACAATTAACTTTTATAAGATAAATAATTAAAAAGGGATCCCATATTTTTAATTTTCCATCTTGTTCTCTTAGACAATAGAGTTAAGTTCTAACAACACAGTTGAGATTCAGAAAAAAATTCAATTTGGACCTGCTAGAAAAATCAGAGTGTATGCAGAGATCCTATTTTGACCAGGATATTGGCTGCAGGATTTGAATCTGGGGCAAGCTTCTTGAAAAGCTCACTGTTTCGAATGAAGGTTCATCCGTACTTAAAAGCATTGAGGAATATGCAGCCTTTAAAGTGCACCAATTCACTGTGCTCTCAAGTGTGGCAGATACAAAACAGGACACCCTGAAGGTATAAATCAAGAGCTGTATGTCCCCGCTGGAAAAGAAACAAACAAAAAACCACCACTAACCACAAAAAACCTTTCACAACACCCAGCCCAACAAGCACCTTTTTGAAGGCATAAAATTTTATCTATAGCTATGTCTATCCATATATGTATATGAAACCTATAGTCAGGTCTAGTTATGTTTTTAAAAATGAAACAATCAACTAGACTAGAATATAGAATGATCACCATAGAGGGTTATCTTATCCATTTTAATTATACGAATACAAGAAGACAGAAGATTCCACATTGTTATATCATATTGGTATACTTTGAAATCAAGTGACCTGAGATTTGCAATCAAAACTGCTTGCACTATAACAAGCACAGAACACTACTTTATATTCAAAACTGAGTGAACATTCAATCCAATTTCAACTTTCAGAAGTTAAATAGCTAAATTGGATTTTTCTCTACTGCACTATTCTGATAGTAAGTGAAGACATACATTACACATTTCAATGTGTTTTAATTTATGGGTTAAGTGTACTCCAATTCATAGGCTGGTAAATTTTCCCATAAGCTCTCTATGTCAAAGAGTGATTGAGCAGAAATACACCTCTGAAAAGTGCCAGGAAAAGCATTCTGTGGTTTTAGAACCCAGAAAAAAGAAAATTCTCAATATTTAGAACACAAGTAAGATACGGAAGAAGTTTTTGGAATTAGCAGCATCATGGTAATTGCTTCTGCAATCTTCGCAGAATGCATGGCTCACATGCTTTTTGATTGCATAACTTTTAAAGTATATTAGTTTGGATTGTGATAACTGAATATATTAATACAGGCAAATTATATATTGTCAGTATTTACTCACATGTAACAATCTTAGCTTTCGTGTAGCACATCTGTGCACCACAGTTTTTTATATGTATAGAAAAATATCACAGTATGTATAATATATAGTCAATAAATTTTGCTTATAATGTCAAAGTATGTCCTCAGTAAGACTACCCACCCATGTAATTATATTTTAACATATATTTGAGATTTTAATTAATTAACAACATCTTCTATTTTTTTTGAGATTAAAAGTTCTCTGACATTTTTTTATTTACCTTTTAAACATAAAGGTGCAAATACCAAATGGACCAAAAAGTACAGGACTTTGGCAAGTAGGGCTAGTTCAGCATACTAATTTTTAGCCCTTGCATAAGGAAATACTACTAAGCTCAGCAAGATCCACACCACAGATATTTTAATTTACAGAGAACATGGTCAGCAAGTACCTAATAAATAAAAATTTTTTTTTTAAAATCTTCTATCACACAATGTCTATTTCCACTTATGTGACAATAATGAAAATATAACTTCATTTTGTGAAATTAAAAAAAAAAACAACCAAAACCACTAATGCACCATCTAGCGATGGCCAGATCATTTAACCTATTTTATTGTTCATATGCAGTTCTTACCTGTTTCAGGATCACTGAAATCTGGTAATGTAATTGTATTAAGCTGTCGTCTATCAGCAATAGCTCTGTCTAACAAGCTGCTCCCACGTCCAGAATCACTGTAATGAAGTACAGAAACAGTAAGCTACTAAAATAAAAAATTATATACTGATATACAAGTTGCATGCTGCCCTACTCCCACAAAGGTTCTTCCTGTAAAAGTTACTGCTGTGACCAAATTTAGTACCAAGCATCACTAACCATTCACAGTGCATTAAGACAGTTGCATTAAAACAGAATTAAGCTGAGCAAAATTAAATCCGTATTTACTTCAGCAATTCTGTTTTCATAATTAATACAACCACAAAGGGAATACCGGCTTTTAATTTGATTCACAACTAACACCTCTACAGAAAGAATCTATTGTACCTTAAATATTTATATGATATGGGGTACAGCTATCACAGAAAGCCGAGAAAGCAGGCCTAAGTTTGAAAATCCACACTTTCCCCAGACTGAATAGAAACACTAAAGCCAGGACATCTAATTTTAGGTAAAGATGCTATAAAGGGCTGTTTTGGTGTTTTTTTATATATGCACATAGGCATATTAACTGCCTAATGTTGAACTTGATTCTAACAGCATAGCAGAAACATTCTGAACACTTCTAATATCTCAGAGCCTAAGCAGTAGCAGTGATTTTTACTGATTGCACCTGTGGACAAATGCACTTAACTTCTACTTTAGCTGTAAGTCAGTATCTGCCTCTCAGGCTTCTTGTTGATATCCTACTGGAAAAGTAATTGCTCCTAGAACTACTATTAAAGATTCAGCAGAAGAACTGGGACTGAAGAACTAAGTGTTTTTTCTCTTAAGATGAGGCATGCATTGAGACACATTGTCAGCAAAGTGTAGGGAAGCACATATGGGTATTCCTTCTTTAACATTCTATGATTAATACAGTAATTTCATTTTTAGGATTGTTAAGTCTGGTACTATTCATTATCAATAAATATTTTCTTTAAAACCTCATTAAAAAACCAAACCACCCCACAAACTTTAAAGTAATTAAGTTTTAAAGCAATTGAACCACTAGCCCAGCTTAGCAGAGTGCAAACTTTTGTCTGATTCTCCCTGAAGAGAAACAACTGTACAAAATTCCTAGTTTAAAGTAAAGAAATTTTAATCTAAATTGCAAGACTGGAATTCAGCACATCTCTCCATTTGCCTTAATTTTACAACTGCTTCCTTCTGAATTTGAATTGAGAAAAGGGTAAGAATTCCCCCAGCAGTTCTTAATAGTTACAAAAGCCAGGGAAACAACATCCCCTCTTTGAAAGCTCTTATTAAAATGGTAGAATTAAAATTTTGCAGTACCCTAACATTGCATTATTTCCTTATAAAATGACATCATTATAGAAATCCACAGGAAACAGAAGGGAACTTTCTGGGACAGGCACTATCAGCTAGAGTTGTTACATCACTTGGTGTACATTTTCTGTGGTAATTACTTCCTCAATCCGCGTGCCAGCACATGCCAAATGTTGCTGACAAGTAGAGCCAGACCTACCATCAATATCTTCTAAGCACAGCACTGGCACTGTGGTTTGTTCCTTTTTCAAATGCAAACCATGAAGTGGGAAAGAATTCAACTATTTTCTAATGTATTTTAAGCAGTAGGCTAAAGGCAAACATTTAAATCTTCCAAGCCTTGCACCACAAAATAATTTTAAAATTCATATTAATCGTTTCATGAGAAAAAAGTTTGTATGTCAATTAAAGACAAAAGTCCTATCTCGACTGAACAAAGGTAATGCACGGTATTGCATTTGGTCCTTTTTAAGGTATATCTAGGTATTTGTGTTTTATTTTTATTATTAAAAGATTATTGAGGACACTGAACCCAAGTTCCCACAAAATCTGATTAATTGCAGAAGAAAGATTTAATATAAACTACAGCTTATCAAAAAAGTAAATTCTTATCTCATTGGGAAAATGATGCACCAAATTAGTTTTCAGTCTAAATCAGAATAGAAAAAGATATTTCAAATAAGCATAAAAGGTATTTAAATCTCTGAAAAACAACATTATAAATAGGTTTAAAATTATAAAAAGACCTTTTATTACTGGCTTAAAGAACTTTTTTTAAAAAGGTTTCAACTATTTCCATTGGGAGACATAATTTTCAAATGGTGCTTTGCAACAAAATGAAATGTGTGTTAAAGCTACAAAGGTCAGAAAATTAAAGTTTTCACAACAATTCTGCATCATCATTCTTCAGTACATGAGGAGTGCAGCTGGGTGAATAGAACTTCCCAGTCACATTTCAGGTCTCAGTGATAACTTATATCCCTGGATAACACTTGGATGGATCTGGATTACTGTGATACAATATGTAGATACTCAGTCCTTACATTTCACACAGACCAGCCAAAGAAAGACTACAACTTGGTATCCTTATTCACTGCTTGATGTAACACTGAATGTGTGATTTGGGAAACCTGTCTTCTTCCATCATGACACTTATCCACAGTTCCTCTTCATTCCATTCTGAGTTTGATCTTAATGCACTACCATAACTTCAAGAAAAGACATAGATGTCAAGATAAAAAAAATCAGTATTTAAAAAAAATCAGGTGCAAAGTAGTCCTCACTAATTTTTCCACTTAGATGTTCTTGAAGGAGAATGGTGCCAAGGCGAGTTATCAACCACTACTGTTTGAAGCTGACATAGCCAAGAGTAAGTTTTCACAGTCACTGCTGTGTCTGAAGGAGGCATTACTTAACATGTGTTTAACATGGCACAGTAGCTCTTAGCACAAGAACAACAACAACAACGCAGTAATGACAAGCCATGGTTAGAGCCCTGATCTGTGTAAAGGCTATAACAGCAGAGGTGGAAGGTGAAAAGTTGTGTTGAAGTACATGCAAAGCCAGTCTGAAATTAGGCTTGCACAGAAACTGTAGCTATTCTGCAAAGTACAGCATTCTGATACTAAACTCTTAACCCTGCCTGCCCACACACACAACCAGCTAACTAAAATAAAGCACCACCCACTTGGTTAGAAGAGAAATTTTCTCCCTGGCCCATTCTCCTCATTCAGTGACTTTGAATTGAAAAGATTCAGCTCAAACCTCTCTGGCTGCTGACATACTTGCTTTCTGTGATGCTCCCTGCTCCACAACACAGTGTCAGGGTCTCTCCATCTGCTATGACTGACTCAGGTGCCTTCCCAGCCTTTTCCTGCCACACCCTCCAAACTTTGCTGTTCTGAATGCTCAGTAGCTCCCTAAGGAGAGAAGCAGTTTTCCTTCTTCTGCCTTTAGGTCAACTCTCTCAATCTTCCTAAAGAGATGCATGTGTTTACATGACTGGAATCCAAGTACAGCAAAAACTGCATGTCCACCATACTGCTACACAGGTATCTGCTGTCACCTGGTACAAAGCCCTTCTGCTGCAGCATCTCTTCTCCAGAAGCTGTCAACCCTTCAAACAACCAGATAGCAGGAAATTCTGCTTGTCTTCTTCTCCAGGTATTTGATAAACATGTTGAATATTAGCAGCATGAATTCCTGCTAAGTACCTTTCCCATTTGTTTCACAGATTATCTAAATATATATGGCAAAGGACCTTCACAACAGCACTTTGGAAACCCAAACAGGACTATAAGAACTTATCTATATACTTGTTAATGCCCTTGAAGAACCTAAATAAATTCATAAACAAGACGTCCCTTTAAAAAAACAGCCATGCTGACTATGCAAGCAGGTCATCTGTGATCCCTGATGCTTCTATGATTTTAATTAATGTCTTGTCCTCTTTCATATTATTTAGTGAAAGTCCTTGAACTAAATTCCTACTACAGCAATCTCTCCATTAGCCAATATAAAAGACTAAAATCCTGATCAGGAAACAAAGCAAGACCATACCAGTCCATTGAGAACAAATGAGTTACCCTATCTGTGTAACCAGTCTTTTTCACTGCAGAATTTAGTAGCTTTGTCATACGTTATTTCATGGAACCCTGGGTAGTTCCACATGACCATCAACTGGTGTCTTTGCACGTCAGTCTCCATATTCCCCGGGGATTAGTTTGTTCATATGAAATACCAAAACAGGTAAATGCTGACCTAATATCGCCCTGAAAAGCTACCTTGCCCTGAGCAATGTAGAGAGCAACCCAGCACTCTACAGCATTTTACCTTGGGTTAGTTAGATTGTAGCAGGATTTCCAAATCTGAAGCATGTGTTTACAGGTAAGGAGTGCTTCATCTGGGCCTCTGCACAGGGACTCCAATTTGACTTTTGTAAACAGTAATCTAGTGAAAAGGAAAACGAAATTAAAAGATATTACAATTCAAGAAGAACATTTTTTAAGACAGTCAGCACCACACCAAACTGGAAAAAACATAACTTCAAATACAGTAAAAATTTAAGTAATAGTTTAATGTAGTAATTACAATAAATACCTAATGCCATCAGAGTAACGGTGCTTTTACAAGATGCCTTTTCAATTGGACAAACAGAAACAATAGTTGACAGGATTTTTTTTTAATTTTAAAAAACGTTAGAAGACAATGTAGATTATTGAAATTAGCAGTACTACAGGATTCCACAGGATGGATCAAGTTGTAGGTTTTCCACAAAATTTAACCTAGACACCGTGCTAGTTATTTAAAAAATATAAATACAGTGTGACAATAAAGGAGCTAGTCCATTGGTAGGCACATTTACAGGAGTCACAGCACCTAGGAACAGATAATACACTAGAAAAATATTAATCGAAAAGCAATTTTTAGTAAAATCCCAGGTTAAAGAGCACAAAGCAGGAGGAGAGCATGCATATAAAACTGTTAGCCTACTTTCTGTTTTAAAACCCAGGTGTACTCTGGCATTTTATTGCACTGCAACCTTAATCATACTAAGTGAAAAATTTATATGATTGCTCATATGGTTTGCGTGGGAAGACTGAGAAGGGAGTAGCGGGGGGGTATGTGTGAAAGCTCAGAAGTTTCTTACCCCAAATACAAACTTGGAGGCTGCTAATAGTAACTGAAAAGTGCAGAGAGTTTTCTCAAGAACAAGAAATTACATCGAGTTACAGTAGTTAAATCTTTAGCATTGCACTGAACATCCTTGGCAGAAACTACCCAGCGTGGAAATCTAAAAATGAATCACACAACCTTAAGTGTGCAATGTGTGTGTTGTGGGACTGAGGAAGAAACAAAAGGCAGGTCGCTGCCTTAGCTTAAGAAAATGAGCACCTGCCAGGTACATAAGGTCATATGGAGTCTCACTTGGTATCTTATAAGAATGAAGAGAAGAGTAATCAGTTACACTAGTTTAGCTTTCTTCCTATCAGTAAATTGGATTTGAGTATACAGGGAACTGTATGGATAATTTGAAGTTGTATTTCATTTGGCAGAGATGTCCTCTCTAGATATTTGTTTAACAGTGACTATATCACTGAAAGAAAAACATGTCCAGGTCTGTCCACCATTTTACTGAAGAGAGGAGGAAAAACGACAAATAACATCCTCCATCCTTCACACTCCCTTCATCTATTCTACCTTTAACACATGAACACACACGCCTCACCCAAACAGCAAGACCTAGGCATCAAAACATGAAACTAAAATCATGGGAATCTATCACATACAATCCCTTTCCTGCTTCTCTGTATGTAAGATAGTACATCTGACAGTTTGAAGAGCTTGTAGAAGTTCAGTTTCTTAAAATTTGTGATCATAAAGCATTTTACAAAAGTTATGGGGCATAATCAATCCAGAAGCACTGAATTTGAAAGTCATTCTAGAGTCAATCATAATATATATCTTATCATGTACGGTTTACAGATAGACTGAATTTCCATTAACAGTATTCAAGCATTTAAGAGTTTCAGGGATTTTGTAGCAGAGGGAAGGCACAGGGTCAGCAAAATGCTAAGATTCAGCAAGAAAGATTTAAAAGGAAAAATGGAGCAGGGGATAGAAAGGGAGGGAATTTGGTTATTAAGAAATTACTTAAAAACACAGGTACAAAATAACAGGAGTGTGTGTAACAAAACCTGGGCTACTAGTGTAGTATTCGATGTCAAGACAGCAGAAGACAAATACCCTTATAAGAATGAAAGCAACACATCAGTTTGTTGGTTTTGGATGTACTTAGTACACATTGCAGCATCATTCCTGTTTCTTGCACATCGTGGCAGTCAACAGGACTAGATGTTTGCATATTTTCCAAAATACAAACAACAAACAAAGTATGATGGAAAAATATTCACAATTCTAATAAAGAAAGGCTAGGAAATTGCATCTAATAAATAAAGTACACTGGTGTGGGATTATCCACACTAAAGCAAAAATAATCTTTTGAGTAGAAAAGGTTGCATTTATAAAGCCACGTAACCAACTTCCCTGGATCCAAGAAATATTTGGACTATAAATCTTAAAAGAACTAAGACACCTCAGAAAACTGAAATGGGATGTTAATAAAATGAAAACCTGCCAACTATGCATACTTGACAAATGGGGGAAGTAATGGAAGAGGAAGGAGGCAACAGAAAGGAGGAATACCATGTGACAAACAGGTCACCCAAATTAACTCAATTTTTTCAAGTTCCCTTGAAACATGGCTGGAGGTATGAGCAGCTCAGGGCCAAGTATTACCAGGAAGGTTTTAGAAACCAAGAGGTAGGTTATCTGGAAAAAGATTTTCTGAAAGGTCAGCTTCAAGCATCTGTGAAAACAGCTCTTCTGGAATAGAGCCTGCATTACAGACACAGAGAATTTTAAACCTTACAAGAAGTTTTGATATACTACTAAAATGATGAAGAATAGATAAAAACTACCAAGTGATAGGATGATGAAAATTAAGCTGTACATTTTATGAGCATCATTAATTTTCTGTTTGTGTCTGTTTGAGAGTCAGAAGTTTAAATTACTGGCACATGGTGCCAGAGTAACCTTGAGAGGGTGGACCAGCACTCTACTAAAAATACAAGAACTGAGGAAAAGACAATATTCAAAAAAGAAATGAAGAATAGGACAATGTGTGTCAGAGATGTGGAATAAATATAACAGATAAGAACAGAAATCTGTTTGGGTCAAATCCTTTGGGGAAGGGAAGGAGGTAAGACAGATTCTTTCAAAGACAGACTAATAGGGCATTTGTTCCAGCATCAGTGTTTTCTACAGATGCAGATCTTTAACACTGCTAAAAATAAAGTGAATCGTATCATTTTAGGAGACTAATTACCCAGACACAAAATGGAGAACAAATCAAACTCTTAAGTGGAAAGACTCAATTATTCTTGGAGCTAATAGCTGATAAATTTATGAAATAGCTACTGAAGCAGCAAATGACTCCATTACTTGAATACTGTTGTCACTAACTAATGAGGACATGATAAAACAGCTGCTCATAATTTAATCCATATAGTACTGGATTTTTATTTAAATAAAGAATGAAAAATTCCAAACAGGTTTATAACTAGGTCTTTGAATTTCAGTGGCAAATAATTTGATAGCGAAGGTTAGCAAAGACATCCAAGATGCAGCAGAAGCCTGGTATTTAGCACAAAGATGCTCAGACATTTAAGGATCTGTGTCTCAAGCTGAATGGGTAAAACCTCACGTGTGACAAGCCAATCATTGGTAAGACTGTGCAAGTAAGACATCAGAAATGTGCAGAGATCCTATCAAGAACAGCAGGGGACAGGCAGGGGACAAAAGAGAAACACAAACAGCTGCATCTTATGTACATTAGTAAAAAGCAAAGCTAAACTACACCTGAACAGATTATT
Source organism: Platysteira castanea (assembly GCA_013397175.1). Lineage (NCBI taxonomy): Eukaryota > Metazoa > Chordata > Aves > Passeriformes > Platysteira > Platysteira castanea. The sequence goes on from VYXC01007174.1 coordinate 411,471, forward strand.
ATACACTAAGATTATAGGTTTTTTAAGGTTTTTTTGAATCAAAGTAGGAAAAAAAAGAAAATGTGTTTACTAAACTGGGATGAAAATTAAGAATACTCAGGAATGAACCCCCAGCCTTCACCATAATCTTTACCTGTGTTGTCTGAGATATGAAAACTATGACAAATGGAGAATAAGAACACTTTAAGAATGACTAAATCTAATGCAGTCAAAAATAATCCATTTCTCGGAATTACGGAAACAGTGACACATAGGATTGTCCTTTCTAAAGTAAAAACTTTAAAGAAAATATCACTTCTGGAATGACTGGGGAACAGCATCTATATTGCCAATGTTCTTGTCAGGAGGGAAGGAGCATTAGATAACACCATTAATGAATAAAAGGGTTATTGTTCAAGTTTAATAAAGAGAGAGTACCAAACAACCTGTGTAACCATTATTCCAAACCAGAGCTGCCTAATAGTTGGGCTCATCAAGGTAAGACAGCTGTTAAGAGGCCAGATGCAATTCAGGGACTACTCATTGCAACAGAAGGAGAAAGACACCAACACCAAAGTGCCATTGTGCCATATCCCAGTGAGACCACACTTGGAATGTTATATGTAATTCTCATTGTAACTACTAAACCCCCCACTTGAGGAATTTCAAATTGGAGCAGCTGCAGAGACAGGCTGAGAGGGTGATCCATTGACTGGAAACTCCAGAGTACAAAAATTACTTAATTTAGTCAGTCTAGCAGGGGAAAAAAAAAAGCCAAGAGGTACAAATTCTTTCTATAAATACAGATGAGACAAGCAGCAAGAAGGGAAAAGAACAACTTATCTAGAGGAAATTGTTTTCACAAAAACAAGTATATCTAAAGGCCATTCAGAATATTAAAACACTAAGGGTGGGAATTAGATCTTTTAATTTATAATTAAGTTGTAGAAAAGACTGCTTCCTCACAGTTTGTTTTGAATAGACCAGAGAAGAGGTGGTGCAAATAAACCTAACTTCTTAAAATACAACTGATAAGTTCATTAAAAGTATTACAGATTGGACAACTATAATAATGGGGGCTTTGTGCCATCCAAGGTTCTTGCTACTGCTTTATTTCCTAATCAGTGCAAAATAATCTATTAATCCATGATCTGAAGCTTTCTCTACCAGCCAAACAGTGGAATTTGTAGCAAAGAACTTACGAATCTCCAAAATACAAGTGTTGTTCTAATTCTCAGCCAGCCCATTTCACTTTTTGAAGATGCTACAACCACCAATTTCCTTCCATAGCAACTCTCTTATGTCAGGAGATCAAGAGGAGTTAATTTGTCCAATGCTGGCTTAAGCTATTGAAGGTATTTCTGATCTGTTGAATGAAGCAAAAATTTGAAGTATGGAAGACTGAGCTCTGCTATGTGACAAGTAACCCTACTTGTTACTTGTCTTACTTCTTTCAGTGAACAGCTATTGCTCACCTCAAGCATCATTTTAAAACCAGCTGTTTTTCTTTTGGGATCAAGTTAGCAATTTCCGTAAGTTGCTGTGCACTGTAAGAGCACAACGGCTTGGATCAGCCATAGCTGGATATCTGTATTTCATACACTACTGCATGGATGAGACCTGCCTTACATTCTGTGATCCTTTCCTCAAATCCAGCAACATGACACACTGTCTATGATTCTTCTCCCAGACCTGCCTGCTGCAGCACTGTCACTCAATGCAGCAGTAATCAGCAATCTCCCTAAAGTCTTTCAGACTAAGCAACATCCTACAGGAAACTTATAGTTTCACTAGACTTCTTCTGAAGGGTCCATATCCCCATATCCTAACAAAAACTGATCAGACTGCTCTATTTTAAGTTAGCATTGGAAGCAAACTGCAGTATTATTCTCTTATTATATAAATTATTTACATTGTTCAGGACTTGAAGAACATAAGGTAGAGCTGTACATAATACTTAAAAGTATGTGCATTGAAAATTACAGTGTAAAGTACCAAAAGCTTTGCTGAGAAACCTAAGAACCACCCTAGGAAAATAACATTTAAAGGGATGTATCAAATCTGCTTGCTTAGAATGCAGGATTAAAAATGTAACTACTTTGGTTTATGTTTAACCTACTTGGAATAAACTTACTAAGTTTTAAGAGAACCTTTTTGAATAATTTAAGAGTTTGCTATGAGTAACTTCAGCTAACAGTATTTTTTACATGACAATCAATTATTAAAAATGTTAGGAAATAATTAATATACTGGGAGTCCCTTAAATATGGGTACAAACAACAAACAAGCCACACGAAGTATCAAAAAACAGCTTGATCTCCCAGAAAACCACATCAATTACTACAACGGCTTAACTAGAATAACAAACTTTATATATAATCAATTCTGATATATAGCCTGTTACTTATGAGATCATAAAAGAAGGGAGACAAATACCAGTTATGTGTGGAGTTATATAATATTTAATTTTTCACATATAAGTGCTTATTTGATATATCCCACAACTTTATATCCTAGAATGCTAGAAGAATTCAAAAGAAGTTAGTCTGGTTTTAAAACCAAGCACTATATTAAAGGAGCAAACAGAACCTCAAACACAACCAACCCCCACAAAAACTATGAAACAAATAAACCCCCCCCCAAAGCCCTCACCAAGTCTAATCATACGACTTGTAAAATCTTAGACTAACTAGTTTGACAATAATTCGCACTAAAAAAAACACAAAAAGGATGATGCAGAATGTAATGCTAAAGATACTGAACTCTGAAAATAAACTCGTTTTTACAGACAATGTAGACTTCTCTTCATAGGATCTCAATTTAAAGGGAAAATATATGGTGATGTAGAACTTACATTCACATGCATACTTCATACTGTTTGATCTCAGTTCTGTAACAAACTGTCATAGTGTCAACTGCTTGTGCAAATTAAATCAGGTTAACTACGAGACCCCACAGAATAACTGAAGTGGTAAAGCCATACACTGAATGCACAAAATTAAGGTGGAACAATTATTATTTAAAATTGATTATTTGCAAGAATCTAAATCTATTGATCTCTCCTAGATAAAGTGTTACCAAGTCACTCCATGCACTCAACAATTACATAGGGAAAACTTCTGGTGACTGACAGGAAACAAAAGAAATGATGAAGTGGAGGGAAGCCAAACCTTGGCACCATCAGTTTTCTCTGTGTCAGTACATGCTGGGAGCAAGTACCCTTCTAAAAATCTTCTAATTACTCATAAATAAATGGTTTAGAAGAAAAAGGTTAAAATTAGAAGAAAATCCAGAAGTTCCCAGTGTTTATCTCAGTCACAATCCATATTTTGACTATACTTTACTGTCTGCAAGTTGGTAGCTTCTTTTAGAAGGAGAAGGTAGGGCTGACTGCCTTAAAATCCCTCACTTGAGAATTTCAGTTGAATCCAACAGGACTCTAATTTACATGTAATATACCCTCCTAATAAGAAGACCCTTACAAAACACAGTAGGAAACTTCCTCAAGAAACTGCTCAGCAGCACAGCTTAATAGCTGTCAGGCCAAATTTCTTTTAAAAAATGAAATATATAGCTATTGGAACAAATACAGCCTCTGCAATATATATGTGGAAACACATCATAAAAATAACTGACCAAGAAGCAAATAAGAATGCCAGCAAACAGGAAGTTGAATAAAAATCCCCAGTGAAGCAATTATACTCAAAATAATTAACACAGCCATTTCAAAGGGACATGATGCATGTGCTCCTAGTATAATGAAGTAATAAATGATACTAAAATATTTTGTGCAATTCTCGTTCACATGTGGTAAAACTGGCTACAGTGCAAGGAATAACTGATAGGGTGGAGGATATGCCCTTACTGCCAGCAAGTAGGGTGACATTCTTATCAGAAAGGATGCTGGGAGGTGGTCTCATTACAGAAACTACCATCAAGAGAATGAAGTCACCAGGATTGCAGAGGGCTTAGGAAATTATGATATAAAAACCAAGGGCTGTAAAGAAACTAATAAGGGATCAATTCAAATTAAAACCAAAAATGCAATCTTAATGACGAGTGCAACTTCAACACTGAAACGAGCTATCACATGCTGCAACTGTTTCTCCAGGTTTAGATGTGTTCTTATCAAGGTTGGAAGTCCTCTGGAAGGTATGCTTCAGCTAAACCTATATTAATATAAAAAGTTAAGTAAATTTAGGAACTTCTAATATATAGACAGTTGGGGGGTTTAAGAGTTGATGCTCCTGGCTGCAAACTATAAATTCAAGCATCCAGTTTCGACAGCTGTCCCTTTAACACATGCTGTAGAAAGCCTTCAGCTTCACCTTATTCAACTCCCAAATACCTGCCTCATTACCAAAACACAAAACGACACAACTGAAAAATTTAACCTACAGGGAGAATGACAACATGAAACTAGACAGACTATGAAAGACTTAAAGTTTTGCAAAGGATGTATTTACACATTCAGTGATCTTAGATGCAACCATGATAATCAAAGTACAGCAAGAAACTTATAGAGGTGTCTGCTGCAATTGCAAAGTGAACCACTGCACAGTCAGTCTACTCCATTTTCACTATTCAAGGAGAGTTCTATTATCAGGAAAGACATAAATATAAAGAGTTAATTATAAAACATGAAAAATCATCATTTGTAAGTACCTTGAAGTCACTAAATGTCCAACACTGGCAACAGGAGGTCAAACAAACAAATCTAGTTTTTGTAAAAACTCCAGGAAAGCATTTAACTTACTAAAAAATAAGCGTCCTAAACTGTTTCTCAATCAATCACCAAACCCTCTCCAACTCCAGCCTCACAGATCTCCAGTACTGGGATGCCCATATACGCACAGAAACATGGATGAAGTAAAAATAGGCTGTTCAGATTGCTATTTGAAGCATGACTCTCAAAAAAGCAAAAGAAGCAACAAAACCAGCCCTCAAGCCCCAAAATAACACAATTTTGTGAAAATCATGAATAGGCATATTTTGGTGTCCATTAGACAGCCTTCCTTGCACCCTACTGTTCCCCATATATTTGTTCCCAAAGCAGTCAGACCTGTGGTTTTTGGTGCAGTGTATGTATACTGTATTCCATATTATGAACTCAATGTCCTTAAGAAAATGTAAATCTCTAAACTATAATGAAGATAGTTTCTGACTAAAGCCAGAACAAATTAGTTATACTTGAAAACTTTTTGTTTGCCTGCCTTGAATTCCCTGCAGCAACCAGCTCATGACCCAAACTGGGACTCTTTCAATCAAGTTTCAAAGAATCTACAGCCTAGCAAACATAATTCAGATATAAGACCCTGAGGCCAATGACCAATTTGTTATATAAAGTAATATCTACCTATCAACAATGTCTTTTTTAATGGACCATTCAGTAAAAGCATGTAACAACAAAGGAGGATGGGGGAGTGAGGTAGAAGAGCACAGAAAAAAAGAAAAAACACAAGCAAATGATACTGTCTTTCATGACTTACAGAAAAATCATCCCTGAGAACTAATTCATTTAACTCCCAATATAAACAGGATCAAAATGGAATGGATTTGAAAATGCATGTTGTCAAATGTTGACAAGAAGGCATACACAAACCTGAAAGACATGATTTTGGCAAGCATAGCACATCACTACTTCTTGTCCAATCTTTTATTATCATCCTTTCCTCAAATAATTTCCAGTGCTCTATTTATCAAGGAAAAAACCCCACAAAAGCTCAAGTTGCACCAGTACCACATACTGCAGTGCAACTACAAATGACCTTGGGAAAGCAGAAGAGGGTAGTCTGTTTCCTTTAGTTGATAAGTATCTTCCTGTCCCACAAAACACCACTGTATATGTATCATCCTACGCTGCCTGTACCAACCAGTTCTTTTTTAATGCCCACCTGGACATCTCCAAGAAGGAAACAAGTTTGTTACTCACTCAACTGAGAGGCATGTTAAAAGGCCGTGTGATTCTGGGAAATCTAATGTAGCTCAAAAGAGCCCTTGAGGGTCAGGAAGGAAAAGATTTAATAGTTTTCAGAGGAATGACATATTGGCCTGATGCTTCTGTGAAATATTCTTGGAAGAAAAAAAAAAATTTCCATCACACTTCAAGAAATGTAAATGTTTAAACTGTGAACTAAGTCTTCAGTTGTCTTCAAACCTGTTACCATATGTCTTTCCTTTTTGAGTGTACTTAACATTAAAATAACATGCTTGCACTCCTCGAATAACCCATCTGCTGTTCCCTACTTCTGCTACTTTAAAAGCTTGTCAGCTGCTATCCATTGCAGTTCAATTTTCAGCATAAAATTAGCAATTTACTATTTATTTTGCCTAATTACACTAATTGTAGGCATTATATTCATCTTTAAGTGCCCCAGCATTTGAAATAATAAGGGAATCCCAAACAGTTAAGATTAAGAAAACAATATCCCAAGTACTTCACTAAGAAACCAGTCTCCCTTGACTGCAAATATACTTTTGACTAATCATGAATTAAAAACAGACAGAAGTGTTGTTTCAAAATTTCACATCATTCAAAACAGCACTAAGATATAAATTCCTTGTAACAGGCAGATAAAAACCAGGGTATATTGTAAATAAGGCTCCTCAGGTACTCGCACATATACTACATATGTTGTACAAGACATACAAGCCCAGTATGAACCAATGCAACACAACCACCATTATCTTGCGTCACCTTGAACACAGCCTCAGACTGAAATGGACACCTTTGGGACTGCATACACATTCAGAGTGGGAAATCACTGGATTAATAGAAATAAAACTCAAGGAAAACCCAAGCAACTGAGACCTGAAGCCCCCCTCACAGCTAAATACTCTAGCAATTTAGGATATATCGTGGCTCCTTCCTGCCTAGTGTCTTTGCATTCAGGGCGGCACGTCCCTGCTTCTGTTTCAGGAGGAGAAAGGGATCATCTCACTCAGTAGGCCTCATAGTTTGATGGTTAGGACTCTGAGCTGCATCATTTGTGGGTTCAAATCCTGTCAAGCTGGAGAAGAACTGAACTTCACATTTCTACCACTAGGACAAGCTGTCTAATGAAAGAAGAAAAACCTTACCTTTAAATTAATTCAAACACAGTAGAACCTGATTCAGATTAACTATTCAGGTTTTTTGGTTCTGGCATCTTATTCCCACCCATCTCAGTATTCATACTGAGTATTCATAACCTTTTCAGTAATCTTCTTGTCTAGAGATCTTTTTGTCCCTGGATTAAAGCATGCTCAGACTGCAGGAGCCTTCAAAGATTATCTAGCATTTAGAAGGAGATTGATTGCATTCACACAGATGATTTCTTTATAAGTAGAGTGGCTACAACCTAGAAATTTAGGCTTACAAAAAGTTTGAAACAATAGTGCTATAAATATTCGGTAAATAACTTTCATTTTTATTATCGCTAAAAAAACATTACTACATACCTATTTCAATTTTAGAGGTTTCTTTGATATTTGCCAACAGCTTTGCCAATACCTATTCAGATCTCAGAGCAAACTTCACATATAATGAATACAGGAGGAACAATCAACTCTCTATTCAAAGAAAAAGCTATACCTTGCCGCTCATAGCCCAATGTGCTTGCTCATTCCTTCCACTCCTTTAGATAATGATGGGACAGAATTCTTTGGCTCTGAGGAATTTCTTTCTGCTTACTGACCTAAGATGCCCAGGGCAAACTCATGATCTGATTGGCGAACTCTCTAGCTTTATAGTGCAGGAAGGTTAATATTAATTGCAGATTCAAAGGTATGCTTGCTGTATGCTTCAAATATTGAACATGAACTCTAGGAATGCACCAGGCTTCCAAATGTCAAAAACTGACAGACAACATGCTTACTAATTGATTACAACAGAAGAGTGCTGGAAAGTAGCCACTTCCCTGCATGATTCATCATGGTGTAGCCTATGAGTTCCTTGCAACCTCTGGCATTTTACAAAGATTCTGTATTAAACTTGTGAAAATACAGATTCTTTTTAAAGAAATGCAAACCAAAAAGAACATACAGCTGTGAAGAGAGCAAGAACAGCACTCAGTGCAGCAAAGCGATTACAGCATATAGAGCTGTGCAGATAGGAATAATGCACAAGAAACGAAAGAAATAAGGAATAATATAAGTCACAAGCACTATGCTTTAGTATTTCCCAATATAGAGATTTATTATGCTGCAAAGCCATCAAAGTATCAACGTGCATAAAGCTGGGGAAAAGGATCCTGACAGAAATACAGAGAATATCAAGAGAACTCTTGTAGTACTTCATTTACTGAATTGCAGACACAACTGATAGATAAAGCATAAAGATACCTGTAGTCTTTACAAAACCAAATAAAGCACCACAAGCAAATAATCAAATGTTTCAGTGTATCTAAAAATTAGCAAGCTGTAGAGGAACACAAGAGGATCTCTTTCCAGCCTACTAGGAAATATCATGAGATTATATTGTTTACGGAAGTTGCAAAATAAGAAAATGGACTCAGCAATACACCAAGCAGTTGTGTTTTGTATTTTATACATACGCATGTACACATTGTCAACAATTTCAAGAGCCACATACAGTTTTCAAAAGCTGATAAAACCGTGCAAAAATAACCCAGTTACATGATGGAATCAATCCAAGTTTATATTATTGACCAGATGTGGCTGTCTGGCTGTCAGTATTAATTGCAGAGAGCAGACAAGAAATCTCAATCATATTTACGTCTTCTTTGGGAACTTGACAGCACTAAAAATGAGACTCTAAAAGACTTCCTAGAGATACATATAACTTTTTCACCTTGGATTCTTCAGCATTTGTTGCCCCATCTGATGGCAATTCCTATGCCAAGATATTCCTCTCAAATTCCCTGATCCGTACCAGTACCTTGTAATGCAGTACACTGTATCACCACAGAGTCTGTATGATATGACATGACCAACAATTTAGAACCACTATTATGACCCATATGATGAATATGTATATATACATTCATACAGAGATCAGTACTGTAATGAACAACTTGGACAACATGTTTAACCAGAGCTGCAGTATATACTACTCTGGAAAAGCCATGAACCACATTTGAAAATCCCATAAATACCTTTTGAATGCTCACAAGAGTAATTTTAAACATTTTACTGAATGAACCTTTGTTCTCTCATTACAACAGAGATGAATATAATAGGGAGTTCTCTTATAACAATAGGGAGTTCTGAAACTACAGTTTCAAAAATACTTCTGGACTATTACTACTCTGAGATACACAGCAGCTGCAGCTACATTATTTACATTGCCACTAAGTGGCAGAAGATGAAACAAGAACAGACAGAAGATGACAGTCATAATGCTTTGAACATATTTGTCTTTAACAATAATAGGGTATAAAATTAGGAAGCTGATACTTCAATTGCGTCTCAAATGTTGACTTACTGACAAGTCCCTCGGTCCTGAGGAAAGCATGAACAGATTTGAAAGAGAAACTGCTACATAGTTCTGAAATTGTGAAACATGTATAGAAGGCCCTGATAAGAACTGAGACAAGGCATAGGTGTGTAGACAAACTAGGAAGTGAGATACAGCAAAAGGCAACAAAAGCCGTTGCAGAGAACTGGCTGCAAGCCACGGAAGTTCTGACAAGAGGTGATACCAACAGAGGTCCTGGTCAGATTTGTGAGGAAAAAGACAACAGTACCTTAAAAAGACAGTCAAAAGGAGACATGAAATGTCAAGGAACAGGAAGGAATACCACTATAGTTTCTATTTTCAAACTAATAATACTTAAAGAAATCATATTTTTCTGGTAGGCTGATATAATAGCAATTCAGGATATAGGCCAGTCATTTAGTAGTTAGGAATGAGATACTTCAAAAAATTGTCCAAATAAGCATGTAGGATATGTGTAACATTATGGATTACAACCTTAGTGGCAGCTGGTAAATCATCAAAGTGGAAGACTGGAAGATAATGGAAGCTGTCCCTGAGATATTTTCCTATTCAGAATTTCATTGGATTTTCATAAGAAAATAAATTTTTAAAAAACCCAAACAAAACCAAACCAAAAACACACAAACAAACAAAAACCCAAAACAAAAACCAAAACAAACCAAAACAAACTCTAGCCGTACAAAAGTACAAAATCCAAATATATGTTAAGATGTACTTAACATGAAAAATAAACAGAAAGAATGATTTCTTTCTTAAACAAGAGAACATTCAGCAAACATGCTTCATCCCTGTTCACTTATTTAGCTGTCCATCAGCCAACTTCAGATGACTGGTTATTATCTAAGCAAATGAGGAGATTCTCTGTTTCTGGTGTATTTACAAAATAGGTTACATATCCATGGAGTTATCAGTAGGATGAGATAAATCTATCCTAGCTAATAGTAAAGTCCTGTTTATACTTCTTGGAATATTGCAAAAAAATAGAAGACATAAACATACTACAAACCATGCAACAGAGAGAAATTATCTACACAGAGGGTGTAGAAAAAAAACAAAGATCACCTATCCAGCTCCAACCTCCTTTCCAAACCAAATCCTTCATCACTGTTTAACAAGCCTTTAATAAGCAGACTTGTATTACATGGGCAGGAGGGGAGACTGCTGGAAAAAGAAAATAGACCAATCTTCAAATCAATCCCATCTTGAAATGAATGAGATGAGAATCCAGGAAAAATAAATACAAGAGAAAGTGCAGAAAGGAAACATGACAGTCACTCACATAAAATTTTCTGGATATTCACTCAAGGCCATATCAATGATATTCAAAGCATCATGATAGTGTTTCTGGGCTGATAGCAAGAGTGCAAGGAGATGAAGAGAGTTGGCATCATCTCCTTGTAGTTGCAGAGCCTGACGAACATAACCCAAAGCTTCTGGTATCTGATTTAAAAAAAAAAAAAAAGGCAGAAAAAGAAAGCACCACTATTAGAAGTATTGCCTTTTACTTGATTGACATCCATAACATTGTCAAAATGTTCACGCAGATAACATGTAGAATTCTATACACTCCTGTAAGACACTGCTCAGAAGTTTAAAATGGACCTGATGCTCTGCAGTGAACAGTGAAAATTAAATAACATATATTAACCCTGGAAAGTAAGATACATGCTTTTATAAAACAGTTCCCTTCAGCCCCTTAAAATATTCTTTTTCAAGTCTTGGCAGTATTTCTATATGATTTTGAAAATATTTTAATTGCAATGCTTAACTGAAATGTACAGTTAGACAGCAACAGTAACTTTTCTTTATGTCGAATTTAATTATCTCCTCAGCTCCTGGTGTATTTGTTCGAAGTAAGTACATTAAGTATGAAACCCAGGAAATTTAATTAAGCAACACAAGAATTTTGGAATTCAGAAGTACAGAGTTATAGCCTGCTACTCAAAAATATTTTGTGCCAGTAAAGTGACAATCCATTCCACTCTAAAGTAACACAGTCCAAGGTCTGTGCTACTCATTAGCGATGAAAAGTGGTCACCTAGAGAATGCAAACAACTGTGCTCAGGGCTACTTTGTGAAATAAACATGACATAGGAAGAGGCTTACCATGATAGATAGAAAGCAGTTCTACATTATCCAAATTCATGTGATGTATGGTAGAATGCCTTAAACATACCAGCTGTACAAACTGGACTAGCTCTGATCTCTTTTATAGCATCAAAATATTTTCCAGTTTTCTTAAACATTTCTTTGTAATTTTGTTCACAATAACCAAGCCTCATACAGGTATTCAGGAAGGACACAGGTATTAGCTGGTACTCAACATTTAAGCACTGTCAAGATCGTTAGAGACTCGATTCAAGAGCTCCACTCTCCAGGATCTGAGCAGAGATTACACATAATAGGTAAAAACACTGTAAAAACTGACTTTTTCTCTCTCTCTAGCAACATAAATGCTGAAGTAAGTGGAATTACTTCTGTCTTATTTCTGATCCTAGACCTGGAAATACTGGCAGACCTCGAGAACTGCATAGGACTGAAGGTGTTTGGAGAGAGTATTTTAGGGTTTTTTCCCTATATATGAATATGTGCACAAGGAAAACCAGGTTTTTATTGAAGAAATATTCATCTGTATTCATCAACAGATACAAATTCTAATCTTCATATGACAGCATGATGCTGCACTCTTAAAACATAACTAACCTGTCTGGATATGGCAAGCTGCAGTGCCAAGTAAAATGCTGCCAAATGATCCGTTGGAGACAAACTGTGAGCCCTTAAAAAAAAAGAAACAAAACAAAAAGTGAATTTTCCCCCTATTCAGACAGGTTAGACAAACCCATAAATGCATATATATTCATTTATTCATATTCGGATCTCTTCACTACATGTATACTCATATTTTGGCTTAAGTGGTGTTCATTTCAGCAACTTTTCTTATACTTCTTAATCATCCTTGATTTACAGGAAGCTCCTTGGGACATGAAAAATCACTTTAAATAGAAAAGAATTGTGTCATTTCAGCTTAAATTTTAAAAAAATAAATCTTTAATACAAAATTATTCTTTAAATAAATTATACTCCTAAACAAACACTAGATGTCATTACTTAGAATATTTATAATAAAAATTCATTAAATGAAGTTTTCCTTACAGAAAAAAAGGGGAAAAAAAACCAAACACGAATTCCCCAGAACACCATGCCGTTAAAGAGATTAATTATATCAACTTTTTTCCAACTTCTAAAAAAAATTATGTTTGTTCTCTTCTTTTTACAGTTTTGGTCAAATGCGCACACTGAGTCATTTTACTATCCTATGGAAATTGTTCTTGTAATACACTCTACTGTTTCCCCCTGTAATACAATCTTTCTGCTGCAGGATAAGAGCTTTTTAGTAGTGGGATGCTTGAGCATAAAGACCCCCCAGGAAAATTATGGCCGTACCCCAAAATGATGTGTAGTAAGTACTGGGCAGGAAGCCTGGAACTATTTTTTTATTTACACTTGTTGCATTCTTTTAATGGAGGCTCATTTAGAACTATGATGTGCGACAATCTTCTTTGGAACATCTAGTGAGTCACTTCCGTTGGGAGGAAGGATCAAAATTGATCTTTAAACCATTAAAACCACAGAAAACCTTCTGCTTCTGACCTCTGCATTTCCATCTTCTCCAGTCCAAAGAGCTGTACAGGTCCCTTGGTTTAGCAACTACACCCAGCATGCTTCAAAGCAGTTTTAAGTTATTAAGGAACAGTTCCATATTTTGCTAATTTCACCTGTAAACTGGAGACTAGATGCACAGGTAAAGCCTAACAGTGTCCAGGACCAGTCCTTTTTTAAATTTAAATTCACAAATTAAGCAATACTAAACAAGAACAAGAGATTTTAACTTAGAGAGTGCTTCTTCAGTAACCCAAGCCTCAGATAGTGAAAGAATAAAGCTGTTACTATCTATCTACCATTTGGTGAGGTCTGTGAAACTTCAGTTCACACCAACAACAGGAAAAGCACTGAAAGTCTTCCAAAAAAAAAAAAAGAAAAAAAAAAAGTTAGTGAAACAAACACCCCCTCAGTACTGTGTGAAGAGAGCAGCAAGCACCTTCTTGAATGGCCACCATCACAAATTGTTGAGCCTTGAAATCTGGCTCAGGCAATGGTCCAAAAAATAAATGTATTTCTTCAGGAACTCTATTTCTTCAGGAACTGGCCCTCTAGGTAGGTGATTTTAAAAATCCAGAGAAAACTTATTTTTTAAAAAAAGACACATCAAAATACACAGCCCAGTACAGGCTGCTTGCTTTATAAACTGGTAGGAGATGGAGAATTCAACTTCCTTCTCCTGGAAAACATTTATTTTTCAGATATGGTAAGAGAAAGTGGGCAGGACTGGTATGCTGGGTGAAAGACAACATAACACACAACCAAGCAACAATACTTGAACAGAGATTGAGAAAGAGTAATTCCACAGTGATAAGAAGCTGAATATTGACACGACCTGGCAATGTGCTTTTACAGGCCAGAAAGCCAACCATGTGTTAGGCTGCAACGAAAGAAGTGTGACCACAGGGCAAGGGAGGTGATTCTCCCTTTCTATTCCACCCTCACGACACCCCACCTAGAGTGCTGTGTCCAGGTCTGGGGTCCCCAACATAGGGAGGATATGCACCTGTTGGAATAAGTCCAGAGAAGGGCCACAAAAATGACCAGAGGGCTGAAGCACCTCTCCTTTAGAGACAAGCTGAGAGTTGGGATTGTTCAGCCTGGAGAACAGAAGGCTCAGAAAGATGTTACAGCACCTTCCTCTACTTAAAGGGGTCCTACAGGAGAGCTGGAGAGGAGGTTTCTACAAGGGCATGTATGGATAGGAAAAGGGGTAGTGTCTTCAAACTGAAAGAGAGTAGGTTTAGATTAGATATTAGGAAGAAATTCTTCTCTATGAGGGTGGTGAGGCACTGGAATATGTCCAGAGGAGTTGTGGATGCCCCATCCCTGACAGTATTCAAGGCCAGGTTGGATGGGGCTTTGAGCCATCTAAGAAGTTGACTCAGAATTTTGGGAATCACTATACTGAACTGGAGAATAAGGTCAGCAGAAACTGAACTGGAATGAGTTAGCTTCAGACAATGGTCCATTTCATCCCTTGCTGTTTCAAGACCCCTCAGAAGGAAGCAATTCACTCTCAGGGTCTCAAAAGTAGTGAATGAGCAGAATTGGTGAAAAATGGTTAGCACAGTATTTTTAAAACAGTGATGATTAAGTCAGTAGTGGTAAGAGGGATGGGTAAGGAACTGAGGTATAAACTGAGGTAGAAAGTTCCGTTTCAACATGGAGAAAGTGCTGAAGTAGTAAAAAACTGATTAAAACCACTAAGGAACAGGAAGAACAATGTTAAAACATATTTACATACAGAGGAATTGCTAAGACAACACAGAACAAAGAAGGACCAACACATACTGGCCTCACTCTAACGTTACCTGCAAAACACATTTTCAATCCTATCCCCTCAGATACAAAATCACCACCAGAAAGCCAGGACTTCATTTTCACATTGATGCACAAATCTGTTTCCCTACATTTAGGCTTATCTCACCAATTTGCAAGGGCATATAAATATACAAGACATATTTAGATGCTGCAGCCCGTTTGCCAGCTTTGTCATCAAGATTTGTTTCTTCCATAATTAGGGTAGAAATGTTCTCATTCACATGTTTATTGTCATTTTGTTTGCAGTGTCCATGAGAATGAACTACTGTCATACCCAATGGCACTGCTTTCAGGTAATGCACCTGGAAGATGACATTGGCATTGTCATTGCCTACACTATTACGTCTCCAGATAGAATTTTCATTTTCCCCTAGCTTACTACCTCACCACCTGCACTTCACCCCTCAGTCCCAGCAGCACGGCCTCAATTACTGCTCTGCTTCTACAGAGATAATTGTTAAAGCCGCCTATACAATCTGATCAGTGGACAGCTCTTAGAAACACTATCTCATTGAACCACAACTTGAAAACTTACATCGTGTGTTTTTTCCTTCTAGATCAGAATATTTGAACAAATATTTTATACTGGAGAGCAAGACAAATGTCTTTTTAAAAAGGGAAATCCTTAGAAATCAATTTAGGTAATGCTGGCAGAAAATGATGGAAATAAATGCTAAAGAAATACATTCTGTTCTCATGGGAGACTCCCAAAGGTGAAGCTGTCATTACACAATCTTTTACAAATCTCTCTTCTTAGCACATAATAAAAGCTTTGCACTACACACAGCAGAACGAAATGGAAAGATAAACACCCACTCACCTCTGAAATGCAAGAAGAGCCTTTCTCTGCAAGACCTCTTGCATCCCTCGCAGAGATGCTAAAAAGGATATATTTAATCAGTGATATGAACAATGATGAGATTTCATTCCACACACTAATTGAAGAAGCTTTAATACATTGACTGAAAAAATAGTTGCACACAGAAGCATTAATTATATGTCTACCATTCTGCCAGGTATCCTTTTTTGGACAGCATGGGAATTTCCAAATGTGAATGTTTATTCCTATCTTACCATCAGTAGCCTGCAGACTGTAAGTCAATCCCAGTGCCAAGTAGCCTTTTGCTTTGAACTCTGATGTTTTGTCCCCAAGATCAACAACTGCTTTGGCAAATCTTTCTGCTTCTTCCAACTGAAAATATTATAAAACATCCATGTAAGTCTAAAACTGGCTAAATCTTACATTACAATGTTAAGAATGCTCAGAATGCTCACAATGTGTATTACGCACCTGTTAAAATCTCAGCCATGATTACTTTGAAGGACTATTTCACTTTTCATTTGACTTAGTTTTCTTGCTAAATACTGAGTAAAAACCACAGATTTTAAGCTGTTCCTATGGTTGAAAGAAATCTGGCACAAAACACACTTACTGTGCTTTTGCCTTTTTTCTTTTTTTTTTTTTTCAATAAAAAAGGTATTTCTGGTCCATATATGCCATCTACCATTTTTGCACTTTATAGAGTTCCTGACCCATGAACCATTTATTTAGGAAAATCAATCACAAGAAATATGGCTCCAACCCTGTAAAAAACCAGTATATCCATGCAGAACTCTGCTTCGAATACTGCATTACTGAGTGGATGCAAACTCATAAACAGAGAAACATGTAAAAAATCAAGGTTTAACTGCACACCCATGCTAGCACACTATTTAATAATCTAGAAAGAAAAAAAAAGCCCATTTGAATCCATTCCAGTAACTGTAAAGGCTAAGTACAGTACGCTACTCCATACAGACCCAATCCATAGGGAACAATTTACAGAACTAGGATATCCCTTAATGAAGGCTGTATTTTTGTCAGCCTCAACAAGCCATGTTTGTGCTACTACACCACTTTCTCAATTTCTGTATGTGACCTTTCCCTTCTCTTTTCCTTCTTTTTAAAATATACTTATTCTTCTAAAAATTACACAAGTATCTTGAAAACAACATGATGATCTATGACCACTTTTATGTTTTTTGTACAGATACACTGATTTCAGGTTTGTCTAAAATACAACTAAACTGTCCCTACTGTGAATCCATAAACCACAGCTACCAGCAAACATGGTATCACCAGAAAAATCTTTTGATTATAAAAGATACGTCTCATTATCTTCCAAAAAGTTAGTTTCCTCTTCCAGAAAATAACAGAAGTCTAAGTTGCATTTATAATCTGTCTTCCAAAAACGTTTCAATTTCCATACAATTTAAGCTATGCCTTAGACCAGTACCAAAATATGCTACCTTGATAAACATAACCACTGTCAAGTATTTCAAATTAGCCATTCAAACAGGGATGTATGTGTGCATATATGTGTCTGTGCTGTGTTTTTAGATATGTCCAAGTGCATGCAGTCAATGTGCAAAAGTATTTGCTACATCTCTAAATCAAGATTTTAGTACATCTCTTGCTGAGAAGACAGAGGGCAAAGCTTACCCAGTGCAGAGATCCCATACAGAGCTTTGCAGCAAGGAGTGGAATAGTTGCATCATCTGGTTTCAAGCGTATACATTCCTTCAAGACTTTAACAGCTCGAGCAGACTGTTTAAAACATTTTCCATTGAAATTACTAAAAGCATAAATACATTTCACAGATAGAAGATTCCTATTTCCACCATTTACTTTATTTTTCCTTTGTGAAGAAGACATTACTACGCATTTTGGTGACAACTTGTCACAACTCCTCAAGCCAGTGCAAGACAAGACTTTAGGCACTGCTGTTGTTGTTTAACTCCTATGAACCATCATTAAGCATCCCCAGAGAAATATTCGCTAAAAATGTAATTCCGATGGTACACAATTCAGAAAAGTTTTAAGATGCATTTAAAACTTTGCTAGGCCTGTAAACTCACAGCATTTGAACCAGACAAATGAAAGAGAAGGAATGGGACAGAGTTTTCTAAAAAAGCAGTGTTTGGTGTTCTTTGGGAGTTAAAACAGCACATAGGAATAGGTCCAATATAAGATAGAATGGCACTGCTCCTCTTTTTTTTAAATTTATTTGCCTCCATCCAATCACAGTTTGGAATATAACTCAAAGCAAATAGAGTTGGAAGAAGAACCAAGTCTCTTCAGAACCAATGTGCTGCTAAAATATTTTCTAAGGAAAATACATTCCTTTCCCCCATACTGAAAATATGCAAAATATTCCCACTGAGAATGATATTTTAGAAAAGTAGTTGTTTACATTACATAATGAATGTCATTTATTTTCTCTAACATGACAGGGAAAACAAAAAGAACTGAAAACAGAGAACTGCATCTAAAAATTTAAGTCCCTAGTTTATATAAAAATTTTTTAAAATCCATTATTTTCACAGAATACACAGTCACAAAGGCAGCAATATTAAAGAAGATAAAGCCAGAAATTTCCAAAGGAAAAAAAAAAAAACAAGAGTATCACAAATCAGCATTCATTTGCACCTAAGTATAAAATAAATTAAGTCATCAAAAGCACACTTAAACAAGTTTTACAGGATAATAGGATCTGGTATAATTCATTACTTGTATTCAATCAGCTTATTTTAAGATTATTGGCAAGATAGTTGTTATCATCACCCAAGTTAGAAACCATTCAAATAACAACATTCTTTGTACACCACTGGGAATGAATTCAGGAGTACGGCATATTTAGTTGACTTAAGGATTAGATTTTCAAAACCACTACAGATGAAAGCTATGGAAGTGCTAAACATTGTTATCAAATGCCATCAATATGAGAATTATATGAAAGAATTTAGACTTACTTTTCCAGCTGCCATCAAGGACAATGCAAACTGATACCAGAGATGAAACTCTTCAAACGCAAACTTCATGGCTCTTTCTAAACACTAAATAGGGGGGGAAATTGTTATTTAAGGTCATGTTCTTCAATTATTGAGAAGATATTTTAGTATCTAATATCTAGTAGTATTATCTAGTAGTATTAAGATTTTCTTATAGACTCCTATCTAACATACATGTAATAAAAAACTCAAATTATTCAAATACATGAAAACAGCTGTCAGATTCTATATGGAAAAGAATTTAACAAAAAACTGATTTCCCATTTACTATGTTTGTTTAAATACTCCTGCTGGTACTGTATTATGTAGTCTGAAAGAAGGAATGATGAATATTAGCTTACTGAAGATACCATCTGTAAAAAGTAGCAGATAAGTCTTAAGTGAAAAGGAAAGTTGTACACACTCTCTTCCTAAGTCATGAATGCTTAATAAGCAGTGGTACTACAAGCACTTACAAGTACCATTTAAAAAGAGGGGTGGTATAAAAAGATTCACCTTGAAGTATTATTTCTATTTGCAGAAATTTTACCTTCACACTCCATATTCTGCTGAGACTTTAAACAAACTAACTGAATGCCAAAATGAAAATCATTATTAATACAGTGAGATTAAATATATGAAATTAGCATTATACACTGATTTTGAATGTTTCATATCTGCTGTTGTCAATAAGAATTATTTCATTTTGCTATGTTAATTTTAACTAATTAGGCCATTTCTAAATAGTAGAAAGATAAAACACTTCTCTGGAATAAACTGGTTTAGGAATTAATTTTCTAGCCTGCAGAGTCCAATTACATGAAACAGCTTTTCTGCTCTGACAGCTACAGTGTATATGCTAAACCATAAAAACATGAATTATTTTTCCCATACAAACTCAGCCTTAACATTACAGAAAGCACAACCAGGTGTGCAGTGTGTTCCCAAACTAGACCAGAATCTGAAGCAAAGAACAGCACTGAAAAGGAAACAAAACAGAAGTGCATTATTTGCTACATGTAACTAATGCATGCTAGAATTTATCCTACTACAAAATGTCCAATATCAAGACTATTACTTAACAGAATTTTTATATTATTGTAAAAGAATGAAGTGTCTAAAACCAAATAGTTTCTAACACTGCTGTTAAAGGTTCATCATCAGATTGCATGTGTAGTAAGTTAATTAATTGTCTATTATGAAAAACAAGACAGGATTTATTTTCCCACTGGACTTTTCATACGTGGAAACAAAAAGAGCACAAAAAGAAACAAGTAAGTTATGTGTGATTTCTTCTATTATTTTAGATACTTCACAGAAATGCATATGTAAGGCTCACTGTACCGTAAAAAATGTAAAATTTCTTTTCTAGGCCTTGCTCAATTAAAAATTAATCACCAATTCTAACTGCAGGAAATGAGGTTTAAGAAATTGGTACTTCAGGGTTTTATGAATTTGCAACTATAAGGGCACAGGACACAACTGTAGGTTATCCTAAAAGGCTTGAGTTTCAACATACTAATAATATATCTAACGTTCCTTTTGCTTGACTTCAAGTTCTATTTACTTGGCCCTGCTCAGTAAGAAAAGTGTTAAGTTGCATGGTTTTTCTTTTCTTTGTAAGGTGACAAAACTGGCCACTAGCATATGTGGAGGTAAGTGGTGAATGGATGGATGTGTTTGTGACCTACACAACAATATGGAAACCTCTTAAACTGGGTTCTTCTGAACAAAGTATCAACAAGAAATTTCAAAGACCTACAGACTCTAACAAGAAATACATAACAAGCAGTAGTCACCACCAGACTGCAAGGTAAGATAATATTCAAGATAATGGCAATTGACTTAACTACTTGAAAACACATTCTGCACAATCCCTCTCCTACAGAAAATGCAGTTGTTGATACTGTCTTGTAAAAATCACAAATCACTATATGAACAGGCTATGTTGAACACATTACTGAATTTGGTTGTTTATTATTACTATGATCTCCTGAAAAGTGTATGCTTGAAGTTAGAGAGCTGAAAGATGAAATGATGAAAATGCAGGAAAATTTCTGGTCTGGAAAACATCTCTTCTAGTAGGACACTTAAAAGCTCAATACCTTGCATCCTACAAAGCTTAAAAACTAATTTGATTACAACCAGAGTACTTTTGTTTAGGAAAGAATTGACAATATAAAGTTCCTTCATCTAGTTGAAGCTACCCTAAGAAATGGAAAGTCCATTATATATGAACTCGATAAAAACATGAGCCCTTTTCAGTTAAGAACGTGACTTGACATTAGAACAGTTTAACAACGATGAGACAGATTCTTGATCACTTAATGTTCTTATATAACAACCAACTACTTCTGTACGTAATCGACTACAGCTAAACCAGAAGGCAGCAATAAGATACTGGAACTGGTGAGTGCATACCATTTCCACAGTTAGAATAATTTCCCAATTTCTGATTTAATCTGCAACAGCTCCACTACAGCAATCAAAATCAGCTCAAAGAGAATGAAGCCCTAAAGAATTAAATACCTATTATATAACTGAACAGAATGTTTTAACATTTCCGAATTTGTGTTTATTATAATACTTCAAATTATAAAAGTTACAGACTATGGGAAGCAGGATTTGAGGGCAGATATCTTTTACTCACTAAACTGTAAGAGCTTCTTAAAATCTGTTTTCCACTGTACTTTGGATGACAAGGATAGGAGGAAATGAGATGTTCTAAACATTAAGATCTTGCTGCAGCTGTATATCTAGAATATCTGCATGCTAAAATAAGTCTTGCTTATTATACCAAGTCTTCTTAAGATCATTTTTTTCATATTCAGGAAAGATAGTTCATGTACATATAACAAATACATTTTAATTATTCTGTACTGAAAGTGTTTTCCAAACATAGAGGAATTATTTTCCTTTTTTCAAAAAGGACATTTCAAAAGAACATACATACAATTTTGTTGGAATATTACTACAAAGATGCTAGACTAAAATATGCTAGGTTAGAAAAACAAAAAAAACCCAAACAAAGCAACAAGAAGAAAAGACCTTAAAAGAAGCCTCAGGTAGACTTCAGCTTTCAAAGCCTAAGGCCATGACTAAAAACCCCCAACTAAGTAGCTTGTCAAACATGGAATCTCTCCTACTTTCCAGATATTTATGGCCCTGCTTTTGAATGAAGATCACTGCCAGCACAAGACGCTACAAAAAGGCACTGAAATCAAAGATCTAAGTCAAGTTAAAACATCTTCCACTATTTAGAACACTCAGTTGTGCTCAAAGCACAGAAGGAACAAGCAGTACCATCTGTCAGCTACAGGAGCGATCACACAAGCAGTGAGAGAAACAAGTGCTATACTTTTCTCTGTGTGAGGGGACTGTAAGTCTTTCTTTCTACTCTTCAGGGTAATCTCCTACACTTCAAGACACTTGGCTAAGAACATGGCTAAGAAATATCTCTAGCTTTCTTGATGAAGCCCAAACCTTTCCCTGTTAAGAAATGTAAGCAGAATTGGAAGCAAGAAGTTGTATCTATTGTGACATAAATGCTACCCAAAGTGTCCCAAAGGAGACAGTAGAGAACCCCAGGAACCTGCGATGTTCCCATAAATATAATGGTTGTTTAACATTCTAAAATAGACAAAAAATCCACAACAAAAAAAAACACAACAAAACCATCATGACACCAGACAAAACATAAGAATCCAATTTGGAACCCAGGCTGCTCTATCCTTGTCCAGTTGCAAGGCTACTATATAAAATGGAAAGGTTGCCAGTCACTCAAAGAAAAAAAAGAAATCAAACTTTTCAAGGTTTTTTGGTCTCTTCAGGTTTTTTATAATACTTGTTGATATCTCTTGTTTCAGAAGTTCTAGACTGAAATATATGGATGGGCCACCTCTTACACCTTTGGTACACCTGCCTAAAACCATATGAAGGTGATAGTCTCCGTGGTGGCAAGTTAATAGAAATATTCCTGATTAGATTACATTGTAGGGCTGGTCCTATGTGAGCTTTGTACTCCTTTGTTCCCTGAAACACCTTTCATTGTACTGATTTAAACTGACTTATATCCCAACTGGCAGCTATGAAGTAGTTTCAAGAAAAAGAATACCCAAACTGAGGGTTTAACATCATGTGAGATGCAGATTAATGGGTGACTATCAACATAGACCAGAGATGAACTGTAGCACTTTTTTTTCATCTTTTTCTTAATAGAAGCCCTCTGTTATGGTAGAGAGAAACCATTTCTCAACAAATCAATTCCTGGGTATGCCTTCCTAGCACATATGCTGAAGTATTCTTCCTGGATACCAATAATTAATTGTGGAAAGCAACAGTACCCTGCTGCTGGGTGACCACTGTTCGAGCAGCAAAGGGATCTGCTCTGCCCAAAGAGCTGAAGCTGTTCCTCAGGTATACAACTGTTAACAATACTTGCCAGTTTCCTGAAGAAGTTGCTACAATATAACAAAACAGAAGCATGCTACATAATGAAACATAAGACACTGAGTTACATAACACATTTCCCAAAGACCTGAAAAATTTTTTATTAACTTCATTTCTTTTTATTAACTTCAAAATGATTACAAACTGTAAGGACTATGGATCACCTCAAATATTAGGAAGTATAAAAGAAAGTTTTCTTCTGTAGTCCTTTTTCATTCATTACAAATATTTTTCCTAGGAAATTATATTTATTATTTTTATATCCAGAACAGGTTTTATTTTTTGCCATTCCTTCTTGCTCTGTCCATTTAATGTGTACCCTTTTAAGTACATCCATGCATCCTCACCTAAAAATCATGTGAATTTCTGTGGCAATAAACATTTACCACACCTTTCACATAACTTCTCTGTTTGGCCACCTCAAGGCACTTGTATAAATTTAGACAGTAAACATTTTGGGGTGGAAACTACTCCCTGTATTTATAAAGCAGTCAGAATAAAAGTGTCCTATATTAGTTTTAGCCCTTTATCACTACCAAAATTAACATGATTAACAGAAAACAGTAACGATGACACAGTGGAATATTCACTACTCTCAACAAACCTCTGAAAGCATTTCATATTGGCCTCTTCTTCCCAAGGCTATGGTAAGTAAATCGTAGACTACAGATGCACTTTGCAAACTGATGATACGATCATTCCTGTGTTCTGGTATTCTGCTCAGCACAGCATCACGGTTAGCCTGAAACACACCACAAAGAAAGAAACCAAGTCAGCCATTGTAATTCAAGCTATATTTTCACTCAAGTAACTACCATTCTGTTCAACCTCACAGACAGCGGTTGCTATAAGGGATACAGAGAGATAGTATGTGATACTAATTTACAGATAGGAAGAATCACCAATTTTATATATTAGTGGCAAGACTGATGTTTCTATGTGGACGTATTTTTAATTACTTCATTCTAATTCCATAAACTAAGTTATGTATTTAAAATTATTGAAGAGTTCTCAGAAACAAAAGAAGGTATATTTTCAATATAATGGATATTTGTCTTCTAAAATTTCTTTCTACTTTTTGTGTGATAGTAAAACATATTAAAAGGATCTTCAAATCCTCTATTCCAGCTTTTGTACAATAAGGCTATCAACTTCTTTTATCTTCACAACATTATGACATCTAACCTGTGAATGGTAACATGCCCAGGATAACCCACAATCACCTTCAAGAGTTACTACTGAGAAGTGAAAACTGATCCTGGTTCCGGGCACAGCTTTGGAATCAGGCCGTGTTTGCAGTAAGGGTTTGTAGTTTCAAACCTGTTTTGTGAAAGGCACATTGCAAACCTAATTCCTCAAGTGAAGTGTTCCTTCTGGGAAGGATGAAAGCTGAGCTAGAAATGGATTAAATTAATTGACCATGTTCACAGAGAAATCATGTTCAAGAATAAAGAACAAAATGTGGTCTCAGAGTAGCTAGTACCTCACTGAACGACCCAGTGCTTCTCCCACTTTACCATCCAGCCTCTGAAAACACATTATCTTGCTATCCTATCTATTTCTAGTTTTCTTGGTGTTTAATATTCTCATTGGTACAAATTCTAGTATATCTGGTAGTCTGAAATCAGAGGTCAAAGATACTTCTCTCTCTGCATCCCCCTCTTTATTTTTAATGTCACAGGGCATGGCCCCCTTAATACATTTACTTAAATACACTGAATTTTAATAGGTAGCTTATTTCCCCCTCTTTCAGATGCAAAAAACGATACACAATAAGGGATAATAAATTTTTTCTCCATTTTAACAGGGTAACATTTTAAGCTCTGAACACACTCAATACATCTTTAAAGTCAGAATAATTAAATAATGAAATTTTTTCAAAGAGATACATGAAGTGTAAAATGCACAGACATCTTAGGAATTATCCACACCTTGGTTTGAAACAACCCCA
>VYXC01007174.1:436664-491207 GCA_013397175.1 Platysteira castanea
TGATCAAGAAGTCTTTGGCTTTTCCTTTTTACACTGCATAAATATTTAGTCAACTTCAAGAACTTCTTTTTAACTCCACCTCTAATCACTATTTGACACAGCTCCTTACAAGTTTTGAACAAGCTGTTAACTAGCATTTCGTGTGAAACAATGGTTGATAATGCCAAAGCACAAGGATGTCTCGTAATTATTACAGATATCTTGTGTATTTGAACAATCATTTTCTTGATAATTATAAAACAGAATATACGTAGAAACTCACGTGCTTGGTATTTCAGAACTGCCATGGTCTCAGACACTCTAAGGTGGCAGTTAAACTGCAATGTGTCATCTGGCCACACACACTTTAAGCCTGTAACACACTTGAGCAGTATAACTCAGTGCAGCCTCAGTGGAAGGAAGGATGGATATGCTCAGCCATTTTTCCACTGGTTAAGAACCACATCTAAAGCTGAGCCCAGGAGGTGGTGATTAGTGACACAAAGTCCAGCTGGAGGCCAGTAACTAGCGGTGTATCCCAGAGACTGATACTGGGCCTGATCGTGTTCATGACCCCAAGCCCGTTTGCTGAACTGATATGTCAAAGGGCTGTGCTGCCATCCAGAGGAACCTCAACAGGCTGGAGGAATGAGCTGACAGGAACCTCATCAAAGCCTTCAGAAGAGACTTGGAAGTGCAAAGTCCTGCACCTGGGAGGGAACAAACCCAGGCACCATACATGCTCTGGGCCCCCCAGCTCAAAGGCAGCTTGACAGGAATGCACCTGGGGGTTCTGGTGGACACCCAAGGTGAGCAGGAGCCAGCAAGATGCTCCAGCTGGAAAAAAAGCTATTGATAGCCCAGGCTGCATTAGCATCAGTGTTGCCAGCAGGTAACAGTGATCGTAATCAGTGATCCTTCCCCTCTGTTCAGCACTGGTGAGGCCACACCTGCAGTACTGGGTCCAGTTCTGGACTCCCCAGTACAAGAGACTTGGAGCTACTAGAGAGAGTCCAAGAAATGCCCACTAGGATGTATCAGACACCAGAGTATCTATTCTATGAGGAAAGGCTGAGAGAGCTGACTCTTCAGCCTGGAAAAGACAATGCTCAGAAGGGGAGCCTTGTCAATGTTGGAAATATCTGAAGGGAGGATACAAGGAAGAGAGAGCCAAGCTCTTTCCAGTGGTGTCCAGTGACAGGACTAGAGGCAATGGGTACGAACTGAAACACTGAAGGTCCCCTCTGAAGATCAGAAAACTTTTTTTTTTGCTCTGGGGGTTAATAAGCACTGGCACAGGCTGTTCAGGGAGGCTGTGGAGTCTCTCNATGCTCAGAAGGGGAGCCTTGTCGATGTTGGAAATAACTGAAGGGAGGATACAAGGAAGAGAGAGCCAAGCTCTTTCCAGTGGTGTCCAGTGACAGGACTAGAGGCAATGGGTACGAACTGAAACACTGAAGGTCCCCTCTGAAGATCAGAAAACTTTTTTTTTTGCTCTGGGGGTTAATAAGCACTGGCACAGGCTGTTCAGGGAGGCTGTGGAGTCTCTCTCCTTGGAGATACTCAAAAGATGTCTGGACAGAGATGCAGCCTGCTCCAGATGGGCCTGAGTGAGCAAGACAAAATGACCTCCAGAAGTCCCCTCCAACCACAATCATTCTATGATTCTGTTATCACAACTCAGCTGACATGCAGCAACACATACATGCACTGTAACATGAGGATGTCAGACCATAGAACCACAGAATGGTTTGGGTTGGAAGGGACCTTTTAAAGATCATCCTGCCATGGGCGGGGAGACTTTCCACCAGACCAGACTGCTCAGAGACCTGTCCAACCTGGCCTTGAATTGGGCTTTTTCTTACTAATTCACAGACAATGAAAGTAAGGGATCATACTACTTTAATAACACAATAGCATATCAAAACATCAATGATTACTCAGTCTTCTCTAAGTGTTATTTCTTTCCCAAATACTGGTTTCAGAACCATAAATCACATATTACTTCACAACTACTACAGCTAGAAAGTTAGCATCCACTGAAGCTGGAATAACAGGTCTCAACTCTCAGAAAGGTAAGTTTGTAATGATGAATATTTTTATGCTTAATCTCCCCCTTTTCCCCCTCCAAAACTAATTTGAACAAATGACTTAGCCAAAGTAAGTCAATCACGTCAAAGATTTTATACTCCCCCGAAAGAAATTCTTTTGCCTGAAATAATCTGCAATAATTACTGTAAAAAAAAAATCGAAAGCTTGCTAAAGGTATATGCTCTACAGTGACAGCATTTGATATAATTAGGCAGATCTAATTCACAAAGGAAAAGCTGTAAGTAACCTGAGATGACACTTAACAAGGCAGTACTTTTAATTTGGCTTTTGGTTTCTTAATGATGACATATAAGGAACTACAGCAATCAGTAGTCATATCTTGCAGAACTGGGACTGCTTTCACTTCACACCCAGACCACAGTTCACATAAGAATTCTGTACATCTTCACTGCTGCTCAGGCACATTACAGAGGCACAGGCAGCACCTCTCAGTGGAAGGCATATACTGCAGCAAAACCGACACATGATACGTGAAAATGTTTGCTCAGTTGATTTTTCTGTATTCTGAGAATCAGAATCTAGACAGAATTTCTAGATTCTATCATGAATATTGCAAGGCAGATCACTAGGAATGAGGAAAGCAGTTAGCAGTACAATGTAAATATCTGCCACTTTAAAACAGTTAAACTAGGACAATGTTTACTAAAATGTTCTGATTCTATTAACTGTAGCAAAACAGAAATTTTGCCAAAACATGTAAGCATTTGAATCACCGATAGAACTTAAAGGACCGCATCTCATTGATGTGCAGTGAGACAGACTGCATGATGCCTGAGACTGTAGAAGTTTCACCCTTCCAGTTAAAAAAACAGAAAAAGCTTCAGCATTTCATTTTAAGTGAGAACATAAAACTGACATGGTATGAGAATGTCAGTACATGGCAGTTGATTGATGACTAGCAGAAAATATAGAATGTTGATAAAGGGCACAAGGAGACCACTGAAAGGAATCATTTATTGAGGAAATGGGGACATTTAAAAAAATAACCCAATAGCAAAGACTGAATGTCAGTATCATCAAAAATCATTTACAAATCTGAGTGACTGAAGTTTAACGCACAATGGAAGGTATTTTTTGGCCATGATTATGCTCTTCTAGTAGTTTTTGATTTGCTTTTTACAACAAAGGTAACTTAGATTTTGTGTCTGTCTGAATAGCAACCAACTGGTGTAACAGTGGTTCATACTGGTGAGTGATGCCAAACGAAAGACTTGGCTTGTTCACCTGCCTATGGCTGGAGAAGGTACAGCCAGTCCAATGGAGAAAAACTCCATAACACTCTCAGACCACATCTTGCTGGGTCAGAGGGACAAAAACTTGAGTTTCAGCAATAACTACTTTCCTAACAGAAAATGAAAGACAAGGCAAAGTAAGGCATGGGGGGGGGAAGTCCTATTTTAATTTTAAAAAAGAAACATAACAGCAAAAACACACACATACAGCACATGCACATTCACTCTATTTTACCTACCATAGATTCACTAATAAGCAGCAACAGTAAGGCTTCTTCTGTATTTTCTTGAGGACAGAAGATGCTGTTCAAAACAAGAATTTATTATTCAAGCAGAACATGTTACTTTTATGAGTAGTTCACACATATATATTAAAAGCACTGTAAAGACTGGAAAACTTCCAAAAAAGAAAACAGAAAGTAACTTGCATGGAAAAATCAATTGAATAAAACGCATTTCTTGGCAATGTTCTGTATTTTCATTTCAGAAAAGTTGGCTGAACACAATAAAAGAACGAAACTACCACAGCTGTCAGAGTTGAACTCATTTAAATATCCCAAAATTGAACATAATTCGACAACTGTAAGCACTAAAGCCATAGATTAACTAGCTTCTTATACCTAATCTGTCTGAGCTGAATCTACATCACTGATTTAAATGCTGCCAAGAGGAAACTCTCACACAATAACAGCAGAACTTTCGTATTTTAGGCAATATGTGGAGAAATACTTCTATAAGTCTTTCATGAGATGTGCTTGACAATATTTTCCTGATGCATTCAGTAGCTATTAATATTTTGAAATAGAGCCATGACAATTTCCACCCGCTTGCCATAACCACTCTTCCAAGCAATAGAATTATTTGTTTGTAATGAAGCACACTTCCTTCTAACTTAATGCTGAAGGTCTGCATAGGACTAGTTTCCAGACTTTACTGCTGTCTCTGAATACTGGAAGCTTTCTGAACACTCTTCTATGCTGGTGGGCAGACAACAGTAATCTGCACTGGGTACATGACTGGCAGGAATTCATTCCATCATTCTATACATACAAAAAAATCCCCCAAATCAGTGACTATGTTTTATCTCTTCAGATTTCTTCCTCTAAACTATTTCTGAATTAGCACAAGTACTATTTCCTGTTAATTCAGACCATTAGTTCCACAATTAACTATTTAAATGTAGAAAATAATTATTCGTTGTTAATAATCAACTCCTGTGGTCCTAAGGTTGTTTAAACTACAATACATTATAGACAGGAAACAAAATTTGTCTGACATTAAAACATCTTTTGGGGTTTTTTTTAAGCACTAGAAATATAAGAAGTAATTAAATGCCTGAATGAAAATGGAAACTAAAAGACATCTGAACTCCAGGCAGTCTGAAAGCAACATTGTGACCATATTGTGGTAATATATAACAGCTAAGACCCCAGGGCAGCTGTTCTGTTGTTGTATTTTTATTTTTTATTTTTAATCAGTGCAACTGCTGACCAGATTTTTAGGAGTATTCTAAATCTTAGAATTCATTTTTATTATTGCATAACAGAGAAAATTCAAAACACAGTTAGTCATGAATAAGAACCACCCACGATAAGGAATGAGGAGTGATGAGGAAGCATCAGAGTGCTCCTTATTTAACAATCCCCTCTTCTATGCAGAATTTAACAACTTGGAAGATCTAACCTGACCAACTGACAATGGCACTCAGAAAGCAGAATAATGATTGAAAAGAGCTGCTGGAGGAATTACTTTCTCAGAGAAAAGAGGGATGTTGCCCCAAAGAGAACTACGAAAAAGTCACTTATCAAAACAAAAGCAAACATTATTTTCTCTTGCAATTTCAAACATATTTGCATAGATATGTTGATGTTTGTCTCAAACAGTGAATATCCTCTCTGTGCAGAAATTAGTGAGAAAGTTCTTTGACCTGGCTAAGCAAAAAGCTCAGTCAAGTTGGCTGAACTCAGACATTTTCTGTGTCTCCTGATAGATGCAGGCACGTGAGTAAAGTGATTTCCAAGTAACAGGGCAGAGAAAAGAGGCAACTGAAAGCATGAAATGGCTATCAAACAGGCAAACCATGAAAGTTATGTTCAGCTGAAGAACTGGTTAAAGAAAACTGAAGAGGCAATTACACAGAGATCTACAAAATCATAAATGCCATTAGCTAAATCACACCCATAATCCTCAAAAGAACACAATGCAGTTACCGTATGTCAGGCAACAGAAAAAACCCAGGGCATTGCAGAGTCAGAGTTGGTGGTCAGAAGAATCCCTAGGAAGAAATTTCCTACATATCTGTCTTGCTATTCATTGTCTTTGATTCTTGTTTTCAAACACTACTGGAGATGAGATACTTGGCTGGACATATTTTATGTGGTATGGTATTAACCAGCCTGACGTGATGAAAGGACTTAATTACTTAATGCTCTGTTGAAATTGTGGAACTCCTCACCTGCGTGTCCCAAGAACAAGAGAAATAAACTGAACAAAGCCCCACTTCCGCAGGAAGCATGTTGCCATGAAGGATGAGTTGAGAATGGAGAACATAAGTTTGAAAGACTGAGCCCAAGAAACCTGCTGTAACTATTCTGGATCCAGGAAGGAGAATTGCTAGAAGTCTTTGAAGATAAAGGCCGTTTTACTTAATAATAGTAAAGGCACCATAATTATGTGGGCTTGCTGCCGTGTAAAATATTCCTTAATGGAAATCTGCAATAAATACAGCTAAACAACTCAAAATGGTGTCATATTGCAGACATTTATGTTACAATATAAAGATACTGTGAACACTGAAACAAAATATCCCTCCATTATTTAAGCAGGGCTACTTCTATAATCAATCTGCCACAGAAGCAGACTCTGGCACATAACAAGATCACTTTATGGAAAAAAGCCTTCATGTTAACTAATAAGGCATTTATACGGTAAGAGAGGAACAGACTGTTTTTTAGGATTTGCTGTGCAATATCAAGTGGTTTGAGTAAGAAAATACTTAAGGCTGCATAAAAGAGATTTCCTCATGTCTGGGCAATAAATGCACTTCTAAGAGCAGTTATCAAGGTGTATCCACAAAAAAAGGTATTTCCTTTATACAAAAAAGGCTACCTGCATGTACAGTTTATTAATTATGTACTTGCAGGGAAACACAGTAGTTGTTTAGGCAAATTGATTGTTCAGCTCCATGTCTGCATCTTTTCGTAAAGCTCAATAGACTGCTTTTAATGACTTCACATCCCAGAGGTAGTCAGACAAGATTGAAATTACAATCCTACAATGCCTGACTTTTAATCTAGCTGGACAACAATATAAACAAACAAACAAACAAAAAAAAATGATAAATTCTTTGAAGAAAGAGGGTCAAAAATTTCCTATTTGACAACGTGTCCTCAAAAGATATTCCCAGATCATACTGATTTCACAAAAGCACAGAATAGTTGAGGTTGGAAGCGGTATTTGGGGATCAGAGCTATTAACTTCTAAGAAAAATTTCGAATTCAAGGAAATGGCTATCTATATTTAATACTAACCCTAACGGTGATTGGTTTGAAGAAAAAAGTTACATTTTCAAGAAGGAAGAAACACACCATAGCTACTCCAGAATCCACTATGAGATATACCACACAAAAATAATCCAAAAAGTATCACTTACCTGATTCAATGGAAGATTAAAACTGAACAAAAAGGTGGCATCATAAAGAAGTGCCAACACTAATCTAAGATAATTAGCTAAAAGGTAGCTGCCTTGGGAAATAAACTACCTTTGAAACTGCTACATAAATTTCTAGATATGTTTTGTTTTTTCATAATGCTTCCTGGACCAACTTGACCATATTGTTGAATCTTTCCTTTCTATGATAAAGCAGAATAGATGCCTAGAAGCAGCACACAACTTTTAAAATGTGCAATATCTGATTTGCCATCCAGTTCATGTTCTCTTTTGTACCCCATGTATAATAAGGGATACTGTATCATATACACAAGGATAGGAAAAAAAGAACAAATTTCTACAATTAAGAACAAAAGGTCTAATGTATACAGTGCAAACTTCCACTTGGGGAAGCATGTTTCTCCCTTAGTTCTCTTCAGGGAATCTATCTATCTCTCTCCACAGTATCAGAAACATTCCCATTCACAATGCCAAATTCCTTCTAGGTTTACAAAAATATAAACTCAATTACCCAGTGCACTGGGTAACAACTGCAGTCATAGAAACAAAAGAGGTATAAACTCAGCCATACTTTTCTCCAGTGTATACCCGTGGTCTTCTACTGAGTGCATAATTCTTAGTATTTGAACCTTTTCGAAGTGGATCATCAAGGGGTGATTGGTGAGGAGGATCTTCCAGGGGATTCCAGTAACTCTGTTCACACATACCTCGTAACAAAATTTCTGCAAGTTGTCTTGCTATTGTCTGTAAAAGCAGGAGATAAATATTTTCCCCAGAAATGCTGAATACAAACTCTTATAAAATGCTCAGATTTTTTCTAATGAAGACTACTTATATAGAATATATTTTGTTATTCTAAGACATCCAAAAAACCAGGCATGATGATGTAAAAAAGGTAAAAGTACCCAGTTCAATTCTCTAAACATGAAGAAAAATAATGGCAATAACAAACAAATTTTCAATTTTATCAGGTAAATCCAGATACTTCTGAAGGATAAACAACCGGAGTGCTGCTCCTAAGATAATCAATAACCTAAGATGCTCAATAACCTTTACTGCCTCTCCAGACCTGGAGCAGTTGTTTGCACAGAGACCACAGCGGAGCAGTTGTCCACACTGCAGCCTGCTAAGAGAAACATGGTGAAACAGAATGATATTCCCTGTAGGAACTAAAGCCCAATGGAGATACCCCATGCTGGAGAAGGAGAAAAATGTGAGGAGTAAGGAGCAGCAAAGAGGAACTCTGCACAACCCTCCACCCCTCATGCACCACTCAGGGAATGGGAGGGTAGGGAGAGGAGGTAGAAGAGTCAGAAGTCACACTGAAGTTGAACCTGAGAAAATGGGATGGGGGAAGGTGTTTTAGTTTTTTTCTTTGTTCCTCACAATCACATTTTCTTTTAATTGACAATAAGTTAAGTTAATTTCCTCCAAGAAGAGCCTGTTTTGCCTGTGACGGTAACTGGTAAACAAACTCCCTGCCTTTATCTCAGACCTACTTCAGACCTTTTCTAGCATATTTTCTCCACATGTGTTAAGAAAGGGGAGTTTGAGGGCAGCTGGGTGGGCATCTGGCAGCCAGACAAGGTCAACCCACCACAGACAGATATGGTCTGTGGGCTGAATGGGGCTTCTGACAACTTGTACTTGAAGATGCTTGTGATAGCTATTGTTAAAGCTCAGCAAGAGTGAAACAAGGATGAAAATTAGCATGAAAAGGTTTATTTTGACCAACTGTTATTGTCACCATATATTTAACTGTAGAAATACTTACATAAATATTTTTAATTAAATAATACTAATGTAAAGGTTTTAAGTCATCCTATAATCAATTACTATCAGGTTAATCTCCTCTTTAATGTTTCATACACATGCATAGAACCTGCACAACTACATATCATGATGAAAACTCAAAAATTTTCTACCAGGGCAGTAGAAAGAAGGCAAAATCTAGATTTGCATTGGAATTGGCAGCATTTCCCAGTAACATTTCCCAAAAACAGATGTGTAATGTTTAAGTCACAGACTGCACCATATGATCTGCATCTTCCACCTTAACTCCTACACCATAAGAAGCCCTTCATCTTTTTTATTAAAATTTGCAATATTATCCGTCTCCACTGAAAGTCTATTCTTAAATAATTTTAATATATTGACTAGGAATCAGTTATTGAATGAATTAATAAATCACTTACCTTCCTTACTACTAGTTCGGCAGTTTTAAAGGCCCAGTATTAGGAAACTAATCTAGGATATTTTGAAAATCATTACATGACTAAAAAATATAAGCCTCTACTTTTTATTATATAAGAGATTCAAGCTTCTGACAATAAAAGTAACAAATCTTCACGATTTTGCTTTTGTGTTTTTCCTTTAAGAGGCTTTATAAATTGATAGCCTTCAACTTAATAGAAACCACACAAAAACAATGCACTCTGTTCCCACCCCCACTACCTTATGGAAACATGAAACTACATTGACTCATAAATAGTGCGATTATAATTAAGGTTGACACTACGGTCAATCAGAGACCAGTCAGGTTCTAATTACAAACACACATAGAAAAAGAAATAGGGGAGAGACTGGGTACCAAACATTCCTTACTTTAATCATTCACTTAAGCCAGGAAATGTAACCTTATAAAGTGTTGGATACCAGGTCCCTATCAATATGCTACGTATCTGACTCTTTGTCTCTACCTCATCCACTCTTTTTATGCTTTCCCTGCGTAATGAAATTCAGATGCTACAACAGGAAAGCGGTTTAATATAACTTACCATTCGCAGGTTTTGTGTAGTTCTTGTTTCAACAGCTCTTAGTAGCTCTCTAAATCTACCAACTCCTCTTGTCAGGTTCCTGTATATAAACATAGAATTTGACAGTATTCCAACTTGGATGAAGTAACACCTTAAAATATTTCTCAATAAAGTTGTTAAAATCCATGCTACTTTTTTTTTTTCTTCATAGCCTAATTGCCTTTCTGTGAGATAGATATATAGAGATATAGATACATTCATCTGGGAACCTCATCACTGATTACTATAACAACATTCCCTGACAGTTTATTGAAAAAAGGAACATTTTCACGATCAGTAGATAGTTCAAGGGAAGGCACGGAAAAATGTAAGAAGCAACCACCTCAAAAAGAAAAAACTAAGTCGTTCTCTTTGCTACAATAGTTTTAGTTGTTAACTATGTTAGGCTTCAAGTATAAACTTTGAAAAAAAGAATCCATTATAGCTGCCTCTTGACACCTTAAAACAGGGAGATTAAAAATAAGTAAATCTTGTAACCCTGAAAGCAATATAAAACATTAAATTCTGAACTCCTTTTTAGAAGGGAAAGAGCACAAACACATTAAGGCCCACTGTGCGGCCAGAAGAGGACAGGGGGATCAGTGTTCTGTTCTTGACTCTGACTGGCTTTTCATGTGGTTTCTGCAAGTCAAGTTTCTCTGTCTACACTTCTTCCATGTCTGCTACCTAAACAGCTTTTGCAGAGATTCAAGACCCTCAGAGGCATCATTCATACTAACAATTCTAGCAGATCTGAACTTTATTCTCAAACAGTAGTTCATATTGAATAGTCTTATAGCTTTACTTTTTTCTCATCTCTTTATCCATTGTTTGGAGGTTTTATTGCACATAAAAGCAGTTGAGAATATTTTATTTTATATTAATACAATTTGTCTTTGAACTGGTGAAGGACTGGGTTAGCTTTTTGCTGACCCGAACAACAGAATTCTACAACCTGAATACAACAACAGGACAACCACTTCACTATTTGAAGTTTAGTTAGGAAACAAAATTGTTTGATCGAAGTGTAATTTGTGTCAAATCATTGCTTTAACATCATATATCGTCTTAAGGTGTGTTGTTATGTGCAAGTTGCGTAGCATTTACCTGACAGAGCCAAAAGAGACAAATATCATATATTGCGTAAGCTTTCTGTAAGTAAAAGCACTATTGCACTGCATTATAAATCAGATGTTAAAACTGCTTTCCTTAGTCTGCTGTCTTTATTTTTAAATATATTTAAAATACTGATCTTTTGAATTGCAACTCTGTACAAATTCAAAAAAACCCAGCATTTTTATACAGATACTTTCTTTCAATTCAGTTGCAGAATACCTGAAACTAGTGTTTGATGCAAGAGATTTTACTGTAGGACTGTAGAACTCCTATCACTTTACCTAGAGACCTACTCATTTATTTTACTTTTCAGATTACATGACAGCACTCTTCTCTATTCTATTTTACATAATAAAGGATTATCAGCATATTTCAGAAACTTTAGTTTCCACCCATCTTTCACTAGTACAGACAGCATCTTTGATTAGCACAAGTTTACTTTCTAAAATACTTTTACATAAAAGCTCATTTTAAAAGAAGTAGTATTTCCAAATAACAAAACCTGTATGAACGGGTTGAAAGTTATGCCAAAATATGCCACCAGTTGGCTAAAAAGAAATAAGCACCAGTCACACAAGAAATAAAAATTGTTTGTAAAAGCCCACATACTACCACAGAGCTTGACCATAGAGTGACCAGCTAGCACACACACAAGAAAATTCTTCTTGTGTAAACATCTGCATGAAAACTACTGTGTGAAACATTACACTGATTTATTCATTTCACACAGGCAGGCCTCAATAGCTGATGACTATTACACCTAATGAAGGACAGAAAGTCATTAGGCCAAATTTCAAGAAAACCTCCAAACTCAGTGGAAGCTGGATACATTCAGCACCTTTGTAAAATCCAAATACATATCATTCAGTAATACCACATTCCAAATATTTTAGAGAGCCAAAACCAGTCCACTGCAACCCCAGCTTTAAGTCCTCTGGTCTAAGTGTGTATTTCCCATGAATGGAGTTCTCTCTCAAAGACTGTATTGCAAAGTCACAGACAGATCCTTAAAACAAGATTAGGAAAGAAAAACCAAAACAACAAACAACCTCAACCAGTCAAAGCAGACTTGCCAAAAAACTGAAATGCTCCCTGCATTTCAAAATCGCCAAAAAAGTCTAATGAGCAAGAGCTTGTCAGCTTGAACTTTTATTTTCCCAGTGCAGATGAAACATATACTATGTAGTAGAACTTCAAATCACAATAACTTCATGAAATTTTAGGAACTGGCATTTTTCCATATGAAGTTTATGTCTTGATGTGTTACAAGAACAGTAACAGAACACTTTATGAAAAAGCATGCAACTTTCACAAGCCCTTGAACACTTCATGACAGGTTGCTCTTAGTTACCTATTACACTTTTTTAAGAATCTGCAAGGGACTGAAACTTGTGACTGAAGTTCTACTGTATCATGGAAAAAGCAGTAAGATTGTAGAAGGAAAAAAAGCAGTTAAAATACAGAATTAGCTTTTGCTTCATAAAGCATTTAACAGTGATCCACTGCACTAGTCAACACGAACACAAAACAGATCTGTCAAGCATCTTCTACATGAAATTTACTAAAAAACAGACTCAAAACTACAATTTAAATCACCCTAAAATCCAGTTAAATGCTTTGAGAGTCAAGAAATGAAGCAAAATATACCATGAACAATATGGTAGATCTCCACACCATACTGCTTTTAGCAAAGTACATTTCCTGTATTTGTTATCAGTTTGTAACATTGAGGACAAGAGTGCTGGCTATTCTGGCACATGGTTTTCCTTCCTAGCCTAGGACACACACTGCTTTTACCTGCTTTTCTCTATGATTTGCCTTCGTGTCAGCAGTTCTCGCTGTGCTGATTGAATGTCAGAGCAAAAGGGCACATTAACTTAGACAGCAATGTCCCACAGTGTCTGTAAATGACTTTGAGATCCCTTCTTTTCATGGTGCAAGGAATTTTAAGGTACAGTAACATTCACTTGGAGCTGACATTTTCAGTGATTTCAGACAAGAAAAAGACATCCCACAGATGGACACTGAAAGTTACATACATGTGTGTTTATATGACTGCTTCCTGCCAGAACATGCTCAAACCAACTCCTTTGATTTGCATATTTGCATTTTCATCATTTTTAAAGACAATTAGAATGTTTGCTGCTTTAAATCTTCAAGGAAAAAAACCCCTTACTTTGACTCTTTAAGTAGCACTCTGCCAGTTAGGCTGAGAACCAAGATCTATTCAAAGTCTATACAGACATGCCCTTAGGGCATATTTGCATCCTTGTGCCTACATATTTGCACCCTAAGCCACAACAATTCATGTTAGAACCTAATTATTACTCTGATACAAGATTGAACTTCCCACCTTTTCATGTTTTCTCTGTCTACATTTATAAACAGAAAAAGAAATGCAGTGTTCATAAACTCATAGGTAAGTTTTAACTGTAAACACTATAAGTCTTAAAGTTTGGTTTTTTCTCCCATAAACTCAAATATGAAAGTAAAGAAAGGAATTATTTTAAAGATAAGGAGTAAGGGCAGGCAAAACTCTTAATATGCATGCCAATCAGAACAGTGACATTTCAGTAACTTCAGTATAACTGACGTGTTTACAAAAAACCATAAGGATTAAAATCCATACACTCTAACTAATTACTTTTAGCCAATTAAGTCATTTGCACAGTACTAAGGCCAGAAACAATTTCACATTAAAAGAAGTTACTACATAAGCAAAAAGCAAGAAAGGTGACAAATCAAGAGATTAACTCTTAAGCAGTAACAGAACATCCTAATACCAAGGTATGCCACTTACCATACTGCTTTGTATAGCCCTACAAGATGAACTAAAAAGAAAATTAAAAAGGACTGCAATTCTATTGCTCTCTTCCATAACTTTATTAAAGGCCTGCCCAAATGGACAAGGCTACATATTCTGCAAAATGGATGGTGCTTTGGACTATCGTGACTAATGTCTGTGTCTGTTTTCCGTCAGTTTTAAGAGGCTGGAGAAGAAGTATAACTTAATTCACAATTAGAAAAACACCTTGGGAAGCGTTAAGATATCCATCTACTAGAGGCAACATGGTTGCAAACTCAGACAGTTCTCTCTTAGCTCTCTTCCATTCATACTTACACTTTCAGTACACCCACAATACTATATAATTTTCACAAAACATTAATTAACACTGGGCATTACTTTCTGAATAAAATGTAGAAAATCCCTAACTTCCTGCCAGAATCTAAACTACTCTTTTTTTTTTTTTAAGCCTACTTAAAAAAAAAAAAAGATCATGGCACACGTCTCATTTTATCCATTCTTACCTCATGCAGAAAGAAAAATCCCAGACATCTCAAATCCACTACAGAAGATCATGTTTGCTTGATGCTTGAAAATTCTTAACTGATGTTTGGACTTATAAATAAAACATCTTCAGTGTGCCACTAGAACTACACAAGTTTAAGTATTTGAAAGAGCCCAATCAAGCAGCAATTCTGGCATTCATGCATTCAAAATAAAAACACTGCCTAGACTGCAGTTCCACTGCTAGTTAGTCCACCTAAAGGTTCACGACCTGAAGAGGAAGATCTCATCCTCCCCATTCTCATCTCTTAGTGTTTGTTCCCTTTTCCCACCACCCTTCCTTCTTGATACCTTCCTACTCTCACTTGCCATGGTCCTATCACATTTCTGACAGCCACACCAGCCATTATCACACCTTCCAGTGAATCAGTTCATCTCATCAGAATGACAGAAAGCTATGATTTCTTTGAGAACAAAAAGCCACCATAGAAGAACCACAAAAGCACCTGAAGCAGCAAAAAGCAAACAAGGAAAATGCATGCCAGGAGTGTAGGTGTGGGGAAGATGCAAGTAGGTAACTCCTCTTTACAGTGGAAAAACAAAAGCATTAACTACAGCAGTAACATGAGCATTTTGAGGGGATCAAGTGAAGTGTACAAAATAATAACTCCCCAGTTTGAGGATCCAAGATCATTTTATTTGCCAGCCATCACAACTCACCATAAAACCAAAACCTTCAATCTGATGCTTGCAAAGGCAATCAGCAGCCACTGTCAGCAAGACATGTAGCACATGGGCTAAAAATTGCTAAGTATCTTCTTGGAAAAAGCGAGCTGGAGTCAGAATTCCAACCACAAATTATTAAGAGTATCAACCTTGAACATCAACTCAGATACTAATATTACTCTTTCATTGTTCTTTGTTATTACAAAAGTTGATAAGATTTTGAATAAAAGTGATTCCTTCATGTTGATTTCCACCTTAGTCTTCCATGTAACACTGCCAGGTTTCCTACCTGTAATTTCTCTATGGAATTTTACTTTAAACTCTTGAAGTTAAGACATAATTCTGAGCAACAAACGTACAGTAAGGTTTGAAAGAGAAAGCATTCATAATGGA
This sequence comes from Platysteira castanea, assembly GCA_013397175.1. Classification (NCBI taxonomy): domain Eukaryota; kingdom Metazoa; phylum Chordata; class Aves; order Passeriformes; genus Platysteira; species Platysteira castanea. The sequence continues at coordinate 451,977 of VYXC01007174.1, forward strand.
TGATTTTATCTTGAATATCTGAAGGAATAATGATTTCCTCTCATATTCAAATAAAGTTTTTTTCAATGAAAACGAACAGGTAAGAACATTATTGGAAATAAGGATGAGGAAATAATCTGATATGACAGATAATAAAGTATCCTTTGAAAACTTATTTTTGCTAGGAATCACAGAGAAGTGATTTTTGTTCCTATCTTGAATATATTCTTGCCTTAGCTTCCTAACCACACAAACATGAATGCAGGTATATAGAGAAAAAAGCTGTTTTGAAAACTGCAACAGAAGTGATTTTGCTTGCCTTCCAATATAAAACAGTGGTGCTTCACTTATAAGGAATGTGATACTTCATAGGATTTCGATGTTTTCATCTTACTTTCTATTCTTTACTTAAACACCAACTTGTTTTGAGACTGATGTAGGATGTGCAACAAGATCTCAAGAGATGCAGAGTGATAGGTGTCTAGCACTGTATTCTAATACAGTAGAGAGCTGATCTTACAGGATCTTCATGTGTATTTATGTCAAGCATTTACATAAATCCTTTTCTCATGCATTTCCTCACTCTAAAATCCCTAGTTGTGAGCACTGTATAGATATATATGTGGAATAGAAGTACCTACAGATTGCCTCCCATCCTCTGTTCCTCCCTTACCAGAAAGGGAGCAATATTTTTATGCTATTTTTGTTATATGCTATAGTGAAAAGAGAAAAATAGATAAAAGAAATTCTACATAGATAAATCCCATACTCTAGCCAGGGCTTTTTGTTGTGCTTGTCAAACATTTAAAGTCAATATAAATCAAGTATACCAATTATATGAAAAAATGAGAAAAATTGGTTGATTTTTTTTATTACTTTTTTAAAGGGCTGATTTTCTATGGAGAAGAAGCTAGTCTATACAAAACAACTTGCTGGAGGAGACTGGGAATGTCTTGCTTCACTGTGGCTGTGCCAGCACAGGTAGTGGCCCCATGAGGAGTACAGATCTTCTCCAGGATCCTCAGGCTTTGACCAGGTACGTGAACCATGACGGAGACTAGACCAAACTGCAGTCTGGATCCAGAGCAATATCCTTGGAGGAGGTGTAAAATAAGCCAAAAAACAGCTCTGAAAGCTAGGTAAGTCTGGTTTTCACATGATTTTAGACTTCAACCAGAATGCCATTTTACTTCAAGAGCATACATTTCCAGTATATTTGTGAACATTATTACCTCAAAAATAAAAACCATAAAAAAGACAAAATTAATTTGTAAATCTCATAACAAGAATACAAAGCAAATACTAGGATAGAAGAAACACTGGGTACATAAACAGCTGACCTCTCTTTCTCAGGGGCATTCTACTCGAAAACAGCTACATTAAAAACCAATGTCAAAGTTCCTGTGCTCACAACTTTTCTTGGAAAAACATCAGGATTTTGAACTCCTTCAATATGAAATCACAAAGCAACTACTGCACAAATTATGTAATCAGCCTGAAAGACATGTAAAGTTACATATTTCAGAATGTTTTTTAGAAAATACACAACCCCTACCCTAAGTTTTAGAACAATTTCCTCAACTTCCTTGTTACACATTTCCAAGCTGAAATGTTCCTCATCTCCCAAGTGAAAAATGGGTATGTAGTTTGTTTCTTTAATAAAATTCTGTATGCTTCAGAAGAAACCATTCATTTCACTTTTGTGTCTTAATAGCACTAAACTAACACTTTTCTGATTCAGACTATTTCCATTTCTTTTTTTTTTTTTTTTTAGCTAATTGCATTTCCATGTATTTTCAAAATACCACCACTTAGCAGAAAGGCTAAGTTAAGTTTCAAACACTTCCTAGCTTTTCATACAAGATAGCGCATACCTAAAAGATACTCACTTAAACCTCTACAAAATCTTGATTACTTGACTTAAAAGAAAATTTTCATACAGTTAACAAATGAAAGGGAAATCTGAAGTGCATCAACCAACTTTATGGGTAGGCAGCAATACTCCTTATGTTACTGCTGAAATTATGGTCTTCCAGCTTGTAAAAAAGTTATCTTCTTTTCTTTTCTAGTTTGAAACTGACACACAAGTACAAAAATTATTTTAGATTACATTAAAACTTGAAGTATGTTGCAAAGCTTACTTGCAAGATCTCAAATTTACTTTCTATAAATCTAACATCAGGAGGGATGACACATTTAAAAATGAAACAAAACATCCTTAAAATAGATGTATGAAAAAGCAGGCTATATATTAAATTTATCCCTATTAGAAAAAGTATATATTTAAAGTTGTCTTCAGTTCTGGTAAACCCAAGTTAGTAAAATGAAAAAGATAAAAAAAGCATCCCTAAAAGCAGCCACACAAGAAGCCTGGAACAATGACCATATTAGGAAATACTGAAAGAACTGTGATTTACTCTGAATTAAGGAAGGAAACTAAAGGATGCAACAGCAGGAATATATAAAATAATGACTGTCACAGAGCTATTTTTCCTAACATCTTCCTTCCTATCATACCACAAAAAAAAGTACCACTGGCCAATGGAACCAGAAGAAGAAATTCGAAATTCTATATATAATATAGAGTTAGCTAATAAACTTTAAGGGATCACTCTACTAAAGACTGCAAAAAAAAATTATATGCTTATGTAGGAGTTAACAAGATCAACAGCTTCACTGGGACGGATTAAAATGCACATGGAATAAAACCACCTTTCAAAGTTCACACCAGACCAGCTGATACGGTCTAGGAAAAACACTCCTGTCTGGATGTTCTTTCATTCACTGCATGACTTTTTTTGTGCAGTTGCTCTTTGTTTTCCTCGTTAATCGCAACCTGCTTTAAATGGTGCATTTAATCTGACATGTTGTGTGTAAAAGCAGTGTCTGCTGCTGATTGCTTTTACACATGTCAGATTAAATGCACCATTTCCACCCCTGGCCTTCAATCAGCATTCTTCAAAATGCAGAATACTTAGCTTATTCTTAACCATGACTGCCACTGGGATTTTTTCAGTAACTATATTTTATTTATTTTTTGTGTAGGCATGAAAACAGATATCTTATTTTTAGCTCTGGTAAATGAAAAAAATTAGCTTTCAGAACATTCCATTCCTCCTGCAATTAAATTATGAAAAAAGAACTAAAGTGTAACTCGCAGATCCTGTTATTGCACCAATACTTCAATACTTTAAGAAAGAGATTTCAAAAGCATAGTGATCATTTCCATATTGAAATCCCTGAACAGTTTAAAACTTGGATAGCCTTTTTTTTACCCTACCTTCAGTACATTAAAATCTCGAACTCTTTACAGACACTGCATGGTTTCCTTCATCTCCAGTTTACATATTTGAAAGAATAAGAAACATTTTTGGTATAAAACAGTAGTCCTATCAACAGTTCCAATATTTCAATAAAATCCTATTTTCCTAACGAAATAAGAAGCCCAAGAAACAAATTTTAAAACTATGTGATTTCAACAAATGTCAGAAATGTACTTAAAACCCATTTGTGCTGAGTTTTGAAGTTCTTAAAAATGGAGAGTTGTATTCTTTTTCTCATTCTGTGTGGTAACTGAACTTATTTTTAAGCTTTTAAGCAAAGCCTTATTTAAAAAAAATTATAAAGGAACTCCCATGCAGAATCTAAAGGGATCTACAAAGCAGGTACAACGAAGATTGTATACTTGTATACATACTGTTGATCTTCATGCACATTTATCCTGCAGCATAATGTTAAAATAAGTGATAACTGAAGAGATTTGGAAAAAAGTTATACAAAATCAAAATCACAAAAATCAAGAGTTTCAATACGTTGACAATTACTTTTAAGACTGTTCAGTAATACAGTAAATTTCAAATAGTTAAAGCTTAAGGTACTTTAGGTTCTTAAAATTAGTAAGTAAAAGTATAAAATGCTTTCTGCTTAATATACTTCGACTAAACAATTTTCCAACATGTAAATAAATACACCATGGGCAGCCTTACTATTTTAATCAAAATATTACTACTTTATTAATAAGGAACTTCATAATTACAGAATCAACAATTGCTAAAAATGATGCCCAGTTAAATCACAAATAAATACAAAAACTACAAAATACAAAACCTAAGCAAAAAAGCAAACACAATAAAAGAAGAATCAAATCTCACCCATTCTTGAAATATAAAACATGTGCTCTTTGAAGTCCTGTTTCTAGGAAAAAACCAAGTTCTTGTTCATGTGCAGTGGGCCCTGGCTTAGGGCTTCTGTTTTGTATATTTGCATTAATTACCTAAGAGAACAAAAGAAAAAGGGGGGGGAAAGTGGATTCAGAAAAAAAAACTTAAAATCAAGATTTGTGTACTTTTACATGGAAGCTAATATTTAATGTTGGAGAAATCTTTGCCATTTGTAGGTTGTGACTAGTAGACCATTTCTAGCTTTTCCCCCATTGCCACCTAAATATAAACCTTTTCGCTCTTGGCTATACCCTTAAAGATAATTTATTTACCAAGCAGAAATACTGCTAAGCAAAATTTTATAATACTTTTTCAGAAATTTTTGTGAAGAATGGTATATGAAAGCGAAGAAAATGAAAAAGTATATTAGCAACCTTATTCAGTAGCAGGAGGTAATGGTATTCAAAAATCTAAAACTCCTCTTAGGTTAGAAAAGACTGCTGCAGAGAGCAGCAAGAAGATTAAAAGTTATGTCCAGACTGATAACAATTTAGAAATAATTGTATTACATCAGCATTAAAAATGCTGTCAAAATGTGGAGTTACCAGTTTTCATTTGCCTTCAAGTTCAATGCACATAGTCTACCACCCACTAAAATTCCCCTTTCTTCTGTTTTTCATGACCCTAACTGTGTCTTATAACTCCTTCAAAGACAGCTGTCAGATGACAGGCCTGATGCTTGCAAGCAATGGGTCTGAAAAAGAGGATCAGATGGATATTGCCAGCTCACTTCATTCTAACAGCATTCATAAGCCAAAGAACAGAGACCCAAGTGTCATGCATTTTGCCCTAATGTACCTCAAAGTCTAAATAGAAATCAATAGTGTGTAACTCCTAGAAATAAAGGGTACCACAAATTTCTTTTTAAAAAGCATTTATGTCACTTAAGGGTTTTTGTTAAGTGGTAACAAACAGAAGACAAAAGTTAATGCTGTAAATGAAATCAAGAGGAGGAAATAAAAGAGTCTATGTATCCCTTTAAATTCAGAAAAAGCTTGAAACTTTTAAATCATGAAGTGTTACGCTCTTACCAAACGAAGAGCGTAAGTTTAACTTTCCATAATTCATAATCCATAACTTCTAAAAGGCAGGGAGGTACAGGAACTTGCTTAATATTCTGCAGAACTGTCCATATTCTGTTGTATTTTGTCTAACATTAAGAAGCTCAGATATAACAGCTTTCATCAATAAAAACAAAGTCTACTACACATCTAGTACCCCAGTATGACAGTGTCTGTAGTTCCATACATACATACAATAAGGAAAATATTAATGAGACAAAATGACAAATGGGCTATCAAATCCAAGAACATTTTCCTGATTCAATTTATAGAAGTATTGAGATTTATCCAAGGTTCATCTATATTTCAAAATCATATGTTTATCTGGCTATGATATCTGATTATTTTTTCATTGCCCCAGGACTGTGCCTATCAGCTGAAGAAACACACTTTCAGTTACGCTTCTGGATTAAGGTATGTTGAACTTGATGACGGATACAATGTTATGTCAGAATTTTATCTTCTTATAAGAGAGAATTTAGGTGCAGTCATTATTGGCTCAAAAAAAACCCCATCAAGATTAATTTTCTATCTTCATAGCTCTGTTTTGAATTAAATTCTTTTTAAGAATTATCTGAAAAGCTACTAAGTATATACATGCAACATACATATTGTAACATACATGTTTGAAAGACACCATAATCCCATGATCCTAAATGAACTACCAAAGAGTAACAAGAGGCCACAGATCAGCATCTTAAATATACAGAGTAGCTCAGTGGAGCTCTGTCCCTTTTTTGACAATTAGCACTGTTTCCCAAGAGGTTAGAATGAGAGAACAGTCAGGATAGATACCAGACATCCATTAAGGCATACTAATTTATTGTTGAATTGTAAATGTGCATTGAATTGCTATAAAAAGGAATACCAGACATCTTTTTGTTGAGTTACCAAGATGTTGGTAAGACCACATCAATTAAAGATGAGCCACACAATTCTTCAGTCAAGAAAATCACCCCAGCTTACCCTTTCTATCTCCTGGAGGTACAAGAGAGCAATATCCCCAGCCTTCTCATAGCATGTAACGATTTCTTGTTCACGGTCCACATGGAGATTGCTAGCTGAGGAAGATATTGGCAGTTTCTCAAGACAGAGACCTGGGGAGGCAAAAAAAAAATTCAAATGAAGTATTAAAAACTAATATCATATAGTACTATACCTAAAACATAGTCCAGGTTAAGCCCCTTTAGCCAAGAGAAGAAACAAAGGAAATTAAGGTATGATCCCCTAAAACAGACACTAATAATAATAATAATATATAAATAAAAGTGACTCTTCCTTAATAATTATAAATCCAGAAGCAGGAAAATTTTTAAAGCAATTTTGATTTAAAAGACATTACGACAATCTACCACAAAAGTACTTAGTGTCTTTCTATATCTACTCAGTTTTACATTACTGAGTATACCTTCACTTTTCCAGAATGATCATAGAAACCAAGGCACAGTGAAGAAAGGCACTCAAGGTAATATTAACCTAATTACTGTGCAAGGCAAAAGCCTCTATAAAAACAAATACATTTTAAAAAACCAATGTGTTAGGAAGTGTAATTTTTGTGTTTAAATTTAGAAGGGGTAGTTCATTCTCATCAAGGCCATGTAAGTGTTTTCTGCTCAGGACTTACCCAACAAATACATTATGTGGTGCTTTGAAGCAAAAAAAAAAAAAGATCTTTGCTTGTCTCAGATAAAAGTCCAACAACTCTTACTGATCAATACTAACTCCTACACAAGTCACTTCTATTACAGCTATTTTCAAGATAATTAAAGTGCTGGAAAGGACCTCAAGGTTATTAATCCATTTATCTGGTGGAGGAATCAACCAACCCCTGACACTTGTCTAACCTGTTCTTTAAAGCTTCTGACAATAGGGATGCCTTGGCCCTCATATGCAAATTACTATAGAGCTCAACCATTTTCACAAGTAGTATTTTTTCCTAATGCCTAAATCTCCCTGTCTAGATTACTTACTTTCATTCATCCTCACACAGAGGTTATTCTGTTTTTCACAAAACACTTCAAGGTGCCAGTAATGCCAAGGTCATGGGTTTGATCCCCTATGGGCCATTCACTTACAAGTTGGACTCCATGATCCTTCTGGGTCCCTTCCAACTCAGAGTATTCTGTGATTCATCTAGAGAGAGACATGCTCGCAGTACAAAGTGTCAGTTCTCACTAATTTCTCTTTTCATGCTTCCTTGACAGGCAATCATTTTTATCTACTCTGGACACTCTCCAACTGGTTACCTCTACCTTGACTCACTGTGCCAAAACAGGATACGTGGCTTCACTTGAGGCCTCAACAGCACTGAGCAGAGAAGATTAAAGACTTCCTGGTTTTCATAAGGGATAATTTTAAAAAAGGTATTAAAAGTCAGCTGAACTTCAGTGCCTTCCCTTACATATTAGTAAAAATTCTCTTCCATTTATGATCTGCAAGAGATCACCAGCTCATATCCTTCAAGCCAACTATTTCATCTTATATTTATTTGAATAATTAATTGCATTTGAGGTAGCACTTGCCACATGCTAAGGGATTTATTTCAGGTCACTCTTCCAGCTTGTCAGCAGTAAACACTAATCCTAAAGTGCCTTCAACTGCTCCCACATTAATATAATTTACAATTTAAATTACTGTATTCTCAATTCATCGTGGAAAGTTTTGAGAATCCAAAGCTGGAGAAACTAAAACCAAAAACAACAACAAATCACATGTATTGTATTATATTATATGGGCAGATGCTTCTAGAATGTCAAGTAGTAAAAATCCAGTCTGAAGAACAGTTAATCAAAGGATTTCTGTCAATCAATAATGTACAGTCAGTACAGTATGTTTCATTACTATTACAAAAAAAGGCCAAAAAACAACTTGGGAAGACACAGCTACATAGCCTGGAGTTTATTTATTGATAAACTCAAAACTGTGCAATACCTGTGGCCTCCAGATTATTTCAGAACATCTATTAAGTTTCAATCTCCATAAAAGTGTAGCTCATCTGTATAAAAAACCATAAAGCCAGATTTCTGGCTTGAGAGGATGCCTTAAGTCTGTATGACAGTTTGTTGGCCACTTTTACCCTCCAATCCACCCTTTTACCAGTACAAACAACACATATCTTACTCTATGTGCTGTACAACCAGTTAAGACAAAATCCTGACCCCAGTACTAAGACCCCTGCTAAAGACAAAGTAACATCCAATATATTTTTCAAAAAACTACGCATTCCTAAAGCGCAGCAAACACATAGATTGTCTGTCTCTTAAAAACTCACTAAATCTGAGTATAATAGACACTGGGTTTTTCTGACATGTCATGGTTTTCACCTAGCATACCTCTAAAAGTTAAGTATATTTGCAAATAGTCTAGAGTAGCCAACTAATCTGCTTTTTTTCAATTTTTCAATCAAATCACAAACATCCAAGAAATTTTTTTAGTAACACTAAGTTCTCAAAGTAACAATAGACCCCAAAGCAGCAAGGCTTAACTATAGAAAAAAGGTCTCCTTGTACGACAGTAGGTTTGAAGAGACCTCTGAAAAGAAGATTTAAATGTAAGCTTGATACTGGATAGAAAGTTTGCAGTGTCCTACATGAGCACCTTCAAACTCAATACAATAAATGTGCTGCAATAAACCCATCAAATGACTGACAGCACCAGGTAATTTGTGTGTGGATCACTCCTCCCCATTCCTTCTCTCCCATACTATGAACAGCCAATGCCCCTGAGTAACCATCTCCTACATGAAGCATATTACTCAACTGACTATTTGTAGATCTGACTCAGATTTATTCTTTCTATTTTTACAATTTATGGCCATAACTATAATCTTTTAAATCTGAAAAACTCACTATAAGGACATTTTCTTATTTTAGCTGAGAATTACCATTATGATATCAAAACACTCCAGGGTTGAGCCAGCAATTTTAAGTAATGCAGCAGGGGAGTACTTAATTTTAAGTGTTCTTTGATGAAGTACACAATAATACTTCTTAGAGAAGCTCTACTATATAACTAGTATTCACTTTTTTTTTTTTCCGGTATGTTTATTAAACCCAGGAAATTAAGTATATTTTAAACATGTGATCCTTTGGAGAATGAAGTTTATTTGGAGATTTATTCTGAAATGACCACTTAACAGAATGGTTTGTATGCTGTATTTGTTTTGATGACAGAAGTAAAAATTTCAGTTTAATGCTGTGTTAAAAATGAAACATATCAACTGGAGAAAAAACCCTGAAGAAATTATGATTTCTGTAATTATGACTTCGTTAAAACAAGTCGCTCACTCCAGACTACTCATTTTTTTCTTAAATGCAGATGAAATTTAAGAAATAGTGTAATAAAGTACATTAAAGTACTATTTAATTTTATATATATACACATAGCAACACAGCAATAACAACTACATAATATACTGCCCACTTCTTCATAAGAATACTGAGAGATGATAAGAAATTAATTAAAATAGGGATCCTTATATTAGGCCCTCAAAACCAAGAACAAGCACATGGTAACATAAAGAACAGAGAAACACATGAAGTTCAAACAAACGCATATGACCCTAAATTATCTGCTGAAGACTTGTCACAGAATCAGACAAGTCAGTTCTCCCCTTTGTGATTCTTCCCACACCTGCCAGGCAGGAATCTGCCATTCTCCCCCAAAAGGGTAGGCATTTCTTTAACTGTTTATACACTGCTTAGAGATACTTGGAAGTAAGGTACAGGTTTTACTGCTATAAAATGTTACTGCATTTGTTGTAAAGGCCATAGCTATTGCTTTATTTATCTTCTGATTATTTTGTTTTATTCTGCATTCAAGAGTATCATGACAACTGGTATCACAACATAATGATTTTGATATTCAAGGCTTTTAAGTTTAAGCCCTTCTAGTTAAAACCATCTTCAAATAAAAGCTTCCAACAAACTGGGTCAGTTTTAATTTGGGAAGACACTTATCTCATACATATCTAGTCCTGATATCAAGCAAGATGACTCCTGAGGGAAAAGAAAGTGAGAAGCAGTGAAATGAATACGAGTCCATACTAATTAAGTTTACATGTTTTGCAAGGGAGCTCTAAAATTGATTGTCAAAAGAGCAGAAGAGCAACAAAAAGCATTTGGACAAGAAAAGAATATTCCTGATATTTAAACTATATGGTAACTTGCAGAAGTTTTCCTTCAGTTTTCAAAAACTTTTTAAGTTTTTTAAAATATTCAGAAAGCAAGCATTAGACTGTTTTATTACTTGGAATAAGTGACATTCTTGTGTCTATAGTCTCAAATCAGTGGCCAAGGTTATGCCACGTAAACATTTTTTACAAATAGAAGACCAGGCCGGCCACACCACCACATTTGCAGAAACCGACAACTACCCAAAAAAGAGGATGCCTCAGCAAGAACAAGTAACAAACTATTTTTAGGAGGTCCCCACACAAGGAGGTTATCAACCATTTTTATGTCAAAAAAAACCCAGACTTCAGTTCTGTAGGAAAACTGATTAAGCCACACTCCCATTTCACCATACAGAATAAACCAAAAGTTACTCTAAGTTCAAAAGGGAATCCACGGCATAGTTCACATCTTTACCAAGTACTCTTACGACACAGACCACTACTGAGATAATTTTTTAAAAACCAACAAAACCACAAGGGTAAGGCCTATCACACTTATAGCATTGTCTGAGAATTATCCATGATGCCAGCCAGTACCTTGTCTGTATAAATTTTAGAGATCACAAATAATAACGGACTCCATAATAATGGACCCCATTGTTTATCTACTGTTTCCAGTAGACAAGTCAAAGGACAGAGGAAAAATGGTGAACTGCTATTATATACTTAAGTAACTAAACATGTTTTTCCAAGAAAGAGAATTGCATCAATACATAAAGATTTCTGTGTTTGCTTCCTTTTTTCCTTATATGGACATGTAAAACCCAAGTGTATTTAAGTATACAGCACTTTGTCTTCCCGATATGCTATGCAAAGTGCTGATACATGATATGGTAAGTGTTCCAAATGCTGTATGCAAAAACCCTCTTTCACCTCCTTCTAAAGAAACTTCATGTTTAGCTTATTGTTATTGCTATCAAGGAACTCCTACAGTTTATTGCCGAACTTAGAACATACACTGCTATTCTCACTGAAGGGAAGAACTTATTAAGTCCTCAATCAAAGATTTTTACTTGCTTGCAGAGAATTTTTTAGAGAATTTTTTTTAGAAAGCAAAGCACGGGGGGTGGTTTTGTATTCAATTCCCTACTGATATATGCAAAGTAATTTTTATAAAGGAAAAGAGAAAAAGAATAAAGGGTAAGCAATTGTATTTATAATAAACTACCTCTTACTTGTATAGTTACTCAAGATACACTGTAGGGATTGCCTATCACCTTAGATAATTTAAGAAAACAAAAATAATTTCTCTGATTTTTAAAGTACCTTGTACTGCCCATCCCATTATGCCAAGACTTGAGGGAGGAAGTCTCAAATAACTGACAGAATGCAAGGTCTCCTCTTTTATGGCTTATTTCATACACGTGCTTTCCAGAAAAGGCACCAGGAAAAAGGCCAATATCCCCTTCTCTCAGCACACTAGATCTTAAGGGAAGCTCCTCTGGCTACCCACTCTTTGAAACACGAACTGCTTACAGAGAATTAAATTCCATTCTAGACTAAACCCAGAGTAACATACGCACAACTTTTCAGGCAGAACAGAGCATTTTATCATGCATGCTCATACTGCAATGTCATTTCATTAGTACAGCTTTTCTAATGTGAAAGTTATACTAGTGCTTCTAAGTGTCTTGAAGTTTCCTAGAGTTAAAAAGGGGGGAAAAAACCCAGAAATACTCACTTTTTTTTCTGAATTGAATACCTACTTATTACTCCAAGCAGTCAATAAAACCATAATAATATTTTGGCATTTCTTTCAACATCATCTGAGATAACTGTTGTGAAACAATTGGTCACACTTTTCCCCTAAATGTAATGCATTCCAATCTTTGTATTTTCCTAAGAAACAGACTTTTACAGTATCTTTTAAACACAAGAGATCAGTATTTTTCCACACACACATTTGCTTCTTAATAACCATGTGCCAGGAAGTTCTTGCTACAGTATAGCCTTTTAACAAGCCAGCATCTTCTGGAGGGGATGAAAAAGTTCAAACTAGAGATAAAAGCTGGGGAAAGGACTGGTTATTGTTGCACATCCTGGAGTGAGTGAATATCTCTCTGCTGAACACTCCTCCAAAGCAGAAATGCTGCACACCAGTAAAAGGAATGGGCATCAAGGAAGCTATTTGTTCAGGAGAAAGGAAATTATTTAACTATGGAATTTACACTGTTCTGCTGTAAAGTGTCAGGATTGCTCTTACAAGCACCTCTAAGGAAAAAAGACATGGTTCCACTGTGATACCTGTTCTTCCTGTGGAATGAGAAAAAAAAAGACCAGAATCACTATTTTTTAATTTGGGCCCAATATTTTTGATCTCTCTTCACTCTGCCAAAGCAAGGATTCTGAAGAAATTCTAAAGATTTGGAAGAAACTAAGAAAAAGACACCACCGAACTGCTCAAGTGCTAAAGAATTCTATTTTAATAAGAAACATAGTATTCTCATTCAAAGTTCGGCTTTCAAATAATAGAGCTAAAAGCAGCACTGAGGAAAGCAGGACAAATGTGTGGGTTCCTCCCAGTACCTGTTCCAGCAGGGCAGAGGTCATAAATGTAGTCTGGGGAAAGAAAAGCTTTAATGGAGAAAATTTGAACTCCCTATGGCACAGACCTCCTTGCCATGGGCTGCAAAATGCTCACTGACAGTCTGCAACATTTGCACAGCAAGACAGGAGGAGGGGAGGAACCTGAGTTCTTGACCCACTGCCTAATGAGTCTAGAGATCCCCAGCATAATTCCTAAACCAGCTTTCATTTCATTCTTCCATGGAGAGTTGCTCGGTGTCTGCTGACACAGGCTAGCAGCGCACAAGATCCCATTACAGTCACATATGATTAAAGTTAAGTGCAGCATCTTTTCCCAGCTGCAAAGCAGCAATCCACATGCACCTGACACTGCCACTGAACCTAATGAGTATTTCCATGTTTCTGTAAACAGAACTAATTAATAGCCAATCATTTAACTTGGTAAATGCAACATTAAATTTGAATATGGGTCAGCAGCAGTAAAGACAGTCTCACCTTTCTCAACATACATCATCTAAATGTAAAAACAGTTATTCAAATAAAGATGTAAGCAATAAAGATGTAAAATGACCTGTGGCAATAAGGCTAAAATTCTGTAATGTCACAATCTAACTTATAAAACAACAAGAATTCACTAATGCAATGCAACACAGTCATCTGGATAGGTATCTGAAGTAGTCTATGAATCTATACACTGTGTTAATTATAAACACATTTTCTTTACTAAAATCACATTTATAAAGTTGTAGACTTTAAGAAATGTCAGACCTATAAATCGCTATGTTTCTCTATAAGTATTTTTAGAAAGGGTCACTAATTTGTAATGCCAAGTATTATAAAATCATTTTATCAATTATGTCTTTTGACTTAGGCAGCAGTATCAGAATTATGCTACCTAAAATTTCAATAAGCTTATTTCCTAGTTAAATAAATACATGCTATTTCAGAGTTCCTGACAAGTTGCTCCTCCCCAATGTAACACCTCAATATCCCACTGTGCATGCATTTTATCTCTGCTTCCATAAGCAAACAAAAATTGCTTAGAAACATAGAAGATACTGCCTGCACAGTATTTGAATAATGCCTATGCGTGCTTTCTAGTATATTACCTCATTCACATACTGCTGAAAACCTGCAGAAACTTAATTATTCTGTTCCCAGAGGCCACAACCCTAGGGGATTATTAGCTTCAGCCAATATTAAAATGGATTATAAATACATGCTTCCATATGGCAATAGCACACAATTTTTTTTTTCTGATTGGTCTTGTAAGAGAAGGAAGTAGGAAAAGTTGGAGCTAGTTACACAAGCTTAACATGAAAAGAAGACATACACACTCTTTAATTATTTCTTCATGGATTCATAACTTGTCTTATTTCAATTTTTCATGAGTTCAAGATCGTCCTCAGTCTCAGAATTGAGCACTGCCAATTAAACTGATCTGTGAAGAATCACAGTGAAGTGAAGAAAGAAACAAATAGACCCCAAAGAGACAAACTTAACCTTTTGAACAAGGAAACCTTCTCTACCTATCAGAAAGTAGTCCTTCCGATGAGGATACTTAAATATCAAGTATTTAATACAGCCAGAAATATGCAAAATACCTCTACATTTTACTTGGAGCCAAGACTTGTCACCACAGTCTCGAGACTATCATTCCTTCCTTCTTGCCCTTCCCAGCCTCATTTCTTAGCTTTGCTCAATCTGCATAAGACAGCTCTAATAACTGGTACTGATATCCAAGTTATATTTGTGGCAGAAGAAACAAAATCTGCTTTTTTCTGTACTGCTCCTTAAAATTCCATACTAAAGGTATGACGTGCTCCTGTGACCAACAGGCAACAGTTTCAGGGAGCCAGCTCCAGCAATTTCATACACCTGCTCTCAGGCTAACACACTGCCACAACAGAATCATGCAAACCTGCCCATCTCCTCAGCAATGTCATCTTTTTATGCCTATTTTTCTCTCCCTCACCACACTCTCTTGAAACAAGCTGGCAACTCCAACCACAGGCATTTTGCTACAGAAAATTGTTTTATTAGATGCTTCTCTTCTGCTTATGTGTCAAATTAATTTACAAGCAGATGGGGGAAAAACTAACCAACAGATCCAAATAAGTATTCTCATGTTTTTGCAAATACTAAGTGGTCCATTGATTTGAAAAGCTCCATCTTACCAATTTATGTTTTAGACTATATTTTAAAAATGTCCCACTGGATGTCTTCAAGTAAGTCTTTGAATTTTAAAAATTATGTATTTAATTCAAAAGCAATGATTTTATTAATAGTCTATCCCACACAACACCTTCTACATACCCATAGAGAATCATTACTCAGAAGCACAGCATCAAAATTAGCTCTTTCCTTAAAGAAAACACTAGGTGTAATCAGAACTGTATTCTAGGGGCACACACACACAAAAACATCAGTGTAAGGTCAAAAAAGTATGCTAGTCCATGAAGTTAACTACATAAAAGAAAATCATCTTTTACTACAACTGTTTTTAACATGTGAATCTGAGGAATAGTGTGAAGAAAGGCAAGAAAATTTTGGAGTCCTACTAACCAAGTTTCTGAGGCTTTACCTCATGCATTCACATGATTAGTCTGCTCCTTGTTGTTTTAATGGACACAGCAGCAGATAACTTTTCATCAGATCATTCTACATCTTCTTTGAGTCAGGATAAAGCACATCACTACTAGAAGTGATTTTTGTTGCCAGAAGCCAGGAAAAAACTAAAACCAAACAACTTGTCCATGAGCTATTTGTTCTGATAAAATACAGCCATGTCTACCACCACACTGGCAATTTTGAATACTCTCCCTAGGAGGAGCAACAGAAAGGAACCACTTTCCAGCACTTCTCGGGCACTGAGACCCTGTGATTCCCTGCACATCACAAGCTGGCAAAGAGCCACATATTATGGAAATAGAAAATATTTCAAAAGGTAAGTTGATAGGATTTTCTCAAAATTTTGTTGAAATTTTACAGTGTTGCATTTTGACAAATCTAGCAAGAAACTTCCTTTGGAAGATCTGAAGCAGCATTTCACTAGGTATTTCCAAGAAAATAATAACAATCATTTAATCTTCCTTGCTAGGTTTGAGAGTTTTGAATCCTTGTCTTGAGTTACTATCATTCCATATGATCTCTCTTCTCATATATCTTCTTCTAAATATGTTGTCCTCAACTAAAGCCATAAGCAGCATAAAGAATTAAAAGCATTCTTTTAAAGATACATATATATATGTAAGCATTTAACTCACCTATGTAATAAAAAATTTGAGAACACCCTTCATGAGTGCACCACAGGCAGTAGATGGCTTTAGTTCTCTGGTTTCCCCTTCCATATTCCAATTCCATTTTTTCTTCCCACCACTGCCACTACTGCTGTTCCTCTTCCCTTTCTTTTTAGCTATCAGTAGATAAAACTCCAGCAAAATTTAACTTGAAGCTGACCCTGAATCCATTTTGTACTTCGTTGCATCCATACACACATACTGACCCTTCCTTTGCTGTGAAGAACAGAGAGACATGCTTTGATGTTCCATGTGTTCCAAGGGCTTTTTGTGAGCTGTGGAACTGTCTATGGCTACAGTGCAACATGCTCATATAAGCACCTTGTAACAACTGAAGAAGAAACATATGAACTCATGCATCCCTCTAAATCTGTCACCTCTGAGGTTACAGAATGAAGCCTCAGAGTGAAAAGGTAAGTACTTGGAGGTGGTCCCACCTTAAAGGATGAAAAGAATTTTAAGGCAATTAAAAACCACCATTTGTTATCTGCCTTTTGCCTTTCTCAGTGGTAAGAACATCCATATTGGACCACTACACAATAGTATACAAGACTGCAAATCCACTGGAACTGGATCAAAATGGGGCAATTTCAGCAGGTATCTTTCACTGCCAGCACTAAATGGTGCAGCTGGGCCAACGCTTGCAAACAGGCACAGACAGTCCCTCACTGCTTAATAACATGGTGCTATGACAGCCAAAGAAATAAAATCTAAATACTCTGAAGAGTTTTGTCTTCATATAATCCAGTTATCCTTGAACATACAAGCAGAAATACAAATCCCAGCAAAGCACAAAATCTCTGTAAGAATAACTTGTATTTAGCTGGGTAATACCTACAA
This sequence comes from Platysteira castanea, assembly GCA_013397175.1. Lineage (NCBI taxonomy): Eukaryota > Metazoa > Chordata > Aves > Passeriformes > Platysteira > Platysteira castanea. Next base: position 469,075 of record VYXC01007174.1, read on the forward strand.
GTTGGGTATGCAGAAGAGAAGGCCTGAAGAGACTCCAAATTCAGACTGTAAAGTTTACAGCTCACTCTTTAAAGGAGAAAAAAAAATCCACCAGAAAGGGGGAAGAAAGTGAGAATTAAACGTACACTACTGGGTAGAAACATGCTATTTAGTTGTCAACTACTCTAAACCTGTCCAGACTTTGAATACTAAATTTAAGGCTACTCTGTGATTATCACCTCATTCTATAACACACAGAAGACAATATTCTTACAATCATCCACCATGAGAAAAAGTGAAATTAAAATTTTTTAACCTTCTGAGAGTTTGGGTTGCTCAGTCTGCAGAAGAGAAGGCTCTAGCCAGACCTTAAATCACCTTCCAGTATTTAATGGGCCTACAAGAAAGCTGGAGAGGGACTTTTTACAAAAGCCTGTAGGGATAGGACAAGGGATAAAGGCTTTAAATTGAAAGGGGGCAGGTTTAGATTAGCTGTTGGGAAGAAATTGTCTACTGTGAAGGTGGTGAGGCACTGGCACAAGTTGCCCAGAGAAGCTGTGGATTCCCCATCCCTGGGAGTGTTTAGGGCCAGGCTGGATGGGGCTTTCAGCAACCTGGTCTACTGGAAGGTGTCCCTGTCCATGGCAGGGGGGTTGGAATGAGATAATCTTTAACGTCCCTTCCAACCCAAACCATCCTACAATTTCATTCAAACTGGAAACACAACAGCAAAAAAAGATGTTCCTGAACATGAACAAAACAGCAAAAAACCCCAACAGTTTGCTCAGGTAAACTGGTAGCCAGTCATCCAATAGAAGTGACCAAAGTAATAAAGTCCCATCAGATAAATCAGGCCTCATATGACAGATTTCAATGTTTTAAAAATAAAAATTGAAATCAGAAGAAAAAGACCACACATCTAGACAGCAAATATGTTGGTTTTCCCTTCTCTTTAAAAAAAAAAAAATCTGAACCTAAAAAACATTCCAGAGTAGAAAAGACATCTCTTTTTCTATTTTCTATTATGTTTAAGTTAAGTAAAAGTAATAATACTAATATCTTCTGCAATATTTATGCCACTATGGTTTCAACTGTTTTATATCCTTATGAGGCCAAATAAAACAGAGCCAGAAGAGTTGAGCTCTGGGAAAAGATTCAATTAAATTCCTTGGAGATAAAAGCAAATTTAGGTACTTAAAGTTGCTCAAGTCCATGGAAAGAACATGACAAATTCAACAGGCATCCTCATAGATTTAAGAAACAAAACAAAACAAAAAGAACAGCCAAAATCCACAAGCCTGAGTGGAAGTGTACCCAAACTAGACACTGCCCAAAAGCCCACAGAAATGCTGTTTGAGAAAACTGGGCAGATTTACATCATATACAAGAATTCCCCCTATACTCCCACTTCCCACTTTAATCTAAATAGTGATCAGACTTATGAAGCACCCTTTTGTCTCTGCTACCAGTTAGTTTCCTTATTTCCTTGACATCTCTATAGGACATGAGTCATGCTTGTCTAACATCTACTATAGGATTGTGTTGGTGGAAAACAGTCACTCTCTTCCAAGACTCACATTAGAAACAATCCATAATCAATTGTCAGTCAAAGCTATTGAAGCCTCTCACAAACTCTTTGCTGTCTTTGACACTCCTCTTGCCATAACAAAAAGTACATATGCAACCAAACCCAAGCTAAAACACAGCAGACCAAAGTGAACACTTCACTCAGTAAATCCTAGTAAATCCCTGGCATACAAACTGCCATTTTCCCCAACACCCTGACCAGCCCCAAGTCTATTACAGACTTTTCTAAACTGAAGTGGCACTGCCACCTTAAGACACAAGGCCAGCATTACAATTTTCACTATACTAGAGTAGTATAGAAAATGTTTTTAATTACCTTTCTGAATTTTTTTTTAAAAAACCATATTCATATAAGAAAAATTCAAAAATAAAATGGCACAAGTGATGCATTGCTTTAAGTCAGTTATCATGTTATTAATATTCTTCTCAATTAAGTGGCAATTTAGCTTTACAACCCAGCTTAGGTTGAGCATTTTAACATTCAGTAAAAGGCATCACCGTGAATCAAGGTTCTCCATTCTGCCCACAGCCACCACAAAACTGCACTGCATTTTGTAACCCTTAACTTTCGGCAACAGTGATAATACTTCTATTATCTAGCCACAGTTACTGTGAATTCCATTTATATATGGAAGGTCTTTTAAATACATACACTCGAAAAAACTGATCAGGTGACAGCACAATTAGAATATTAATTGAGGTAAAAGTCTTGTCAACTTAGAACAAACCCAGAACAATTTAAAGGACCCAAACCACTCTCTTATTTTATCTACAAATATGGCACTACACAACTGTGTAGATGACATTCACACTAAAAAAACTTCATCTTTGGACAAGATAAAAATTAACTTTTAAAAAACTACTTCCACATTATGATACTGGAAAGAGCAATCTTACCTTTTGTGGAATATGCTTCAGCAATCATCCGTAGCCGATATGGTGGCACTGCAGTCAGCTGCAAGTCATCAACACCAACTCTGGCATATGTGTTCAGAGCTTCTTTGTAATCACCTTCAACATAGTTTAATTTGGCCATTATTAGGTTGGCTTCTTGTAGGAACTCTGGCTAGAAGGAAGAGAAATACGAAAGGGTTTTCCCTGAGAAAACACACCTAATTCTTTCTGATAATTATTAGGTATGTTTTCTGTCACCCCTAGAATATTTTTTCTAACAGAGCAACAAATGAACAAAATCGTGTCTTGTGTAATATTTGAGAAGCTTGAAGTAGAGGGTCATTCACTAAATCTCATTCCAAGCTACTGAAAAACATTACCAGTCATTTTAGATATTCACATACTTATTTACACGTGTACCAGAAATACCTCTCAGCTGGAAACCAGTTTTGGCAGGTGATAAACTGTCTAAAGGCAGCCTATCATTACAACTCCTCCAATGATTTCTTTTTCTAACACCACAAGCATAGTTGAAAATAACATAGCATCAAAACTTAATGATACATCTTCCACAGCTGACATATTTAATTCATGCCATTTCAAAGTATCAGGGTGGAATAAATATCTTGAAGAAAATAATTAATGGAAGAATGAAGAGAGAAAAGAAAGAGAAATCAGTACTCCCAGAAGCCACAGAAATCAAAATGTTATAGATGACTGTAAAATAAGCTTCTTTTGATCTCTCAAAAGATGGATGTTGAGTACAGAAGAGGTAAGCTGACGTAGTAGCTACAGCAATAGTAAAGTAAAAGAAGGACCAGAATGGTTATGAACATTAGAAGGTTCTGACAGAAAAAGCTTTCTTGTATTAATCTCACTTTTGGCACCCGCAAATATAATTTAAGGAACCTTTCCTCAGTACTCCAGTCAACTTCAACTTTTCTAATCCTTGCTTAGGCCGACTTACATACCTTGAGATTTCCCCTATCAAGCGCTGCCGTGAGATGTTTCCTGACCTCAGTCAGCTTTGGCTGGGGGCCCCGTGGACTATTACTGTATTTAAGAGTATTTTCCTTCAAAAACTGTTCTAGTTTGGACTCCCCAAGAAGAAGCTCTGCCATGTCATCTGTAAAAATAACAAACACAGGAAGTATTAGAAATCATTTTATTTCACTAATTGCCTGAATTTTAAATACAAACTAACCAAAACAAACACAGCATTAAGTATTACAGTTTACCATGTGTCATCTGATACTTTGTTTTACTTCTCAATTTATCTTTTCCCTGCCTGATTCACTGTAGAATCAAGTCTCCTATCTTCTAAAACAAAAAGAATTAAAACAATTATCTCAAGTGAGTATTCTCCCCTTCCGCCTCAAAAACCAGCACTTGATTCCAAAGCTTTATGTATCTGTCTGAACAGGACAAGATACACTTTTGATACTCACTTCACCAAAAAACTGGTTTCAACTATGAATCCAAATATCATTGGACTAATTTTTTTGTTTGAAGTTACATGTCCCTCATTATGTCTGTGATCACCATTCATATCCTCTCTGTAGATCTCCCTCAGACCTTGTTAAGACTCCAGCTATCCCAACTCTTCAGTATGACAGTCCATTTCTCATCCCTCTCCCTGGTTCTTAGGGCTTACCACCACTTCTCAAACCTGAAGGTAGAACAGAATACCAGGCTGCCCAGCAAAGCTGCACCCAGCAGACATCCGAAATTCAATACACTAGAAATGCTCTACCTCACCCTTATCCAGGACCACTAAACTTCTTTTATTGAAATGTGTTGAGTTTTTCCTCTAGTCAGAAGAGTGCTGTAAAACTTATCACCCTTCTGGGACTTGAAAAGACCAGGTCATGTCTTGCAAACAGTGTCTGAATATGTAATACAAATATGTAATAACAATAAATGAAACAGATTTTTTTAAAAGGGAAAAGGCAAAAGATAAACAGTCAGGAAAGTGCTCACCACCTTTAGCACAGTCCCTAGAAGTTATGGAAAGGGACAGAAAGACCAGAGCATGCAGAAATCAGTGTTACTGCAGAGGAAAAGCTTTCCCTCAGGAAATACATGTCTTTCAGGAAGTATAAAGGCATCAGCATTATCTTTTAAGTATAACACATTTCAATACAATGCCTTTCTACAGTAGGCTATAAGGACTGTAGTAAGCTTATAAGCTTCTATCCTGTAAGGTGTCCTACCAAGCAGAAAGACAAAAACCTGTATTTTTTGCCTTAAAACTTCCAGCTATCTGCTGATTCTTAAATCACAATTTCTTCAAGAGAAAGTTTAAGAGACCAGACAAATACGAAATGCCTAAGGTGCATAAAGAGCACTTATTTTTCCATTTATGTTTTTTATATGGTGTGCTGGGCAAGATACCCATAGTAAATTTAACATTTATTTGTTCTCAACTACCATTCACTCACATTTTACTGCTTAAGCACTACTGCAGAAGGGAAAGTTCTCAGCATCCAGATGAAGACAAAACACACTACAGATGCAGTCTGGTTACCAGCCTGTTCAATCTTCTGTCTTTCCAACCACAACTGTCAAATTCATCAATCTTAAACTTTTAGTAACAGTTCTTTTCCCAAAGTACACGCAAAAGAAGCCCATCAAATCTTCTCCCAATATTTCAGGAATACTCATCTCATCTCCAGATCAGACAACACCAAACAATCTGCAGTGTTGCTTTCTACAAGCATCTTCTTCTCTTAAGAGCACCTTTATGCCTCTTCACACGTGTTTTCGTTTTGTCTAAACTGTGCATCTTCTGCTCAATTTATCCTCACAACTCTGGACACAGCCTTGAAACATAAGGAAGGGGGGGAAAAGCCCGTTTTATCTCCTTGGTGCGCCATTGCTTTAGAGACATCTCAAAAAACAATGACAATTGCATCTTACAAATACCTGTTAAAGGCACACCATTTCCAGTTAAAAAAAAATAGTATTACTACCACACAATAATACAGCTACAGTATAACAAGGAATCACTAATTGCCAACCAATAAAACTGTTTTCTTTACCTCTCCAATGCTCATATGGCAAATGGCAGTTCGACATGCATCAGCAAGTCCATCATACAGTTTGCACATCCCTTAAAAATGAAGTTGATCTGACCAACACGTATCATAACAAACAGGGGAACCTAAATGTAAATTCTGATAAATATTAAGTGTCAAAGTTTGTAGACTACAGTATTTTAGATATAACTTGGGATATACTGCACTGAAGGTTAGTTAACCTCCTTTTTTGCACACTGGTAATATAAAATTTCTGAACAGAACTAGAATGAGAAGGTTCTACAGTAAAAAAGAAATATTTTGGTAACGCACAAGAAACCCATTGTTAGCTGCAGCAGGGAACAAGTGAGCCTGTGAGGACTGAGCACATTTATGGCTTAATATGGCTTACAGAGTCTTTGCTGTGTTTAGAAAACAAGGATAACACATTATACCAGAGTATAGCAAAAACCAGGGAAAGGGGCAGTAGGTGATGTCAGCATAAGCACCCGGAGGGACCAACACCAGGCTTAGAAATCCCTTGCCCACAGCTTCCACTGCTCCCCTGCCTTGTAGCAGCAACAGCCACCAGCTCCAACAGCCACTGGCAGCTGCATTCCCCTAGGAAAGGGCCCAAGCCAGAAATCCCAGACTGCTTCCCCCCTCAGCCACACAGGCCTGTTTGAAGTAATTTACACTAGTTTTGCCACTCTTTTATTGAAGTCCAATCAGCAAAAACGAAAAATAAAAGATATTTCAATGTACTAAGTGAAGAAAAAGAAATAAAACACATACTTCAACATTAGGGAATTATACATAGTTTTGAGCATTTCCACCCATTACAAAACCCCTCCAGATGACCTTGTACAACATTTGACTATTCTCCTTCTGGAAATTTTTAGTTTGTTATTCACTCAACATTTCCCTTGCTGCAATTTTTGTCCATTGACTCCAACCAGTCTCCATCCATACAGTCAACCACTTCTCATCAAAACCTATCTGGTTGGTTTGTCCTTGAAATACCCATGTCAGCTGATCCCAGTCACCCCCTTATCCTTCCAGAACATACTTCCTAATCTTCTCAGGGCCTAAGGTTAGGCTGATCAACCCGCAGTCCCTGGACCCTCCTTGCAAATGGCCATATGTACCTTTTCCCAGTCACCAAGAATGATCCTCCATCACAAGGACCTTCAAAAAAAGAAGTGTCAGCTCTTTCACACTCTACAACCCACCAGGCTATCAGAGGCTTGCATTCCCCTTTGCACAACACAGCAGGGCATAGTGCTTCATTTCATGAGACTTTTCCATCAAATAGAGTTATTTCCATCAATATCAACGTATTTTATGCAAGCTCTGATACATATACTAAAAAGCACAAATGGTACAGACAATTGTAATTGCAATACAGTAAATTTTCCAAGAAACCCAATATGCTACAATGATGGTTTTTTTCATTTTTAAAGATACTCAGCATCTATTTTGTTGCAGTCTGCTTTCTGTATATTCTTTCTCTTCCTTCAGACAGAAATCATAGCATAATTGATATTATCAACAGCTCATGTAGCTTCAGTTTCAAGCTGCAAACTAAACAAGAAATTAAAGTGACCAAATCTAAACATGGTATTTCAGCCCAAACCTCCTTTGTAACAGACTTACTCCAAATCCCACATTTCATTACCCTAGCCACAGTATCATTACAAACAAATAGTAAAATCAGATATTATGACCAACATTACCCTGCTCAAAGATAGCTTTAGCATAATACTCCATAGGACTATACTTTCTGCAAGTATTCCATGTCTCTGGAAATCAAAGAGTTTAAACTGTATGCACAGAAAAGACACCTGATTTTGTACACCAATTCAAGGCAGGTTAGTTTAGTTCAAGGAGTTTAACACGGGCCTCTCAGAGATCAGAGGCCCACTCCAAACTTACAAAACTGAACTTCAGTTCACTGTATGCAATTAATTGCCTTTCAGAGACTCAGTCACTGGGGGGTCCTTTCAGGACAGGTATTTTACTCATAATATTCAGAAGACTTCAGAGTCTGTTCTGAGTATACAACTTTTGTTTATGAGTCTCTTTAAAAAGGAGATTAACAAACAGGAATGGACCTTGAAAATAATACTTGAGGTCAGCATGGTAATGTCCCACTTGGGAGAATAACAATGAAGATTAATTTTGCTAATTGTATTTTTAAAGCTAAGTGGCAACTTTAAAAAAGGCTGAAAATATATCAAACTGGTTACTTTATGTTTTAAGAGATGTGCAAGTTGATACTTCCTCTCTGATCTGTACTCATCGAAACCAAAGTATTTCATTTAACAAGTGGCATTCCTCTTTCCTTTTATTCAGCTTAATGCTTGGCTGATCAAGCTCAATTTCCAAAGAAGGCTGAGGAAACAAGATTGTCAGCCATAGCAAGTAATCTAAATGACACTCTAAAACAAGGGCTTTGGTTCAGGAGCTGAAATACCACCAAGGCTGTTTATAACTAAAAGAGTGAGGTCTATCATTGACATTCTTTAACACTTCAATTAGCAGAACTTCAGAAGTGCCGAAGAAGAAAGTAGCACATGTAGCTTTCCCCCTCATATGCACCCCTTCAAGTAGGTCTCAAAAGTTGTCCACACTCTCGTAACAAGCATTCTTTAATTAAACACAGTAGATCTATCTCTATGGAGAAAGAGGTAAGAACAGCTATACAACAGCACCAGCTGTCAGATATGTTTTGTTTATATACACTGCAAAATTGTCAAGGAAGCATGTGAAACAACTAGTTTGGATTCTTACAACAGATGAGACAAAGAACAGGTGACACACCAAAGAAAAAGAAAATAAACCTTTCACTGCTAGGTATGAAAATGCATACCTTGGGGCATGAGGATTTGTAAAACAAAGTGCTGAAATCACTTGTATTACTAAAGGGGAAAATAATCACTTTGCCTGTAACCAAACAACAGCACTGGCACATGCAAAAGCAAAGTGTAGCCATATCAGCTGCACCACAGAAAGAGGAAGACCACTTTAGAAGACCAAATTCTCACCCATTTGTGGGGCCACAACAGAACAAGACAGGGATAGACACAGATCTAGCACTCTACAGAAAGTTTGAAAGATTATTCCTGTCTTATACACAGCAGAATTTCTCACACTGGGGAAAGTAAGAGGAGAGAAACAAGAAGCCACCTCTGGAAAATTTAATTTATACTCTCTCTCCTTCCCTCTCTCATCCTCTCCCCTTCACCCTAAGATAAGTTTCAACTTTCTGATAACGACTTGAAAACTTTAGAAATTTGATGTTTCTAAAGACAGAATACAAGCAAGAACAAAGCCTTAAGTTCAAGCTGGCACATACTCTGAAACTATCCAGGCACCTTGAGAATCAAAGTAGTCTGTGGGACCCAGATATTTTGTTCCCATCACTGATGCAAGTCAGAGAAGCTAATGTTCCACACAGTAGATAGAGACAGTCACAGTGCAGCAGCATGTAGTGCCCAAACTTTCCTTCAGAGGAAAGGTGGGAGAGGAGAAAACAGCAGCCACAACTTACACACAGATCTGACCAAGCAGCAAAACAAAAGCTGCTCTTCTAGGTCATTCATACATAGCACAACTCACCCTTTCCCTGTACCACTGCTGTAGATCATGAGACACAGCACCACGAGAGGAAGAGTTACTGTCAGACTGGCTTTCATCACAGAAGTGCTGCACTGGTGCAGCTGCTGATGACTAGCACTTGAAAACAACAGGTCACAGACTGCAAACCATAAAAGCCACTGCAAAGCAGAATTTTCTTATTTACTAAGTCACTCCTCTGCTAAGTCAGTCAATCAGGCCAGATATTGGAAACAAACTTTAAAATCAAATTACTACTGAGTGAGTACTTTATTAAAAAAGCATTAGCTTTATCATGTCAACCATTCTGTGCCAGTAAGAACGACATTCTGTGGTGCTTGTAACAAAATTCCAGCTACATGGACATTTCTGAAGGAAACCATTTATGAAGCCATAGATCTAGCAGAGTTTTTCATTAGTTATAGCTATCCCTTAAGACATCCTGAAATAATATAAGAACTGTTGGAGAAGAAATTGCTTTTCTTTTTCTTCCAGGACAGCATGAGTGATCCAGATGATATTCTTCTATATAAGACACTTTATAGAGACAGAATTAAACTATGTAAAGTTGTTACCTTGAAGTCTAGTGTTCCTTCAGCCAGTCTAAATAGATGTTTCAGACAAAAAACTGTTCAAAAAGTTTCAATATCATGAAAACCAGTGTCCCACTTTTAGAAAATTGAGACAGTTATGGTTCTCACAGGGTCTTGGGGTGACTTTATGATGTTGTATCCCTTATCACCGCTCTATGCCCAGATATGAATCCTGTGCCTTTCTGTGCCTTTAAAACTGGGTGTGAGAGAGAGAAGAGGGAAAAAAAAAAGGTAGACAAACTTTTCAAAGCAGTTCTGTGCTCCAAGGTCACTCTATCTGCTCTGTGTGCTTCTGCTGCTGTAGAGCAGAGGAAAGCACCTTCCAGCTTTTCCCAGCTCTTGGCTCCTTTTCTCAGAAGAGAGGGATGGAGAGCCAAACTCCTTTGTTTCCCTGGGACTTTGGTTTCTTCTTCTTCTCTTCTGGAACTGTTCAGAACCCCAGAACATCAGAACCTCAATGGGAGACCTTACACTGGCCCAGAGTGGGGCTCCCCATGCCAAACTCCAGCTCTGGGGAGGAGAGAGATGACACCCAGAAGGACATTAAAATCTTCTGAGGTTTCTCTCCACAGTGAGAGGTTTTATTACTTAGCATTTTTATTCTTTTCCTGTGTGTTTGTTAAATAAGTAGGTTTTTTTCCTTTCCTCCGAGGAATATTTCTTTCCCAAACCTGGTGGAGGGGGGGCGACTGTAACCTGCCTTCTGAGAGAGGACATTCAAATTCAGACATTCCTCTGAACTTTGTCTCAAATAGGGACAGATACACAATTCTTGATTAAAGACTCCATCTTATTCACCTATTTCTCTGCTGAAAAAATCATCAACAACAATTACTTGGCAGGTTTAGTGGGTATTTGATGACTTATATCACAACTGCATCACAGAACCATTTCCTAACTGGAGAAGAACAGCCTAACTTGCCCATCTGTTTCTGCAACATCACAGCATCACTGAAACAAGCCACCTGACTAATAGAATGTCCTCTGCCTATAATCAAAGACAACTCTGAGCACCTTGGAACTCCAAGACAATCTCAAGGATGCTTTAGGTGTAATGCCCATTTCTCTTAGCACCCAAAGCAAAAACAAAAAACACAAACACTTCATGTAAGCTGCTTTCTCTCAGCTTAGAGAAAGCTTAGACACTCATACAAAATGGCTTGAGAAGAGCCTTGTGTAGACATGGCTATCCCTCTTCGCAATATGGATCAATATTAATAATTTTCAACATGAGAATACAGGCTGGCATAAATAGGTGGTAGGAAAAAACACACAATGACATGTCTTTGTAGAATAATCTCTAAAAATATAATAATGAAAACTGCTTTACTACTTTATTTTTAATATCTGTTTTTTGAAGCAAATTCTTCACCACACTATCAGGATCCGAAGCAGTTACAGAGAAAAACAGAATTAAATAGATGATTAAACTTCATTTATCCTTGGTCAAGAATGATGAAGATTACTTATAATACTAATACTGACTTAGCTTAAAGCCATGGTCTATCTTGAAGCATCCACTGAGTCACATGCTGAAATGGAAAACAGCCATCTTTCTGATGAATGCTACCACAACCTCCAGGCATTTGTTGAAGAACCCAGGGGTTGTTAGCAGGCTGGGTGAGAGAAATATCTAGCTTTAAATTCCTCTCTAAAAGTAACGCTAGGGAGAAGGAGAGAGAAAGAAAAGAATGGTACAGGTGAAAAAAAAAAAAAAAGCACAGCTGAATACAGATTAGGAGCTCTCTCTCTTACCTGCAGAATTCACTCCAAGAAGTGACTTCAAAAGTTTATTCGATTTCAGAGTACACCAAGAGCCATTCATAGTGAATGATGACAGGGTCCCAACAGAACTAACGAACCTGCTTGCTACCTGTTGTTCTGTGGGGCACCAAATAACTGCTTTGTAAAGTACTACTTTTCCTGTGGTGGTTCAACAGTCTTAGATAAAAACCAAAGCAAAACACTGATGTTTGTCTAGATCATGACTACTATATATGCAGTTTCTCAAGTGTTCTTAATATTAATGTAGAAAAAGTAATTTTTTTAAGGGTCTGATAATTACTTTTTTTAGAAGGAAATACTTGGAAGGTATAACAGAAACACACCTCCTGGATGACAACTGCTATCACAACTGTGGCAACAACTGCCAACAACCCTGTTGTTGTTATCAAGCCTCCATGCACCAGATGTTTCTCTGCAATTAAACATCCATATCATGCTGCTGTGGTACACTGGCAAGAATACACATGATCCCGTGCTAACAACGATAGTTACATGTTACTTACGGAGCCTCCCTCAACAGCTCATAATCTACAGCAAGAAAGAGTATGGAGAAAAACACTTTTTCTTCTTTATTTGCCAAATGACATAGATTAAAAGAAATATTTTTAGTATTTCATTTCCCTTTCCTCTGAATTACACAGCTGCAAGAAAAAAAGTGTATAATTAGGATAAAATCTCCTACCACAACGATTTAAGCAAAGAGGCTCAACCTCAGACTTAGGCCCTGGGGATCTAAATTTGAATAGGATGTATTTAGGAATAGGAAATACAGAGCAAAATACCTACAGAATCTGACTGGCCGAACAAACTTCAATCTTTCCTTGCAAGCAAGCAAATAAATCTAGAAGCATGTTATATCACATGTATCATTTCACCCACTCTTCACCAAAATCTTCAGTATTTCAGGTAATTTATTTCAGACTCTTAAAAAGCACAATTGTCCAAATGCATTGAAGTCTAAAGACCACGGTTATCATTAGTTCCAAATGAAAACACTGCATGAGGTGAGAATAATTAGATGAAGCTTGGAATAGTATGAACAGAAGATGCTGCTGCTTCACCTGCTCTTTCCTGGAGTCCAGAAAGAAAAAGAAATGAAAAACTCAAGTCCTAACTCATGACTCATTTAAAAAAAAAAAAAAAAAAAATCAGGGTAGGAAAGGGACAAGGTGTAAAGAGGACAAGTAAGAAATTTCCAGGATCCCAATGGAACTGTACATTGATGTGCAGAATTCCAGGAAGTTGAGATTTGCTTTGTAAACTCCCTTCTGGTGCTTCAAGCCTTCCCAGAGGGAAACCAGCTTGGGACTGAGAAAGGAAACTATTCCTACTCAATCCCTAAAACTCTTACTCTCTCTAAAGGTAAAACTGAAGGCTCAGAGTACCTGAAGGCCTGCATGCTGCAGTATTTTATGATGATTTTTCCCTCACATCCTATAACCTTTTGAAATAAAATTATGCCCAAATACAAAAAAAAAACCAACAAAAACAAAACAAAACAAAACAAACCAAAACAAACAAACAAACGAACAAAACCAAAAAACAAAACAAAAAAAACCACCACAAAAAACTAAAGAATTTTATCTAGGAGTGGTATGCAGCAAGAAGGATCCCAAAGGGGTCAATATAGCTCAATATAGCACCCAGACAAAGACTTCACAGTGAGGTTTCTGTAAAACAGCTGAAAACAAGAAAAATCTTATAGTGTCCCATAGAACACTGATTAAGAAGGCCACCTAAAAATTGAGTTTTCTTCCAGAGGAGGATCTGGAAATCCTGGATCCAGAACTGATTTCTTATTCATCTGGCAGAAAAAGCGTGAAACACATGTTTTATACCCAGGAACAAGTTGACTACGCACTTAAAGCAAAGACATTTGGTTTGTTCACAATGTATCAAACAGCAGTAATAGCATTGGTTTGAAGAGGAGTATCACTACAAGTGCGCAGGTACTCATTCGACTTTGTGCTCAGCACTCAGTAACTCTGGACCAGGAGCTACTTAAATTAAAATGAATGCTAAAACTAATCTTAGATTTCTACAAGGTTTACATTAAAAGTAAGAAAAACAACATATAGATATACAGACATCACTTATGATTCCATCACTGACTACTTAGTAGCAAGAATTCACAGCATCAGAGGATGGCTGACATTGGAAGGGATCTCTGGAGATCATCTAGTCCAACAACCCTGATCCACTAGAGCAGGTTGCCCAGGATCTTGTCCAGCCACGTCTCTGGAGACAGCAGAAAAGTACGTAGAAAACGTGCAGACCAACAAGCACTACCGGCGGAAAGGCTGCAGACTGATGCAGATGATACACACATAAAACCAGAAGCAGAAAATACAGAATCAGATGTTCAAAGAAATTTAATTTTACTTACTAACACCTTTAATTATATACACTCATTCATTTCTCTGCCTCTTAAGTACACAGTGGGCATGGCACCTTTTTACTGTGCAGCTATACAGCATCTACACAGTTTTCCTGCTTGACAGCCAAAACTTGCTTTGAAGAAAAATATTATAGGCTTTCCAATCTATTTATGCATAGGCAAATCTACTTTCAAAGTACCACTACTACTGAAATTTATTTTATGATGACACATATTAAGAACAGAAAACTGTTTCAAACTATTTTCTTTTTTTAATATTCAAGCTCACCCAATTTTGTGACATATTAAGGCCATCAGAACAGTAAATAATCAAGCCAGGGCAGTCACAATGTATCATCTAGAATATTGACAGGCTTACAACAGAATAAAACTTGGCCCATTGAGTCAAATGCAATGTAAAACCAAGAAATGTGTATTATACCCAAGACTGGGAAGCAAAAAAGTGTGGGAAACAGGACCACCATCATCTTTGAGTGTTTAACCAGAAACAATTCTATCAACCACACTGAGGAAGAATGATCAAAATTTAGCTTCTTCCCATCTATGTTTTGTTTAGGTTATAAAGATCAAAGAATGACTGGGAGAACAGGAAAAGCACATGCTTTGATAGCTAGGAATTCGTTCCAACCTTGCTTCTTGCCATGATTTATTTCTCAAAGGACAAAACAGTTTTCCTGTTGCTACTAACAACAACAACAAAATACTAGAGACTATTTAGATGGAAGGCAAACACCAAGCCACGGCATAAGGACAGTGACTCTTGTCCATTCTCTACCAAACAGCTATATTGCAGCACAGTGCAAATTCAAGAGAGGATGACAATGTGATGTTGTCACAAAAAGATAAAGAAAATGACTGACAAAAAAGGAAATCACTGATTAATTGCCAGGTCAGAAGAGAGACATTTTGCATCTCTGGGGTGACCCAAAGCTCAGATGAAAGCACATAGATGAGCCTCTGTTCCCCAGAAGGCAAGATCTGGCAGTTGTCTATCATTTCCAATCTTCTCTTCCTAGCTTTCCACGTCCACCTAGGAACCCGCAAGTAAATTCTTGAAAGATAGTACCCTACATCTGTCAATCTCAGAGACAATTGTCTCAGGTACATAACTACCAGTGTTAAGACAGAAAGTACCTTTTGGCAACTTGGTTGGTTGGTGTATTGGTGGGGTTCATTTCTTGTGGTGGTTTGTTTGTTTGTTTTGTTTTGTTTTTAGTTGAGCAGCTGTTCTAAAAACAATAGGTCCCTATTCTGCCTTTCCTTAAAGCCAGCTCTAATGCAGTCCCATTAAAACCTTGATTAATGCACACCATTTTCTTCCCATTAAGGTAAAGAGACTGCAATTAAACAGTAAAAAGAAAACAGAAGTGTAGCTGCAAGCTAAGCCCACACAAATCTGAGTTTGAGATAAGGCAGACTTAGCTACAACTTGTTCACATAACTAACTGCAGAAAAATATGGGAGGGCCTGTAAGCTACTGGTGTTTTCACATCTTGGTTGCCTTCGCAAAAGTTTTATGGAGATAAACCAAGTTATTGGTCTCAGGTGAGCTGTATTCAAGATTCCTCTAGAGACACCCACTTTTTGTTAAAGAAGCACAGATTACAGCTCTAGATGAAATGAGATTACAGTAAAGAAATTTTTTTTATGCATACAAATTCTGAGTGTAATCATACCACTCACATACAGGCCATCAGTGGGGTGGGAACCTGCGGAAACTCACGCAACAGCTCCTGAAGTAACTCCTGAGCAATTGATAGCATCGCTGATCAGAGCAGCTACTAAAAACTGCCACTATGCATTCTGCCACGCATTTCCTGACACCAGAGAAATGCCCAGATTCAGCACTCTCCCTCCACAGCTTGGAGCAGAGATCAAATGCTCTCCAATTATTAAAGCTCTGGCTACCCACCTCACACTATAAGCCAGACAGCCTCACTTCCTCCAATTTATCTCAGCATCCTGCCACTTTGCTTTTTATAGTTTTTATCTTCACTCACTCCTTATCAGCTCACAAATTAAACAGTGTTCAGTGCAGAGAAAACTGAAGAATTGAACCATTAAATTCTAAGATTTTATTCTTAAAAATACACATTTGTGGGGAGGAGGAATGGCCCAGATTTGGCAGGGGAGCAGAATGGCCCATGTTTGGTACAGTTAAGGACCTTCTGCCCCCTTCTTTACTACCATGCAAATCATACTCAAACAAAAGTGGTATCAGTGATCCTGAGTTCAGGCTAACGAATTTACTTCCCTATAGAAAAGTTAATACTAACCTTTAACCCTTGAAGTTAGTTTAAAGGAACCAAGAGCAGCTATAATACAGATCTATACCCGTATCTATTCACTGATAAATCTGGCTACCATTTCTTCTTGTAACTTTTAAACAGGGCAAAGTGCAATCAACCCAACATTACTACATGAGATGTCCAATTTCTAAAATAATTACATTCCTAATATGTAGAAATATCCTTATAAATGTAAGCAGTTATAAGCTGCAAATATCCAAAGTACTTAGTTCGTTTCACTAAGACCAACTACATGCTTCCTCACAGTTCCCCTCACCTTTGCCCTTCACTGGGTGCCACTATTGTTCGTTTTCCACCAGCTGTTGCACTACTCAGACCCCTGTGGGAGGCAAATCAGCTTGGCAAGCCAGCAGACACAGCAGGCCCCAGAACAAGAAGCACAGAGTTTACTGCTGGCCAAGCACAGTAATTCCCACCTCTGGTGTTCATCAACACAAGGGAGAGGCCGGGAACACATAACCAGGAGAAGCTACATAGAGAAGCAGCAGCTTGATTAAAGGCAGGAAGAAAGGACTCCTCTACATAATAGCAGCGAGGCGTTAGACCAGCTTGGTTACTTGTGAAATCACACGCTAGCATTCTCTATTCCAGATGACAATGCAGTTGGAGTACAAGCAGATGATCCACATCATCACTTACACTGTTGTAACACCCCTGGCTATCCAAAGAAACAAAGCTGTCGGTCAAAAGTAAGACAACACATCTAAGTACTGTCACCACCTTTGCTCTTCATTCAGAAAAATGTCTGTCCTTAGTAAGCTTGTTCTGTAAATGTGACAGTGAATGCATTAGGAGGAAAAGCAAAAAAGATATCAAATGAAGAGTCCTTCGCTTCTACTTTTGTGAACATGCAAAAAAGGCATGTCACATGGTCTGCAAACTTTTCTGCTAGAGATGTCAGTCTCTTAGGAAAGCTTCACATATATAAATCACACTACAATCTGTATGTTTGAAAACAAAAAAATTTGGTAAACACCTTCTAAGTAGGGCATGAGTCCTAAGAGGTTTAGAAATCCCTTGTTTACTCTGAGGATAAGCTTAATCATACATCTGAGATCTTGTATTTCACAAGGCCACAAAACAGATGAAAACTGATAAGATGTTTCTGGTTTTAGGTCCTACTTATATCAAGATAAGCGAGCAGCATAGAAGGTGACAAACAAAATTAGACATGTAAAATAATTCATAATCCTTTGGTTTTGCTACTCTGCTCCTAACTCCTCTCTGTTCCATTACTCTGCCAGGCTAAATGTGAGGATGGGTCTAATAGTAGACTATAGAAACAAGGTGTTGAGAGGAAATGCAGTCAGAGAAGTGATCGCAGACAAGACAAATCAAACAGAAATGGGATAGCAAAAGTAGTAAGAAATTCACTAGGTAACAAAACATTGTGTTACAATGTTGGTATATTGCCATCAGCAAACTTGATACCTGTAGGTAATGTTCTATTTTCATGGCAATGTCACAGTGCTCTTGGTAGCATACAGATCTGTGAACTTCCTGAGCATGCATTCTCTCCCCACAGTAATGCAATATTTCACACTGGCTAAGGTTTCTACAGAATTGCATCATTCTACCTCATCTGAACCATAAAAATTCACCCCCTCAGTGTTTTTCCAGGCAGAGCCATACATCTCACTGAATTTGAGCAAGGTCACGATCCAATTGCAGCAACAATGAATGGCCGGAAACACCCATGGAAATTCATGGATCCTTTATTTTATCCATTCAGCTTGCTACTGAACCAACCGAAGGTTTCCTCATTTTGTTTCCAAAGGAAGGAAAGAAAACATGAGAGTACTGGTGTCCTGAAAATGCCCTGAGCAGACACAACCTTCATACTGAAGTCCATTGTAGACACTTCCTATGAGACACTGCTGTTTCATCAAAAATACATAAGGGCCTTGCAATCAGCTTTGCAATGTGATCGCTAGCTTCCAGTTGTGTTTCTCAATTCTGGGAGCACTTTAAAGTACATTCTCATTAGTTTCAGATATTCAGCATTTAGTATTTTAACCTCTTCCAATATTCTGTGAGCAAGCAATTATGTACTCAAAGCATCCACTAGCTCTCATGACCATGCTTCACCACCATGCTGTTCATCTGCAATGTTAGACAAAATTCAACAAGCAATCACAATTTCTTCAGATCATTTTCTTAAAAGGAACCTTTTAAAGTTAGTTAAACCAGTTGGGAACACTCACAAAGTTTCATTACTGAAAACTGCTCCAAGATTTTATTTCTAACAACTTGGGGTTTTTCTCAGTTCCATTCGAGAAGTGATACTCAGGATGTGAGCACTGAACACTTGAGGAAGGCACCAAACTGGCTACAGTCTATCCAAGAACTGCATCTTTGTGACCTTCAGGGCAGCATGCTGATTTCTATGCCAGCTGCTACAGTTTTTGAAAATCCTGCTGTACTGGTTACAACCAGCAAGGTGCTGGCAGCAGAGGGGCTGCAGGAGTAGCGCCGGTGGGAAAAGGCCAGGGGTTTGCCCTACCCCAGGCCCAGCTGGTTCCACCAGTACCACAGTCAGACACAGCTGAGCCCCTCAGGAAAACGGACAGCACCTCTGGGAAAGTGTGTTTAAGAAAGGGCAGAAAATGCCACAAAACAAAATAAAAGAGAACAAAAGGAGTGAGAAACAGCAAAAATAAACAACATCAAGGTCAGAGGAGAGGAAGGCAGTGTTCCACGGTGCCAAAAAGAGGGCCCAAGGGACGTGCCAGGGAGGACCCAAGCCAGGTGGATATGCCCTGAAGGAACTGTACCACATGGAGAGTCTGTTCCAAAGCAGGACCGCTGTCAGTGGGGAGCTTATGCCAGAGCAGAGGAAAAACATGAGAAGGAAGGAGCAGCAGGAAAAAGCTATCTTGCACTGTGACCTGTTTGCCCCCCGGGAGGGGTACAGGAGTCTGGGGCACAGGAGTGAAGTTCACCCTGGGAAAGGAGGAAGAAAAAGTGTTACTTTCAGGTCTGTCTTTCTGTCTTTGTATCTGACTCTATTTTAACTGGCAACAAATTAAATCCAGTTACTCCAAATCAAGCCTATTTTGCCCAGAACAGTAACTAGTAAGTGATCTCCCTGTCTTTGTTTGAAGCTACAATCTTATCCTATATTTCGCCCCTGTCTCTTCATGGAAGGGGAGAGACTGAGAAGCTGGGTGGGTATGTGCTGTTAGCCAAAGCTAACTCAGCACCCTGTACATAACAGTTTCAACCCAACCTTTTTGCAGAACGCCGGTGAAGCAGGAGCTCAAACCAAGATTTGTGCTACATGGCATGAATCTCATTACTGCTGCTGAGTCCTGGTTCTGAAGTAGAGAAATATCATACAAACAGGCTAAGTGGCTAACAAATCTGAGTCAGGTTAAAGACCCTTTTTTCATCCATCCATCTAGGCATCCTTTGTGAAAAGCAATGCAAGTCACTGGCTTGATACAGAATACACATTTTCTATGATCCAGACTGTGACTATTACTTACAGAGTAGCAAAAGTCATGACCAATTCATCAATATTTCTCTTCTCTCTTTTTTCTTAAAGCTCAGAAAGCCTTTCAAATGCAATCCATCAGACACAGAAATTTGTTCTAGTGTCATTTTTATGCACCCAAAATACTGCCTAAATTGTCATTTATATTTGATCCACTGCCAGGTTTTATACACAGACTTCTATTAGGGAGTAGATAGGATCCATCAACAGAACTAAACAGAATAAACAATACAATAATCAAGTCCACTCAAAATACTGCACCTCTCTCATAGACCTTCCTCCTGGGAGCTGTCATTGCTATTTCTTCCTTCATCTTATTTAGGCTGCAAGCTTCAAGAGATGGGAACTTGGTAATGCAAAACAGCCCAAATAATAACTTGGACCATTAAATTTTTTGTCAAGTTTAATTGTCTAATCCCCAGTTCCAAAAAGGAGATGTAACTGAGTCCTAGTAAAATAGCAGTCTAATCTTTTGCAGTAGTGCAAGATGGAAGAGATTACAAGAGGGCTTCCCCAAAGGATTCATTCCCATCTGTGTTCAAAGAGCAATAAACACTACTCCTAGGAATGTTGATATCCTCAGTTAAAATGCTCCAGCATTCAGAAGTTGAAGCCAATTCCCTACACACCCATACATGGTCAGAATGAAGATCCTCTTCCCTTTCCCTCTTCCCCATGCTTTTAAATCATTTCTATGGCATTGTGTTACACATTCAGTCAAAACCCAGATTTTTGTTATCCATTCTCAAGTCAATTTGTAGAAGTGAACATCAGTAGAGAAGAATGCAGTAAAGTTCAGAGTACTTTTTCTTCAGTTAATTGCTTCAGATTAAGTAACAGCAGGGATATGCACCAGAGTGCCTTTCAGTGCATGTCTCTCTTCATGGGTAGAACAGAGGCACTGCTTCTCCTTGGCAGTCTCACTAGCTGGTAACCTTGGCCTGCAACCTGTTAGGTACACCTGGATCTGGAACACAAATGTCCAGTTTTAGACACTCAACAGCAGGTGCAGGTATTTCACTAAACAAATTACTCTCCTCCTGTGTTACTCCAATACAAAAGAAGAGTCCCATACGATCATTTAGCTTATTGACTGTCTATGTTCTCAGTTAGCCAGACTCAGAAGCCATGCACATTGATTTAATAATTCATGTGCTGTCAAAAACAGATAAAATCTGCATATTACACTTTCCCATGTTTTAAAGATCAGGAAATGCTTCAATAATTTGTATTTTGACTGGTACAGAATCTAGAAGATGCCTTCATAGGAAAATCACTGAAGTGTAAAATTATGTAGATTGCATAATCTTCTCTGATATGCTTCAGTTAGGTAAAAAGTACACAGGTTAGAGAAATCTAAGTTAAACTCTCAATAACATCTCCTGCCTAGGTCTCCCTGCCTGTCTGAAATACCTTAGTACATCTTGAAACTCTGAAGATCATGCTTCCCAACTAGACAGAAAAAACATATTTGCCTTTGCTTGAAGTGATGTCTAACTAGTTCATAGTCTATCACTCAATGATGCATGTCCTGAAACTAAACATACCTTCCATCTTTTCACTCGTGTTTATTTTTAGTTAGCATAACACCAGAGTCAGGATCACCACTCAGTTGTTCTTAAGGCCAATGCATATCATGTTATCTACTACCCATTTATTCTTAAATTCTTTTCTCTTCTTTGAGTCAGGATTTTCCTCTTTTATTCGTATTTCTATAGAGCTGAATCATGCAGTTGTCCTCCCCATCTAAACATGCAATGCTATCGTTGCTTTCACAACAAACTTCCAGTTATGCCAATGTTATGCCTCATCCTCTCTCTGTTAACTTATCACCTCTGAATTCACCCCAACTTCTGTCTTTGCAAACTTGATTCCTCTCTGAAAATACCTCCAGGTCCACTTCAAGCAGATGAGTGAGCCCAGAGAGGCAGACACTATCCCGATATTTTTTATCACACAGAATTAAGGCATCCATGGCAAAGAGAGCTTCCCTGTATCTCCCTCGTTCATTACGTACTTACATGCCTCAGAATGAAGCTCTGCTTTTCACCTCCTTCAGTTAAACATATGGAGTTTGTGACATAAGAATTAAGATACCAAGCAAAATATTTATAGTTGTTACAATAAAATAAATGAAGCTGCGCTATATTGCTGAGGTTTGCTTTTAAGAGAAAGGACGGAAGCCTTCATACGACATGCTGTGCACAGACACTCTGGCAGTCACAGAAGGCAGAAGGACATTTAGGGCTTTATGCACACTGTCAGCATGTGCGCCTGCAAACTGCAGCGCTCATTATAAACACCGGGCTGCTCGGCGCTTCGGGGCGCCAATGCACAGGGCCGCGCTGCCGGGCAGACGGAGCACGGAGCGCGGCCCCTGGCCCCGCGGGGCTCCGGCGGGCGGGCGCCCCAGCCCCGCACCCGCGGGCGATGTGCGCGGCGCCTCTGGCCGGGGCC
>VYXC01007174.1:491241-579606 GCA_013397175.1 Platysteira castanea
GGCCGGGCCTGGCGGGGAGCGCGGCCCGGGCTGAGGGGTCGCTCCGGCCGCCGGACAGCACTGCCCGGGCACCCGCGGGAGGCGTAGGGGGAGCGGGAGGGGGAGCAAAAGGAGGAGGGAGGGGACGAGTCTTGCTAACGCGGCAGCCGCGTCGCTGAACGTGCCGCTGGTAGCGGGCCGATACGGCCGGGCTCCCGCCGGCACCGGCAGGACCTGCCCTTTCAGAACCCGCTTGACAAGTGGGGTGGGGATGGCACGTTCAGCTGATTCCATTCCTCCACCGGCGAGCGAGGACCACACACCGCCCCGCCTCTGCTACACTTGCCCCTTCCACAAAAGGTAACGCAAAATTAGCTCCTGCTTCTGGTCACCTCTTTGCCCACCTTAAACCATTCGCCCACGCTCGCTCGAGAGGTTTTAGTCTATTTAATGGCGCTCTCCCCTGGCTTTCCGATCTTTGTGCCCACACCAGAGTCTGCCGTCCCAGTAGCCGACAGACGCTTACACAACATGTTCCAGATCAAGCAGACCCCAGCGTGGCCACCAGCTCAGGACTCACCTGGTCAAAAACCATAGGAAAAGCAAGGTACAGATATTATGCCCTATGTTTAGAGAAAATAAATGCATTTCCAACATTTAGCTGGAACAAAAACACTTGCTGAAATAATTCTGATGGTACTTCGTATCTTTATCAAACACTACATCACACATACATCACACACCAGTTCCACAAACTTATATACACCTTAGAAAGCTGCTGCCATGACTGATTTACACTGAAAAAGTAGCAAAAAAGAACGAGTTGGGGGAAAAACATCACAAACTGCTATTTACTTTTCACAAAATAAGGATGCGGCCCATTGACAGAAAACAGGTTTTCCAGAGATATGGTGTAGCTACATACAGCATGAATTCAAATGATTCAAATATCTTGCTCCATATCCTTGGGTCATAGTGCAGACTTGTGCCATTAATTCTTTTCATCCCCAGAAACAAGAAGTCGGTGAAGCCAATTTGGTTGAATTTCGTTGAATTTGGTTGAGTTTGTGAGGATGACTGTCAGATGAATATTCAAAAACCAGGCTGGATGCAATTTTTGCTTTTACATGCATTGCACTCCTCGGGATCTAGCACGTTAGTCTTTAGAAATTACAATCAGGAAGTGAGATCTCAGATATGGGCAAATGTAAAACTACTGGCTGTTCTATAAATAGATCCATTAAACGTAAATATGACATTGCCTGTGGGCATTGGGAGAGCTGTTCACATAACAGAATTTCTAAACAATTGTCTGGTTCGTAAGTGTTCTCATGTACTAGAGACAGATGCTTTCTGAGGTTTTGCTTGGTTTTGATCATCAGCTGAAATATGAGAAACAGGATGCATCTTTTTAAAGATCAACAATTTCCGTTGAATCGCTAATTGACCAGGAACAGACCCAGGCTTAGACAACTAAAAGCTTGTTAGTGTGTTCCCCAGCTATATCCTCAATGTAATAAATATCTACTTCCAACAAATCTTGTTTTGCTTTCATCATCCTTAGACCATCACAGCTGTTGGAACTCTATGACAGGCATGAAATGTCTTGTTCAGTGTTTCAAGTAATTTATTTTTCATTCCCAGTGTTATTAAAAGCATAACAACATGAAATTCAGATATTGTAATTTGCCTTTTTGTCAAGTTGCTTTTATAGCACCTTCAGGTTACCGTTCCTTTTCAAACAAAATAATCTTCAGATTTTAAAAGTGAAATGAAATGGTAACAGAACATAACAGTGTTTAAAAAATACAACGGAGTATTGCAGGATTGGAAAGAGGATTTAATAATGTAACAAAAGCAAAAGGAGAAATAAGTAATAAAGGATTTTTTGCCTACATGATTTCTCAGAAGATCCAGAGAACATCAAAATGATTTTAAGATTTTTTTTACTGGAGAGAAAACACAAGTTAAAAATGAGGGAGGAAAAGAATGATAATTCAAAATGTTTGATACTATAACTACTAGTTCTTTTACAGCTAAGACTATGAGAACTAAAGTTTCAACTTTCTAAAAGAGCTAATTTTCCTATGAAGATTATTCATATTGATTCACAACAACTTTAACACATTTTGTTAGCACTGATCACATCATTTCACTAAAAGCTACCAGCAAAAGAATAGTATTAAAATATTTACATTACAGTTCATCAGGCTTATTATCTCAACAGCTCCTATTTATGAAGGGAGACATCTTTGCAGAAGGAATTCACACATTTTGAAATACTTAGAAAATCTGCTTTAACATTTATGAAACTTCCATACACCTAAGACTGCTCTGAGAAAATTCCACTGTAGATGACCCATAATGGAATAATATAATGGATTTGGAATGAACAGCATAAAAGTAATAGAGAAAAGAAGCATGATCCTGCATATTTTGCCATTTGTCCCTTATTTTTTCAACCTTAAACAAAGTCTTGGTTTCTAGAAATGGCCTATTTATTACACTGTTGGAGTAGACCAAAGTATACCTATACTTGGCTAGAAATAATCTGCTTGTAAGGTGAGGTGGCTGGCTAGCAAATATCGAGAGATACCTGATTTCTGAAAAGGAGAGAAATTCAAAATGCAGGAAAAGTAACTAAGATATACTGGTCAACCATTTTGTCTTATGCCATCTCTCCCACTCCAGTCCCCCCAAACACAGAGGGAAGAGGAATAATGAATTGCTCAGTGCAATTTCATGAGCTTGGTATGAAGAAACAGAGCCTTTCACTAAACAGCTACACACTGCGGTGGTTTGACCCTGGCTTGATGCCAGGTACTCACCAAAGCCACATGATCATTCCCCTCCACAAGTGGACAGAGGAGAGAAAATATAATGGAAGGCTCATGAGTTGAGATAAGGACAGGCAGAGATCACTCACTGATTATTGTCACAAGCAAACCAGATTCGATTTGCAGATATTAATTGAATTTATTACCAACCAAATTCAGAGCAGGATAATAACAAATAAACCCAATCATAAAAACACCTTACCCCCACCCTTCCCTCTTTCCTGGGCTCTACCTCCTCCTCCCACAGCAGCACAGGCAGACAGGGAACAGGGCTTACCATCAGTTCATCACTTGTTTTTTCTGCCACTGCTCAGAAAGAGGAGTCCTTCCCCTGCTCCAGTGTGGGGTCCTTCCCATCAGAGAGAGTTCTCCATGTACTTCACCAGTGTGAGACTTTCCCATGGGCTACCATGAACTGCTCCAGCGTGGGTCCCTTTATATAGGGTGCAGTCCTTCAGGAACAGGCTGCTCCAGTGTGGGTCCCCCACGGGGTCACAAGTCCTGTCAGCAAACGCTCTGTTACATGGGCTTCTCTCTCTGTGGGTCTGCAGGTCCCTGCCATGAGCATGTTCCCATGGATTCACAGCCTTTCTATGGGCATCCACCTGCTCCAGGTGGATCTCTGCTTCCCTGTTGACCTCCATGGGCTGCAGGGGCACAGCTGCCTCACCATGGTCTTTACCAGGGGCTGCAGGGGAATCTCAGCTCTGGTGCCTGGAGCACCTCCTGCCCCTCCTTCTGCACTGACCTTGGAGTCTGCAGAGTTGTTCCTCTCACACATTCTCACTCCTCTCTTCCTGGCTGCAATTACATCTGTGCAATAACTTTTTTTCTTTCTTAAATATATTATCACAGAGGCTTTACTATCGTCTCTGATGAACTCAGCCTTGGCCAGCAGTGGGTCCATCCTGGACCCAGCTGGCATTGGCCTTGTCAGACATGGGGGAAAGCTTCAGCAGCTTCTCACAGAAGTCACTCCTGCAGTGTCCCCTCCACTACCAAAACCTGGCCACATAAACCCAATACACACACTAATATGGTACTCTCATACTTCCCATAACCTGACAATAAACCTGCTAAAGAAACTTTCTGCACTAGTACCCCACACAGATGTATGAGAAACAGGTGGGATGGGCCTTTAAACTTAAACTGGTGACAGTGCCAAAGTTCTAGAGAATATAAACTGACTTAAATAAAGTAGCACTTTAATCTCTGCTCGGATATTAAACATTCTATAACAAGGAATCAGAAAAACCAATTCAAAAAGTACTTGCATTTATAAAGGTAACATATGAAAATAGAATGCTCAAAACCCAGAGGAGAGGAAAAATACTCCTGCAAGCAAACTTCCAGGGTCAATGGGGTTTTTATTCCAGACCAAATTTTGGCTTCTTGGACAAATACTATTCACCACTGAAGCGGCGGGGAAGAATCCAAGCTTAACGGCCAATTTGTGTCAAAGGTTAGCAATGCTTAATGGCCAGTGTTGTTTCACTATTTAAAGCAAAAGTGTTTAATATGTGAGTTTACCTACTACTCTGGTTTTAGTTTGGTACACTGTCCAGTGGTATGTTGGGTTTTTTCCAAAAGGTTTGTCTGAAACTGCTAGTCGTAGTGTTGATTATTAAAATTCTTTTTCCACCTATAGCATACATCAGAGAAAGGAAACAATTTTGAGGGTAATGTGATGTTACAGAAGACAGCATATCCACAGTAAAATAAAATAAAAGTAAATATTAAAAAGCTTTTCCTCAGCACAAATGGTAATTTTACCAATGTTTTATCTTTCAATTCAAATCAACATTGTAAATGCCTATTAGAATGTTAAATATATTCCTACTGCAAGTGATCAGAGATGCAATTCAAATACTACTTGTATTTTAAGGCAGTCTTAATCAACTCCTACTACCATCTGCTCTTTTCTCGAATGTGAAGTGCAAAAATTCTCAGGCCAAAACTCATTAGTGTGATAATTAATTTCTCTACAGTGAAAAGCACAACTCATAATCATTATAGAAGCAAAAATTTTACTGGAACCTAAGTCTTTTTCTTTTTTTTCAGTTAGTACAACATTGTTAGTGAAAGGAGGTAACAATACAGTTTTCCATTCCTACTTAAGTCAGTAATCTCTATGAAATTTAGAACAGACCATATAAAAATTGATTGAGAAAATAATTTCACAGTGACATTTGTCTCCTTTTTGAGAGTATAAAAACGCTGTTTGAAAGGAAGTAAAGTGAGACTGAACAGTATCCACTAAATCAACAGTCTGACAACATGCCCATTATAAAACCTGCCACCCCTGCCTCACAGCAAGGAAGACAGTCATATAAGAAGTGAAATAAATGTTATAAAATTATTTCAAGATTTCAAGGTTTTGTACTTAGATAAGTTTATTTTCTTAGAGATAAAATAGTTACATCTGCAAATGTACATTATTTTGTAAACCATTAAGCCCCTATGGCTGTCTGAAAGTTAAAATCATACACAAAAGAATTCAAGAAAACTTAGGAACCTGAAAAGCTTTCTTCACAATGGACTTTTGAGTTTGTAGTTTGTTGCCTTCAAAGTGATTCAGTTCATACTGCACTTGTGAGATAATGGGCAATCGATACTTAAAGTGGAATGTATGCCTGTACAATCTGGCAAACAGATTTTTTTCACTATTTTATGAAATCCCTTGATGTTAATTCATAGTCTTTAAAAAAATGACAGGGGCTAGCAGTCATTGATACTGATTGTCTGAATCCAAAGTTTAATTACTAAATGTGCTGCAAAAAATAAAAAGTCTGACTTCAAAAGGGATCCTTTCCAAGCCCATTCAGGTGAAATGGGAGCCAGCACTGCCAGTGAAAGGGCAGCAGAGTATCACTCAGCTGGCAACTTATACTAAAGTAATTTTTTTCCAGGTCAGTGTTTCATATTACATTTTAAAGCTGCCACACTGTGCCTCGAAATATCCTCTGCACCACAAATGCATATATTTACACACACCAAAAAAAAAAAAAAGTCACCATACAGAATTAAAAAGAAAAACAACACACTTCACTGGTTTTTGGAGGCTGAATAAGTGTATTTGTATCTGAATTGTGACTTGCTCCACAACTGTATTTTTACAATTATATGGTGCCAGTAAATTTGCTATCCTATATTAACATGTAGTAAGAAAGAGGAAGCAAAGTGGGAAGAAAAATGCCATAGCTTGCTGTTTCTCATGTTTATTGTGTCAGTGTAAAACATTCCAGTCTTGTTCAAATACCCAAGGATTTCAGATAAGTGCTTTGGCTACTTTTAAGTTCAGGGAAAAGCCAGGGTAAGCTTCTTTCCTGCTGTATTTTAAACTGGTGTCCAACACTGCTTGTAGGGAAGCAGGTGAAAAGGGTCCCTGCACTGTCTCTGTGTAATAACAAAACTGACAGACACAGTTTGGCTAAATTGTAGATGTGATGATCCAGATTGTAGCTTAATCTCTAGCTTAAACAAACAAAAAAAAATCTTCCTAGACAAATTGAACCTCAGAGGCTGTGGGGGCCGCAAAGACGTTAAAAAAAAAATCTGACTTATTCATGAAAACAGTGTCCAGAATAGTATTCTGGATTTAAAAAAAAAACTATAAAAAAAATTTATATGTTTTTAGAAAGATACAAAGGTTTTGCACTTTATTAGGCCTCTGCTTTTCAACACAGAAAACCAGCCATGTACCATTTTTGCCTATTTCTTAAGAGTAAAAACAAAATACAACGTCATACTGCATTCAAACGTGTTGCTTGTTGCTGTCAGTATAAGCAATTAAACCGTTTGCCAGCTCCATTGCCAGACCACCAGAGGGAGTCGGAAGCTACATAAAACTTCGGAAAGTTTCTAAACCTGTAGGTACCTTACAACATTGACAGAAATTGCTGTGTGTTGTGAGTATTAAGACAACTAGCTAAGAAAGTTGCTGAGGACAATGAATTAATTTTAGCAAGATCATCAGTTCATTACTATCCAGAGGCAAGAAAAATGTTGGTGACAGAGACAAAGGAGTGCTCAGCAACTATTTGTGTTCTGTGTTTAGAAAGAATGAAAAATCATGCATTTAAATTAGATTTTTCAATTATGTTAATAACTGGAGAGAAGTCTTTAAAAAATCAACAGATCCAAAATTAGTAGAAAATAGTCTGAAACAAAGAGTGGCTCCCTTGGATCTCATCATGTGCCTTTGCAGGTCATGGAACACCAGGGGCATCCTGAGGACATTGGGCTTGTGCTTATGTACCAAAGGAAGGTGGAAGACAGTGGTAGAACAGTCTGCCCAGCCTGATGAGACCCTAAGAAAAAATTGCATACAAGGCTACATTATTATGTTCCAAAAGCTAAGTCC
Organism: Platysteira castanea; assembly: GCA_013397175.1. Taxonomy (NCBI): domain Eukaryota; kingdom Metazoa; phylum Chordata; class Aves; order Passeriformes; genus Platysteira; species Platysteira castanea. The sequence continues at coordinate 498,421 of VYXC01007174.1, forward strand.
TTAGCAGAGAGGGGAGAAGGAGACTTTCTAGGATCAGCTGGGGAAAATTCCGAGATCCATCCTCCTACTGGTCAGAAACACTAAGAAGTGGACCCAGTAACATGAGTGCGAGCTGCTACTTCTGCATAGCAAATATGAGTTCAGAGACCTGGCCAGTCACCACTTTCTGTCATAACAACTGGCAGAATCAAAAAAAATATTTGCCTTATGTTTTGGAAATTAAATATCAATGTAACGAAAACAGCATTTAAAAACAGAGTAACAGAGAAAAAAAAAGTTAAGACCTGTGCCAAATAAATTTGTATAACAAATTAGACTTTTTAAAAGTTATCATGATAATTAACTACTTGGTTAAATACCAAAGAGGCAGTGAATTCTTCGAGTCTTGATGTCTCTGAAACAAGACTGAGTGCTTTTCAGGTAACGTGAATTGGTCAAACACACCAAAATGTCTAGAGATGACTGATTTACATTTGATAAATCACAGACAATTCACTGAAATCATTGCTGCACTGTGCAGTAGCAGCCTATGAAACACCAGGCATCACCAAAAAGACTACTGAGGACAAAGCAGCCAACATCATTCTGCCACAGTGTAGCCCACGCTTTAATCTGCACTGGAATGCTATGTGCAATTCTGGTCCCACTGGTTTGACTCAGCATTATATTTCTGACATTCTTACAATATTCAGTTGGCTTTACACACCACAACTTTCCTCATCTGGCCTAAGTCAACCTTTCAGAACTCTATTGCCTAACATTTGCTCTGGTCGGTCAAAAGATAAACTCTGCTTGTAGCTTCTGAGATTCTCTAAAATTCTTTTCCTCTTCATATACTCTGATATGGCACAGCTCCTTTCTATGAAAAGCTTAACTTGGTATTTCCAGAGAAGATTACGACTGAAACACAGTTCATATTTAAAATATAGTAACATGATCAAAGAAGTCTGCTAAAGGTCTAGCATTTGTCTGAAACCACAGAACATAATTTCCAGTCTACTTCACTGCCCTGGAGATCATTCTATCTATCAGCACAGACTTTCTAAGAACAGCATATGTGCTTTTTTTAGCTGCTTGATAAAAACTCAAGTAGAAAACAATAATGTTACTGTGACTACAGCTGGTTGGGAATGGATGTGAACTATCTTTCTGTGGACTTTATCTATCTTCACAAAGATGATTCACAAAGAAAGCTTCTGGGGACTAACTGCCAGTTTTCAGCCTCTTACTGTTCCTGCTGGATCCAAGTACAGGTTCCTGAAAATCTGAAGTTCCACATCTGCAGGACAAAGCTGATTTCTCCTACCTGCTGCTGACCTAACTCTACTTCAAGGTGTAAAAGGTAAGTCAGCCAGCCAGATCTGGCACCTTGTTCAGAGTATATTTAGATCCAAGTTTGAAAGTGCTACTTGAGCTTGTACCTTTTGGTTTGCACTCATTCTCCCTGCCCAAATTTTTTAATTATTTAGTTATTTTAAAAATTGTTCTTTTTGTACTTCTAACACTATTCATTCTGTTTGTCAATCAAGTCATCTGAAGAGTAAGGTACCTATTTATTGACCAGTGCAATTTAAGCTTGGTATTTCCACACTGATAAAGGAAAGTGTTTACTGCATAGCCTTTCTTCATACTTTAATTTCCTCTGTATATTGGTCATTTGACTCTACAGTTTTTTCTGGGCAGAAATACCCATGTATTACCTTTCAGGACAAGCAGAAAGACTACAGAAATCAAAGAGATAAGTGGGTTAACATAAACAGAATGGCCGGTGAAGTAACAGAACTAAGTACACAATATGGGGAGTAAAAATAAATAATAGTCATTAAAAACAAACACCATACACACACCCCTCAAAAAAACCCAAACAAAATGTGCATAACCTACTTAATCCCAATGTATACTAGAAAAATGTAGGATTCTTCAGGAATGCTGATAGCATTATACCATAGGACTTTACCCTATATAGGCACTTTCACACATTTTCCTCCAAACCCAAGCTCCTGACAGCACTGGAGATCAGTAATAGCTCAAATAACATCAGTCTGTCTTAGAGACTTGTTCAGATACTTCTCCCTACTGCCAGGGAAGTTGTGCATAACACAACAGCCAGTAAACTCCCTGGTTATTACCAATAAAACTGCCTTCACCCAAGTATCATCTGCCTAGCATTCAGACATTTGGTTTATTTTTTTTACATTTTTCTGTTAGAAGAGTTCCCAGCATGCACAACTTCAAGAGTCAGAAGAACAATGGACATGCAGACCACCAGCTACCACAGGGAATATCCACGCACTGCTCTGCACTCTGCACAGCTCTGGCAAGAGCTTCTCCGAAGGGAATCCGAGGCTGACTTGTTAACGACATGATGTACTTCTCCAGATTGCTTTGCATTAACTTTGAAGCCAGCACAGTGGTTAACCACACTATTTAGTGCAACAACAAAAAAAAATCTCTTCCTATTTTGAACACCATAGCCTGAAGAAGAAAACAGGCTACTGAAAATGAAAACCTTTACTACAGTTATCACTCCACCACAGCTGAAGAGTCTGATTTGCCAAGTGTTGATCATACCCTGGTGGCTAGCAAGACTTGCAAATAAGGAAAAGTACCTCCAAGACAGAAGCCAGAAGACAGATAGATTTTCCTAAAACCTATGGCTCTGACAGGACTGGCCAACAGGCTGGGCTTATCATCCTTCAAATAAGCATGGTTAGCTTTAACAGCTCTAGAGACAGGAGCATTCACCTGACATCTGGTTCCACTAATCTTCTGCAAGTCCTGAGCAGTCTTCTACAATACAGCTTTCCTGTATTTTTTCCACCACTGTATTCACAAAATTATCCGTTCTTCTAGTACTTTTCCCATGAAATTCAGAATCATCCTCTGGACTCACTCTAATGATCCTCATTCATTTTCTGAATACTGAGCAAAATAAACCAATTCAGTTACTTCTCTTGCTTTTTGGTAAACTTCTATCACAAGGTTTTGCACTTTGTTGGCAAGAGAAAGAATTTTAGAGAGGTGCATATTTGTCAGAAAGAAAATGTCACTGTAATCTCTTGATAACTGGCATTAAGGAAATTAGGAAATCAATGTCCATGACGCTGTATTTGCCATTTGAAAATGGCACTGTTTCCAAGAAGAAAAGTTGGCAGGTTAATCTGTGTGGGGTTCTTTTATTCAAAAAGGTCTTAATTAAAATGTGGAGATCATTGTTCCTTTAAAAGCAATGGTGTGCAACCAGAACGTCCTGTAAATTACAGTAAGGCAAAGCACTCAGCATTCCCTTCTTCCCATTTCTTTCCCTCTCCCCACTCCCTGCCCACACTGACACATGAAATAGAACGCCCTGTTCCTCTCACCACAAATTAACACAGCCTGCTCCTTTATAACCAGATGTCAGAATCTGTCACCAATTCATTTTTTGCCTTTACAGCTTCAAAGGTAAAGGTAGAAATTAGAGATGACTTCTACTGGGACTCCAGCAAAATTTTTTATCCGGCAAGAAACAATTTCACAGGTTTCTTTCTCTGCAGCTGAAAGAGATCAGTACTGTAAAGATATCTATAAGCATCCATATTTGCTGCAGGAGCATCTTAGGACTGTCAAGGTTGAAAGTCAATGCCAAACTTTTATTCATTTTCGTAATCCAGATGTATGTTAAGATTCAAGGCCCGTTCTCTCTTCAGTCTTGAAGTAGATCTCAAGTCTTCCTTTTAATTAGACAGCTTTAAAATTGAACTGACCTGCCACAGCTGCATACCAATTGGACTGACATGGTGATACACACTAAGCAGAATTGTATTAACACCTGAACTTAAAAGCTGCAGGGACACAGCACCTTAAGCTCTAATTTGTACCATCTCTCTACAGTGAATACATCACCAGAGAGTGGGATCCTGCTGCCCCAAGCAGGCATAGCTTCAACAAGAGTAACTGTTCCATACAGCAGAGATGTCTGTTTAAAGGATGAGAACTAAGGAAGGAGACACCTGGGAAAAGCTTTGAGGTATTTGCTGCTTTTGTGAATTTAGTTTCTCTTCTCCACTGTATATTGATTTTAAAGGAAAAAAAGCAAATGTACTCTTACTAAGGAGTAAGCTTCTGCAGACAATACGATGATACCTCTGCAACCAGTCACCTCTAGTAACCTAGGGACAAATTTCAAGCACTGTCCCCTTTGCACCATCATCTTTAAATACAATTTCCCCTTTTCTTCCCACTTTGCTAAACTTCAAAACTTTACACTTGAAAGCTTTTTTAGCATAGCTGAATGTGACACAGAATCACACCCATACTTTAGATAAAAGGTACTTGGTTAGACATAGTTTTATCAGTAAATATCAGTAATAGATATGCGTATTTCTAAACGGTTACCCTTCCAAACAGATTTCTTTTGGTTATTCATAAGGCCTAATCCTTAGATTTTTCTCCTGCTTATGAAAATATGCCTTTGGTCACAATCATACTAAGATAACTACATATTTAACAAAATAAAAAAACAACCAAGGAAAATCAGATGAACATAAATACGACACCAATTTCAAGATTTGATGCTGGATTTGTTAACAAATATTTTTGTATTAAAAAAGCTGTAACAAGTTTGCTATCAGTTTGCAGTTTCATATGTTAGGTTTTCTGGCAGTTCCTGAAGCAATTAAAGAAGAGTTCTGTTTTTCTTTCCTTTATTATTGGCATTTCAAAGGAAGTTAGCAGACTTCTGCATGAATCTTGTACATACAGTCAGATTGGCTGCCAATTTTTAAAAGCTGTTTTACATGTGAATAATATGGATTCCTCTCTACCACTGAGTGAAGTATTAGTCAGACCAGACCATAACATCTCTATCTAAACACTTATAATTGTTTCCCCGCCAGTTCTGTCTTCCATTTCCACCAGGCAGAACACGAAGGTTGTCAAAATACATGTTTTCTTGAAGTTTACATTATTGTAGGTCTCTTGCATTTCTCCATTTTGCAGTTTCTGGGTACAACAAATGAGACTGTTTCAGCTGGTCTATGTAATTGAAAGCATTGCTTTATTTTCTAGTGCAGACTACAGGAATCAGTCTGAGTTTTCTTTTCTACACAAGTGTTCTGAACATTCAGAATTTATTTAATATGTGATATATAGAAACGTGTGATGGCAGGTGAGAGCTAGTGAACAGCTCTGCACTTCTACTTTTAAAGAATCCGGTGCTTCGTGGGTCAAAGGACCAAACTGAAAAGTGTTTCTCATGGGCAGAAAAAGATCAAAGCACTTCTATCTCTTTGCAGCTGAAACAGCCATGTTATATACTGTTCTCTGCATCCAGAATATTCAGTCAACTATCTCAACTGAAGGAAGGCAATGTCATGTTTTGCCGTGTAAAAACTGGATTTTGAAAGAGACTGTCACTTATGGGGGAAAGAATGAAGACCATCAACTTAGTAAAAACACCTGGAATGATACTTGAGACATAACAAATATTTCAGTATGATGAACTGAATGTTATAAACCTACATACGCACATACTCAGAGACCTGCAGAGGTAGGAAATACGTTTATGTTGGACAACTGGCAAGAAAGCTTGCAATTCCACAGGCAACACCACAGATGCGACTGAGTAAAGCCTTGTATGTTTATAATTTTTTCAACAGTTCCTCTGCAGAGCCTGATCCTCCAATATTTAGGCATTTTTCTAACTGTACAGATGCAAAATTGAAAGAGAATCCTTTCGTTCTAATCAGAAATTCACACAGGACAAATTGAAGGTCCATTTCCTCTAATAACTTGGGGGAAAGGATTTGCTTGTGTTTCTACAGGTACAGGACCCAGGTGGATTCCTGTGAAGAACATGAAACCGTATCAAGTGCAGAAACCCGCTGACACCCCCACAAGCAAAGAAGAAAGTACAATGACGTGAACCACGCAGACTACAACTTATCCCTGAAATTTCTTGTCCTTATTGCAAAACCTGTGAACTTCGGGTTTTATGCCAATGTAAAGAATGTGGAAAATGGGAATATCGTAAAGTTCTTTCGGCAAAAGTATGGTATATCGTCAGTGAATAATAAACGCACATGGAGATAGCCAGGGGAGAAATTATCCCTGAAAATATCTTCCCAGAAGCCTCTCACCTCTGACTCCCTATAACCTTCTTCCTCTTCTGTGGCAGCCCCCTTATCCAGCCCTCTGAACCTGTGTGAATCTGGAACCCATTTTTAAAATACAAGTTCTCTTAATCAAGGCATATACTTTAAACTGAGATCTAGACATGCAATACATATGTATCTACATGCATGCAGAGAACACATGCACAGAGTAAAAATACAAGATGCTTGTGCAATATTTCATTACAACCAATGAACGCATTTTCTGCTGAGAATTACTCTGTTCTCAGATGACTGAGAAGGGATACAGCTATGTGGGAATTGGTATCTTGTTCAGAAAAGTGGCCATGGAAAAGGACTGAGAAAATACGTCCATCAGCAGAGCCAGTTTGAAGCCTCAATCTATTCTGAGATTCAATACATGTTACCCCCTGCCCCCAACTGTTTAATGAAGTATTTAATAGGGGTTTTTTCATAGCAGTAAACAATACATATACCAAATGAACTGATTCCTTTCCTTCAAGTATAGAAATTTCACTAAGCCAGAGGAACAGTAAGTCATGTTATTTTCTTTGTACTTCTCTAAATCCTTTAGCAGAATTACCTGCTAATACTAGTATTTGTGTTTCTAAAAGTATTACAAAGAATCGGCTTTACCAGATATTGAGTACTTTGAAGATTAGATTAAAACCCACACTAATTTAAATCTTTACTGATAAGAAATTTGATTTTTCACACAAATCTGCCTAGAACATTGCTGACAGCACTGTACTTCTGACAGCAGACAGATACCATTACTAGACATTAAAGCTGATGGAGGTTTAGCAGCAGTGTGAAGAAAATATGAGTATGCACACAATTTACAGTGTAACATCTCTTCACCAAGGCAATATAAAGTATTTATAGTAGTAATGAAGATTAACTTGTACACTTCAAATTTGAAACAGTGATCTGAGTATGAAAAACTTGGCCCATGGTCTTTATATGACCTTGAGTGCCAGGCTGTGCAACAGATTAAAACACTGTTCTCCCAAGAGTAACTACTCTCCTGCAGGGACATCAGAACAAGAAATAAATTACTCTTGAGTTGCCTAGTTTGCAACTCAAGTTTCAATGTAGCACTGTATATGTACATCAGCAGTTGTTTATGTAAAGATGCTGATCTAAAAATTCAAACATCTTAGTGTCACACACACTTCCTCAAGAGCTCTGTTACGTGGAGGCAGCAGACAGAGGTCATAAACATTTCAGCTACCCTCGGTAAGTGGTTCAGAGCAAATACAAGGTGACACCTAAATGTTCTCAGCCCTGCCCAAAAGAAATATCCTGGGTTTAAATTTTTATTAACAACTACTGTGAGAGCACAAAGAGGACACAGAAATATTCAGCTATAAAAGTTGTCTTTGATACAAGTGATGTATTCTAATAATTTTAGTCTCACAACAGTCTCTCAAAACCTGTGTAGAAAAAAATATTGACAATACAGCCATTATCTCTAGCATTTAGTATCTTGTGCAAACGTTCTTGTTATTTCATCAGTTTGTCGAGGAACAGTTTAAATTTCCCAACAGGGAAATAACTGTTCTCTGTTCCTAACATTTAAGTTCTTTCAGCTGGATCAAAATATTCCAAATCCACCTGGTATCCAAAAGTGTCTTACACTTAAATGAAATCAGACCAAAATCGCTTTTTGTTGTCCTCATCCTGAAGACAACAAATTCCAAGAATTGCTCAAAGTGCATACTTCAAGTAACTTGTTCTCCAATCTCCCAATTCACTTATACTGTCTGCATAACAAGTATTAATGGTGGATTGTTTGTTGTATTTACAGCAAGTTTATTCGGGAGAGGAAAAGTATTCTTTTACAAATGAGCCATGTTCACTATTGAGATTACTTCCAAAGAGAGCATTCAGAAAGCAAACCTGAATATATTACATTGACAATTATTTTTCAATACTTTAACATCGGCCACTTAAAATTGGTTGTGTTATTAGCACATAGACTGATCTTTAAATATACTACTTCTACATAAACAGTGCAAATCTCAATATTCACATCAACCTGAAATTAATGCTGCAATTACTGTTGACATTCACATCAAGAAAGTAGTAAACTATTTCACATGAGCAATTCCAAAACCTCAGAATGCCATTATTTATATTAAAGAAACACAGAACAAACATGTTGGGCTTCAAAGCCTTGTTTTGATACACACAATCCCTGTAAACATGAATGTATTGTATTTGTCAATACTGATCTCTGATATAATTCTATAAATAAAACCACTGATATAAACAATTTCTATAACCTTTTTTTTTTTTTTGCATAGGGTTTGGATTAAGGTTACTTTAGGATAGAGACAGCTGTTAACAAAATCCTCTAGTCAATTAGTCTTCCATCAGACAAATTTAGGCATATGACAAGAAGCCTCTCTGACTCCAGTGGAAACTTACACATGTAAGCATTTGCAAAACTAGAGTCATCTTTAGCACTTAAGTTACCCCTCGTCATTGAGAATACAAGCTATAAAAGAGCTCTCCATAAATTTATAAAATATACTGATTTAAAAGTTTATGCTGATGTTTCTGTAAGTCACATTTATGATTCCAAACAGTTATGTACATACTATACTATCACAGTAGGAAATACTTCACTGTAGAACACCACAGTGAACAAGTTGTGAAGCACAGTGTTCAATATAATTTCCCTTTAGTATTCCCAGTGCATAAGTTGTTAACATCTACACTACACAAGGTGCCCAGGTCTAGTATTTGTTATATACAATGTAAAAGCAAGATAGAAAGAGCCTTGCATTTTAAAATAAGGAATGAAAACAGTGGGTAATATACAGGGATTCACTCCTGCAAACTACAGAATTCTCCTTCACAATGACCATAACCACCAAATACAGTGGATTTCAGGTCATTCAGCCCAGTAAAACAGTGCTCAGCACCTTGTAGGAAGAGAGATCTGAGTGCACTTTATTCTAAAACATCTCCTTTGGATGTTATAAAGTGCAAAAAATATAACATATATTCTAATATTTTACAGTCACTATTAAACTGTCATATTTGCACAATGCAAAATTCAAATAACTTGGTATGCATTTTTATGGACCCTATAATAACAAATGCTGAAACTGGAGTTCTCTCATCTTTAAAAAAATCTTAGTATTTTAAAATTATTGTGTAAATATAAAAAGAAAATATAAATTAAAATTAAATCTTGAAATAGGTATTTTAACATGTGACCATTTTCCAAAGCATCAAGTATGAAATTTAATTTTCTCTTATAGCATTACTTTTTAGAATCTGTAAAATCTTTTAGAAGTTAATAACTTCAAAAAAATAAAAATTATTGTATCACAGTACTAGACATCTCACCTTATCAGATATCTTTTACTCTAGATGTGTTTAAAAAAATAAATAAATAAAAAAAATTCTAAGACTTCTATTCTCAGTTGTTTAGAACAAGATATGTGGAGTTACTTTTTAAAACAAAATAGGAGTTCCATAGTGCTTCATTTTGATCTTAAAATTCAAATAAATGGGACAGAATGTAACCATAAATTTAAAAGGCTTTTAAGTACTCTACTGCTTTGGTGCATTGTACCAATGATTCTTTACAAGCATGAAGAATCAAATTCTGTAACATTCTTCACAGAGGCTGGGTAAAAGCAGAAGATCCCAAAGTTCTATATATTTTACAGAGCTTTCCCTTCTTTGAGCAGTGGGAAAGAAACTGGGAGGAAGGTTGTGTCACTGAGAAACAGTCTTCTTCCAAGCGGTACCATGAGCAGCACAGCTCCTCACCTTGAGCTTGACTGCACACCAGTAATTTAGCCCTCAGAGAATACAAGGTTGGTTGAATAATAGTATTATACTACATCCAGTGATACCAAACAATGCTAAAAAGAAATGTATGGAAATACAAAGCTAAAAATGTATGACTAAAATACATTTCTAAAGCAAAAGACGTCTTCCTGTAGCAGCCTGTAAGCCACAGGGAGGAAGGGTGGGAGAAGACAATACAGGTACTGCCAAGTCTATAACCACTTAACTCCTCAAGACAGGATATTCTCTGCTTCTCAGTCGGAGAATTGGAAGATGGTTTCTGGGTTATTGCTGTCTGTAGGGTTTGTGGGCTGCAACGTCTTTGTAGGTGTAGTTTTACCATGAGAATGAGAGGAAGAAGAATGTGAACTTTCACTGGAGCTGCTACGTGTCTCTGTGCTTGTACTTGTTTTTTTCATTTTCCTTCTTTTTGCAAGAGGTGCCTTGTCCACATTCTGGAGACAAAATCCTTCCCTTTTGTACTTGTTAAAGGCCTGTTTAAAAATAGAAGGTAATTCTAAATTTTTCAAGAGATTTAACACATTTAATGCCTTATCACTTATTATGAATGGTCTATGGTACATCACAAGATAGTGTAATTTTTTGACTAAATCCTATTGTAGCTGTAAGAATGACTCCACCAGCCTTTTTTACAGGTACATAAGAGCCAATATATAAAATTATTATTTGGCACCTTTCTCTCCTTGTTCTTTTTACTTTAAAAGTATTTTTATTATGTCTTAACCTATTTAACACTACATTTTCAGAGAGGCCACTGTTAAATTACCGTTCTTCTTTCAGCCCAAATGATGTTGCATCATCAGGACCTCTCCAAGAAACAATTACTTTACTTTTCTCTCTTTCCTAAAAACCGCCCACAAGCATTTCAGCATAAATCTGCTCAATTTTGGTTTATTCTCTACAGAAGGTATCATGAGAATCAACACGAAGTTTGTAAAATACAGTTGCAGATTTTAATAAATACACAATAGTAGACAAGCAAGTCCACCAAAAAAGCATCCATGAAATAAAAACATGAACTACATATATTCCAGAAATTTTACCTCAGTTTAGTAACCATCTGTGCTGGTAAAAGCACAATAAAGGACACTCTCACACCTGCTAGGTTCATCAGAAAGGAGGGAAAAGAGAAGCTTTATTTACATTTATCATACTTTATAGGATTCTCAACTCCACAAGAGATTGGAGGACATGTCACTTCCTCCTCAATCCCACTGGAGAAAAAGGATGCTCATCAAACTTTCTCTTATCACAAAAGGAATGAAAAACAGAAAGGACGGTTAAATAAACATCGGCTATTGTTTACATGAAACTCCGTGAGAAAAGAATTCTGACTCCATATTATACACAGAAGGCTTAACAAAAACAGGACAACAACCATCAGAACAAAAAGTCAGTTACTCAAGTTAAATATGAAGTTTCTTCTCTTTTTTAAATAGAAGTTTGAAGACCTTTTAATAGATTTCTCTAAGAAACTGAGTATTTTTAATAGCTGTTTCAAGAACAGCATCCAATGCCCCAATCCTCATGAATACAAATATCATTAAGAAATTTATTCTTGCCTCATCATCCATATTTTCCTGTAGTCTGTCAGAGATGTTATGAGGAATTGTTATTGAGGAAAAAAAATCCAGCTATAAGCAGATACTGAATTATAAGGACAGATATGTATTGTTGTTAAGAGAAAACATAGAAATCTAGATGACACTTTACAAAACACAGCACATGACATAAAATTTCTCAGAACTTACATGGAAAGTGGCTTTGACATATGTGTGCACTGCAGCTCCTGAAGAGCCTAAGTTATCAGGCGTCATTAGAGGGTTAGATGAGAGCTGGCTGCCATCCTGAAGCCACTCGTTGTATCTCAGGCTGGACATTTTAATTCTTTTGTTTGGATCCACTGTAAGAAGTCCTAATAGAAACACATTACATTCTCTAAAACTGTGAGCTATTTATCTTTCTTCAATAGAAAATGCAAATATTTCTTAATAAAATCTCATGCACTGCTTTGATAAGTAACTAAAGTCAATATTTATCCGAGGTATGCCAATATTTATCCTAGATAAGGCTCACACAATATTATACTATCATCCTCTCCAGAAGGATCTTAAAAGCAGAAAATTGGTAACTGTTTGGTAACTCACATCTCTTTTCACACGAACTCAGAACTACTGAATGATTTCTTCACTTAAAACCTGTCTGGGATGAAGTTCAAAAGAGTAAGCCTCAGATCCCCTGCACAATCCACTCAAGTCTGAATCTGGAAATCCCTACATTTTTGGCAGAAAAATTCCTTACAAGTCTGCTTGTACCAAAATTCAGAACTCCATGTAAGTAGAATTAAGGTAGGTGTCTAGCTCATGATGAAAACATAATTAGATGCTCAAAAGCTTAAGGGGACCCAAAGCACAGCAAATGTCAATGAAGTAGCTCAGAAATACACTATGTAGTCTTGGTACGGGAATTTAAAAAGAGCCAATGGAAAAGAAATAGTAATAAATTAATTTTCTGCAAAAGCTCAGCTTTTAAGACATTTATCCTATAAGCTGTTTTGTTTTTTTTAGAAAAGCAAAAATAACAAAATGGTAAAACTCTGCTTTTAAATATGTTGTGAGTTCACTTTTTCTGAAGTTCTTCAGTTCCTTCAAATCCCACTAACCTTATCAGCATCTTACCACATTAGAAAACTCTGCTAGGTGTACAAGCAATTTGTAATGCCTCCTGATGTGTCCATCTCTACTCGTTTGTATCAGAGGTCAGTATATAGCTCAAGCTATGGATATTGCTCTGTCAGGTTAGACACTTTGGTGCTGATTACAGTATCCAGACATTGTATGGTCCTCTAAATTTTATCTTTTGAAATAAAAATATAATGTACATGAAATACTTATAAATACATACCTCGAATCAGCTCTTTAGCCTCTTCAGAAACATTTTTCCAAGCTTCTCCTTCAAAGGAAAACTCTCCCTTTTTTATTTTCTTCATAATTTCCAATGCACTGGTACATGTTAAACTTCTGTCTTGAGACTGAAATGGTACCTGTCCTGATAGCATCGTGTACTGTCACAAGAACAAAAGCAGCATTAGGAAACACAGTATATTTACAGACAACTCTATTGTTAAATATGATGGGCTGCTGTTTGCATCACCAGTGCTATGCAATAAAACTTGGACTAGCATAACTTTAAGGCTATAAAAAATTTAAAATATGCAAAACTTTCTCTGGAGTCCTTGTTAGAAAAAACATTCATCTATTCCAGGAAGCTATGAACAAAATATATTTCTACCCCATTTATATCTAATGAAACTACTTTTCTGTAGATCAAAATACAAGCGGATTCCTTCTCTGAATTGAAACTGTAGAAAGATTATATGGATGCCTGTAAAATCCCCTAGCATGCATATCTCTTTGCGAGAAGCTGACTGTATCAAGTAATTTTTCCATTCCCAAAGATGTTAAATTTTATTTCTTACTTGGTAAAAAAAAAAATTTCTGTACCTGGAAAAGATCTGTCTTTGGAACATATTATTTGTGCAGCAGTATTTCCACCTCCCTTGAATTCAGCATGTACCCAATTTATGTCTGAAATCATTTCAAGTCCTTTGCATTTTAACAAAAAATAAATACATGCAATAAAGTTACAGTTAAAAACCTCAGGCACTCACCAAAATGACCCCTAAACTCCACAGATCACAAGACTCGTCATAACCATTGTGATTCAAGAGCTCTGGGGCAGCATAATGAAGAGTAAAACACGGAGTCTTAAGAGGCTGATTATCAGGTGGTTTTAAACGAGCAAAGCCAAAATCAATTATTTTTATTTCTGAATTATCAGTTTCATCTGTAAATAGTAAATTCTGAAAAGCAAAGACAAAAATCAGTAGCTGCACTGGGTAGAAAATTGGTTATAATTATTTTGCTACATTTATTACTACAGAAAATCTTCCATTATCTAGAGAAGAGGTGAACTGCAAGACACTTGAGGAAAAGAAACGAAAAATAAAAATAACAATACTCTGGGTTGTAAGAAATGTGATGTGTTTACTTGCGCCCGCATACCTGCAAGTCAGGGCAGTTCTGAGATTGCTAATGAAAATGGACACGTAGCAGAGAACAGCGGAGAAAAGAATTCAGGGAACAATGACAAGAAAAAGCTAAGACATCAACATGTCTGGAGATGGGAGAATTGCCTTCTTCCTCAAACAAAAGCAGATTTTTTTAAGCTTACACTCCCTTCTGGCATGTTGTGAACAACGGCTTTCTTGTGTGGGAGACTCGCACCGCTCGTCCTCTCTTGTGACTGTATAGTCTTTGGTACTCAAGTGGTAACACTTTATCGTCCTGAGGACAATAACGCACGAGAGTCGTTTGAAAGTGAAGGATTGCAGTAAAAAGGTGCACCTTGGTATGAAGTGGTGTTAGGAAGTGCACCTATAGCTCAGAGGTTGCACTGAGAGCTGTCTTTGCAGGCATACGTGGCAAAGCCAGTACGAATATGTGTTCTGGAAGAGACCTGGGAGCGATGGCATTCAAGCACTGAAGGTCATGTAACAGTCCAACCACAAACCTACTCCTTACACCAAGGTAGAGACATTGGTACAGTAGTCCCTGAGAATTCCAGCTTTACACACTGGAATGTGGCACTTCGGACTTGAAGACAGACAAGTTGTTATCAGTTTGGAAAACATAAGGCAATCTGCTTCTTTTTTTCTCCCCAAGTATTTATGTTTGCCAAGAAAGATACAAGAGGGAAGCTAAGTCATAGAAAAACTCTCTGAGGCCAAGATGAATTATAAGCTTATTCTACTCTTCCCTTCAGCTTCTGAGAGAAGAGCATAATTTTGCTATTGCCTTTACTGTTTAATCTATGAATGTTAGGAAAAGTCTCAATATTAGAAATCCTAAAGCCCTATCTAACTTTGTAATACAAAAGGTGAATGACTCACACAAAGTAATTCATTTCAAACTCATTAACAAGAGTAAAAAATGATTGCTAGACTGCCAGCAGATCAATAAGGAGAACCTGAGAGCATTCATTATGGATAAAAGAAAATAGCTGCTACAAAACAGTATTTTAGTATTTTTGCTTTCTGTACTGCTGTTATTGATTAATGCACATTCAGAGAAGTCAGTTTTTAATTGTTGCGCAAAACAGATCTAAAGGAAGCCTAATTTTGGCTAAAATATTGATACAACAAGGATAAGTGATTAATATAATCGTCTTTTTTCTCCGGTGATGTTATACAGTCTACAAGAATGAGTAACATTGGTTTAAAAAGACCTTTCTTAAGATAAAAATTAAGTTGGTTATGCATGGAAAGAAAGATACAGTCCAAGTATCCAACATAGGGTTCAGGTTTCCCTGTTGATTAGGCAAATAAAGCATGCTTCAGAACCCTCCCATCCCCCAAATATTTACAGCTATATTCTACATATATTTTATGGATATATAAACAACATTCTCTCTTACTCGTTATGTTTTGTTCTAATACCTTTAGAACCCAGTTTACAGATTAATGATCACCTCACATCACACCTCAAATCCTCTACTGAGAGGCTCCCAATATGGTCATATATACTACACAAACTCTTTATTCCTATGAATTCTGTATTTTCTATCCAGTACTTTTCCTCTGTTTTGTAGACCAACACATGTGATCTAATTACTACTGCTAAACAGAAGTCTTCCAGTCCATGAAATTCAAGAAGTCTCATCCTTAGCTACATTTAACCAGCCAGA
Source organism: Platysteira castanea (assembly GCA_013397175.1). Classification (NCBI taxonomy): domain Eukaryota; kingdom Metazoa; phylum Chordata; class Aves; order Passeriformes; genus Platysteira; species Platysteira castanea. Next base: position 514,113 of record VYXC01007174.1, read on the forward strand.
CTTTTAAAAAAGGAATTATCAGTAGCACATTGGATCTCAAAGTTGAACATTAAAAAAATCTGACTGGAATTCTTAGAAAAGCAACAGAATTTCCTACATATCTTTTTACACAAAAGTGCAATAACCATATCTATATTGGGAAACCTGCATATCCCATACTAAGTTCATGTCAGAACTTAAAATAGTAACTTTCAAAACAACAAGCAGGAAAGAGACAAGCAGGTTTAAGTCCAACTTTGTGGAGGCAATGGATTCTGCAAGCTGTTTGCTAACCCTTCATTACTTGAACTTCCCAGACTTCTGTTCATGAACATAATGCAGAATTGAAGACTACATAATTTACCATGCAGCTGAAGCTCTGCTTTACTGTGCCTTTATATTCAAAGTGGTAGAAAGACTAAGATGGTAAGACTAGAAGAAAGAATAGGGGGTTGGGTTTTGTCCTTTTAACAATTACTTGTTTCAAAAGCTGTTTCCTTACCCTGATGATGTCACACTTGGAGAAAGTTCCTCTGATGACTTTTTCAACTCACACATTAGAATTTCAAAATAGCTCCTCTTTAACTGTTTACTTACAACAGGAGCCCAGGACAGAGATTCTTTCAAACTCATATAATTTGGATTGGTTTTCAGATACAACTAGCAACACCTAGAAGCCTTCTTTACCAGCTGAATTGGAATTACTATAAAATACCAAATTTTTCATATCACAGAAGGTATGTTACAAAAAGATAAAACATCAGTAGGAATGATGGATTATTTTTTAACTCCAGATACAAAAGGAACAGCTGTTTCCTGGGGTATGATGGCTGTAATCATTCTACAATATAACATCTTACTGGATGAATCAATATTAATCTACACTATTTTCAGGCTCGAGAAAACACACATCCTCTCCTACTGCTGGCAAAGCACCCAAGAAAATGCTGGGTCCAGGAAGCAAAAGAAAGCCAGTGGTCAACTTTATAATAGTAGACTGAATGGTCTAGAAGGCAAGATGTTGCTGAACAACAAAATATCAGAAAAGCAGTCACTAAAAAATAGGTATTGATAAATAGTTTCTTTTGGAAAACTACTGAACTCACTGAACCCAAATCACATATCTTTATTAGTGCTCATTTTGCGCTTAACTGGAAAAAGAGCTCTACTGAGGAAATAAGGATCAAACAAAAGGTGGAAACGTACAGGCAAAGTACCCAAGCAACCTAGCTCTGCTTATGAACTGTTTCATACAATAAATACACACTAGTGGACTAGTGAAAAATGTCCCCAAATAGGCAATGAATGTTTTTGAACAAGTTAAGAGTACTGCTTACAGAACTAAAAATGTTTCCTAACAGTTACTTTTACCTATGAACAGAAAAATATCTACAGAATTTGCAAGGTAAAAGTGGTAACATTTTATTAAAAATACAGAAGTAGAAAACTCTGTAACAAAGGCTGGAGAAACAGAAACACATCACATTCCAGACATTTCATAACTTATTGTCTAAACATATAGAAACAAGGCACTATACCTCAGGTTTCAGATCTCTATGGACTACTCCTACATCGTGCATATGGCTCACTGCTGAAACAAGTCTGCGCATAATGTGACTGGCTTCAGTCTCACTGAAATGTTTCTTTTTCTGAATACGTTCAAGCAATTCTCCTCCCTTCAGCAATTCCATTACTAGGAACGTGTGAAGCTGAAACAATAAAGAAAAATACAGCACGTTAGAAATTTAACATTACAAACCAACATTCACTCAGGAGCTAGGTGCTATTCTGACAGGTTCTCAACGTTTGAAGAAATAGCACTGCTGCTTGTAGCAATTGGGAAGGTCAAAAAAAAGCACCAAATCTGAGATGACATTTTTGCCATCAATCTTGTTGAGACTGAAGAATGATAATGTCTTCCCCACGTGCACCCATATTTATTACCAAAAATGCAATGCCACCAGCTAAATGGATCAATTTTTAGGGAGAAGAAATGGCTTTACTTAGGCTAACAAGTAAAGCTGGAAAAAGCTAAACTTTTGCTGCTTGAACCTCTTCTGATATAAGGATATATATCTATGAATATGCATAAGGAGTTAACCTCTTAAATGTTATGAAATCCTTTAAAAGCACCCTGAAACTTTACCTCTGAAATCAAGGATGATCTATAAGTTGTGATTTTATCGCCTACAGCAGTAGTAGCCAAAACTACTCCATCATTAGAATTACAACAGACATCTTCCCAAAATTTAAAGAGCTTTTTTTTGTATTAGAAAAACAATAGGTTTTTAGAAGGTTGTTCTTTTTAAGGCAATCAATAAGCAGGGGCCTTCTTGATTATAAAAAAGCATTGGCACACAGTCAACTGCAATTCAAATGTCTTGCCATTAAACGAACAGCAGACTTCACAGAACAGGGAAGTGAAGTCAGCATTCTCAAAAGGCAATGGATGTAGACTTGCCACGGTTTCTAGCCCTTCCCTCTCCTGAATGACAGTAACAAAAGTAGTTGCAAGCAGAGCGAAGAAGTTCTGGGAAGAGGCCAAAAAATGGACTTCAAAGCAATAGTCAGAAGGTGCACACTTTAGATACCAGAAAACAGAAGCAGAGCTATGCAGACAGAAAGCAGTAACACTTCTTAGAACAAGCAAGGTGTCTAGTAGTGCTTGAATGATATCCTCTCCTGCAAGTTTTCTTTATGCCTTGGAAATAGCTGACAGAGAAGTTGGAAAGGATAAAGAGACTTTTTTCACTAGAAAACTTCTGGCTCATCGAGAGACTGCAACCCAATATTATATGGTTGGAATACTAAAGCAGAATTTGAACAGACTGATAACAGAGCAAGTTAAAAACTGGAACTTTTTTTTTAAGACAAACTGCAGAAAGGTCAAAACTAGAAAATTTTCATCAGTTTTGGTCTTCAGAATATTGTGCGCAAGTAATCTGAAAGGTAACACCTGGGAGCTACCACAAGTAGCTAAAAATACAGTGGGGGCTGATTGGTTTAGAGCAGCCTATCCAGTTGCAGAGCAGCCTGGAGAACATTTTTTTAGTTTAGTACATTCAATTTAAGCAAAGGAAAGAAGTGTCCTGTTCTATACATGTACTCATACTGTACATATATGCAAAAGAAAGGATTTTCTTGTCGTTAAAAATTACAGTACTGATAGTGTATCCTCTCAGCTCATTTTAGAAGTGCTCTACCTGAGCTCTCTGCTGGCCTTGGTATAAACAGCATGAGGGGGACAGACTGGGGATATGTGGAGAGGCAAGAGACCCCTTGTTTCATAACAAAATCATAGACCAGAACCACAGAGTAGTCTAGGTTGGAAGGGAGCTCTACAGGACATCTGGTCCAAACCCTAGCTCAAACCAGGGTCAGCTTCTAATTCAGATCAAATTATGGTTTATTACATGCTGTGGAATTTGCATTACATTAAAGGAAAGAGACAATTAAGGTATTTAAACCAACTATCTTAATACATTTTCAAATAGAGGCTCTACTTCCACATTTGGTAACTTGGCAAGCTATTTGCTTATCTCCATTAAGTTACTAATGTATAGGAAAAGATGCTAGATATATAATCTTCATATGCAACATTTCTAAATTAATTCACAAATACTATTTTAAGATTTATGATGACCCTGGGGGAAAGGTGATAACACATTTCAGTATCATAGATACAGAAATTGGGCCACAAACACATTGTATGATGGTTAACAAAGACAATCAAGAACAGAACAATGAACAGAATCCAAGCCTCTAATTTTTTCACATACTGTTTTGATTTGCTAGAGTAACTGCAAGATCATTTGAATGCAGAATTTCTGCTTCGTCTTCTACACTGACTAGACAAAAGCCCTAGGAAAAAAGTTGCCTCCACAGTTACAGTATGCTGAAGTCCAAAAAGTTTTTGGGAAAACACATGGCGATGTGTTTGCTAGATGCTGATTATAGTTTCTTCAAAATACCTGGTCATGAAAAACTTCATGTAACTTCACTACATTCGGGTGTCCTTCGCAGAGTCTCAGAGCTGTTATTTCTCTCTGGGTGTTGGCTTCCATTCTGGAAAAATTGAGTAGTCATTTTGTACCAATTTTACTGAGCAAATTGCACATTCCAAGTGTTATTTTTTAACTGCTTGCAATCCAGATTCTTTTACTATTACAACCACTTGAACACAATTAAATGCATATTAAAAGTAAGTGGAGAAAAACTCTCCCCATAACCCTGCAATTTAGTACATTAAAAAACTCACACCCAATTCAAACAATGTTTTTGACGCAATTGCAACTTCCTACAGCAAAAGCTGATGTTATATTATAGAATAGTTTCTATCTAAAACAAACCATGCCCTTACTCCAGAGCAATTTGACTTCACCTCTGTTACTACCAATATTTGTTCACCTTTATCTTGGCCCAATCCTATTCCATTCTTAATGGGGACAAGTACTTCCAAAATGGTACGGAAAATAGGAGCTCTACTAGAAAAACAGAAACATCATGTATATATGAATTGTGTTATGCAAAAGAACCCCAAACAGACCATTGTAAAAATCTGAAATGGAAGAGATAAGACTGCCTCCAGAGAAAAATCATTGCCTAAGTCCTCTTTCAAGTACTGAAATCTATAGCCATAAAAAGTGAAAATGGTGATCGTTATAAAAACTACACGAATGGTGACAGAGCAGAACATTTTTTCCAGTAGTTAGATATATTGATTTATTTTTGGCAAATAATCCCTGAAAATTTTTGCCAAAACTCTCTCCAAGAAAGGCTAATCCTGTACTGACTTAGAGAACGGCTTTACGGGTAACAGATACAGATAGAATCTCTCACCACTCATGTTAATTTTTGGTTGCTTTTTTTTTTCCTAATTATGATGAGAACCACAATGAGAATTCTGTCTTTCTTGTAGGCTTCATAGAATCAACAAGTAAACTAAGCTGTTCCACCTGCATCTCTGCTGCTGAAGATTTTAACTGAAAGTGACTTCAGGTCCTTAAGGAACTAAAAAAACCTGACTCTCAGAGTCTTTCCCCCTAAACTACTATTGGAAGAAAGTGGCCCTTGGAAATAGATTAAAAAGGTTCAACATCATGAGCATAAACCTTTGAAATTTGTACGTGGGCTTCTCTAAATATTTCCTCTCCGTAAATAGTTACCATCTCAGATTTTAAACAACCTTGCGAGAGACAAATGGGATATTCTAAAACAGTAACTCAAGCAAGTTTACAGGTCCATTTTTTCGGTGGTCATCAGACACACAGATAAACCTAAAATTGTCGGCTGGGGGCAGGTCCAGTGCCATTAAAAAGCAACACCACAGAGGAACTGTTCATCTCAGCTTTCACCTCAAGTATCATGAAAAGGTTTCCCTAGGTCTAAGGTTCCCTTTTTGGGGCACATTTGCCCAGCAGGAGTGAAAGATTGACTTCGAGGCAGAGAAGTTGCTAGAAACTTCTTATACTTTTCCTTCTAGCAAGATTTACTGGTGTGATCCTCACAGCAATATTATTTACAGATTCTTATTCAAGTTGGGTTTTGGCCAACTGTTCAGTGTGTGGGTTTACTGCTAACTCTAAATACTGTACAAACATGCTGAGTCTGCTCACTCCCTGCAATCCTAAAAAAAATTTTAAAAATCTCTGTATACAGATCACTTCTTACCCTCATTTAGCCTGAGCCACCAAGATGAAGGAGAAAGCAAAAGAAGCCATGAGTAAAATAATTTAGGGACATAATTTCTGTAAGTTAAATTCTAGGGGAAAAGGCAATACTAGTCTGCTCACTGTTATCCAGAAACAACACACATTATCTTAAGATGAGATGGGAGCACTAACCTACAGCTTGGCTGGTACCACAGAAAAAACTTGTGAGTGTAGACATATGGCAGAGATTTCCACATTTAAATACGCAATGTCTACCACACACTACTTGTTTAAGGACTCATTATAATGAGTGAAATTCTCGTGAATCCATCTTACAGGGTGAACTAGTTCACTGTAACACGCATACCTAGAGTAGGATTCAGTGGCCTAAGCATAGGAAGGAAGAGCCTGGAAGATGACATCAGCCATGAAGACATCTACAAAAAGGTAGTAGTCACAAGACTGATGGGAACCGGAGGACAGAGAAGACACCATCAGATGCTAAAATGGCACTATGTAGATGTCTATGTTTAAGCTACTGAATCCTACTTCTAGTGCAAGACAGTTTTAGGCAGGCCTCCTTTAATTTAGCAGACCTCAGAAAACTAACTCTGACACCTACACTTGGGCTTCTTGTTCTTGAACTTAGCCTATTCAAAAAGCATATGATGAAACAAGTCTGGTGGACAGCTTCTTCTAGAGTCTGGAAAAACAGAGGTATAGCCAAATGTCTTGGACAAGAGATCACTGTGAACTATCATTCTGATAGCAGAACATTTCTACTTTCCTGTCAGCACTCTACAACACACTATGAATGTACTTACTAATGAACTCTGCAAAATGAAGGCAAAAATCCATCAGCCCCTCAAAGAATCCTTTATCTTTATTTTTCTCTGGGCAGAAACTCCCAGAGATATCCATTCTGGAAGAGAACCAGATGGTACCCCTGTACAAAACAAGTCAGCTGCTTCCACTGTGGTGTTCACTGTGGTGTTCTTCAGAACACTCTATTATTAAGATGCAACTTAAAATTCCATAGTCTAATTCCATTCATACACACACACACAATTAGATCTGAGGTAACCCACACTGCAGACCATTCTTAAAAGCAGTATCCTAGGCAATCAATTGGGCTGCCTAGGCGAGGGAGCTAGCGTAAGCCTACGTTCAGTTCACTTCAGTCTCAAGATAGAAGAGCCTTATACCTCACTTCGTTAGGGGCAAAATCGGGGGAAATAATGGTAGGATACAACTAGGAAACAGGAAAGTTCTCTCTAGGCTTCTTCTTGTGTCCCAACAAGAAAAACATTTTATTTCAAAAGGCTGTCAGAATCTTTTAAAGGTCATAAGGTTGCAGTTAGTTTCTGTAGATTCATAGAACCGGAAATAATTTTAAAGTTATTTTTCCACTTCCAAAAACGCAGTGAACATTATTCTACTCCATGGGTGACAGTAAGCAAAGAAAATATTTTTATTGTCTTATAGAATATTTATACCTTTTGCTAATTATTTTTACTGCATACTCTTGGCTAGTTTTCTTGTGTAAGCACTTTCGACAAATGGAAAAACTTCCTTCTCCCAATGGTTTCTCTTTCAGATCCAGTTCATAATGATGATAAAATGGAGAGTCCTGTTAGGAAACTGTCTGTATTTAGTTTTGCAGAATACTTTTAGTATACACAGTCAAAGACAAAGAGTAAAGTTCCATGAGAATTTTTCATCTGCATTTAAAATTGTAAAAGAGCTATCTTTTTAATAAAATTAATTTTAAATTTTGTTTAATAAAATGCATAAACATTATTCTAATAATCAAAGAGTAAAGCTTACATTACATTAAACAAACAATCACTAAATAAATCATTACTGTTACAACAGTTGAAGATACAAAATATTCAGACAAACAGGCTCAAAGATGGTCATACATACATTTATCCACAAAACTATATGCTCATTTGAGGACATCACAATAGCATGTGTTCTTATAAGGCTTCACACAAGTATACACTCTTTTGGGTAAATATAACATAGAAGGAATTATGATATAATTAAAGTAGCTTCAAAAGTATTTACAATGCTTGGCTGAATAAGAACTATCAGGAGTTTTATAATTATTATTATTACTATTATTACTACTATACTTCAGTCTTCTGGAAAACTAGACAATCATCTCATTTTTCAGATTAAACTTCAACCACTTCTTAATAGTATCACATGCAAGATTTGATGGATCATCAGATGCTTGGATCATCCAAGGAGCCATTACAGAGAACTGATAAATGAATGATGACTATTCTGTAATCTGTAGCCTAGCTTGTGATTGCTGCTTGGGAAGTTATCCACAGTTTTAATTTAACCAAATTAATTTAGGTCTTGATATTATTATTACCTTCATCATAGCACTTCTGGCAATAGTTGTAGTTCCAGGTCGCTCATCCCCCACATAGAACTGAAAAGGATCTACTGTAGCTGCATTGCGTTTAAACAAAATAGAAGGTGCAACGAAAGAATATCCCTATGAAATTAAAACATCAGAAAAGGGTATAGCTTCATTTTTTTTAAGTTTATAGCTTTGCACATAAACTATCATAATACATATGAAACATCAGAAGTTTCAGAAGAATTTTTCAAACAAATCAGAATTTTTGTATCATAATAGAGAAACTGTAACTTTCTCTGTTCAACATGAATGGGTATCTTCCTGGAATTAGTCCACAGTTAAAGACAAAACAATAATACTACAAGAATTCTAATTAATGCTAATCTGGCTCAGCTACAATTGCTTTACAACAGTGGTACTATTACCACCATTAATAGGCTCATTAATAGTATTTCAAACTAGCCAGCTTCCCAGGACACCTTGAAGTTAAGGCATGAAATAGTTTGTATGTTGCAAGGTAAGCATCAAACAATTTTAAATGGATAAACAATATAAACTTTATATTAATTATGTGCCCAGTTTAAGTATCATAACAACAGCTGGGTTGCAGGGTGAATCAGATGGTATTATGACATGCATCACCTGCTTGCTACAGTCAGTGAGAATCTATCAAGTTCCAAAATACAATGCTACATTCCTGTACCCTAAGGATTAAGCTGCTCAAAAACAGACAATAAAAAACAACAAAGCACAAGGAGGGGGATAAGAGAAAGAAATCCAAACTGCTGTTCGCCTCTGCAGCTTTGGTACCAAGTTGACTGCACATAAGCTGTTTCTGCCCATTTGACATCCAGACTGTGCAGTCTGAGAAGGGATCGCTCTTTCATAGCATGGAGGGAACAGTAAGAAAAGCTTTGTTACTCATCTGTATATGTCAGTCTAATAACTAGAGCACTCCTACAAAACGTGGAGGACCTACTTTCAGCTCTGCAGGTAGTTCCCATTTTCCAAAGGATTACTTCAACTAGAGCATAATGTGGAAATGGGTGAATGACATTGCTCTTGCCAAAGGTGGCAGCCCAGGCTGATGGAATCAAGATGACAAGACTCATAAGGTATGAAGAATCAAAAAAGAACAGACTGACTTTAGTCCAGCAAGTAGGACATTTCAGCTGGGAATGGAGAGACAAGAAATTTTGTATTTGCTCTAGGACTGTTTCCACCTTTCTCATTTTGCAATTGTTGAACAAAAAGCCCTGGGAACTGAGACTAGAAATTACACAATTAATTCCAAGAACCTGGAGGCAGGAGGTTAAAAAAAAAGCTAGCTATACATGGGAAAGTGTTCAATAATAATTTCTTTTAAAAATTAATTTCATTTCTTAAAATACCTGAAATATTCTCTCTGAAGTCTGAGGGGTTGCTGCAGGAGAGTATGTTGGATCCATTTCTGTAAACTCCTCTGCAAAATTACTGACATCCAATTCATCTCTGATTACTGGTTTAAATGGAGCTGGTATTTTTTTGGCGGCTAAGTCCTCCCAATTCATATTCTAAACAAAAAACAGGAAACTAAGTTGGAAAATTTAACAGAAAGAGATATTGGAAAGAGAGACTTGTCCAGACACACAGTCCTAATTCTATTTGCTATTTTCCACAGGCAGAAGAAAGACATTCCAATTGTGCTCAACTAATTAGCTTAGGTAAAGCCAAGCAGTATCATATCTATTTGTACATAGAATCCAATCAAAAAGAAAATCAACATAATTAAGTTTAACAGTGGAGATGAGCCACACAACTAGCATGATGGCCCTTGAATTTTTTCATCTTTTTTCAGAATAAGCAATATTTATATTTTTGTAAGCCATAGTTCATACATGCAGTATCTTCAACTTTTCATTGCCAATTTCTATGCTTAATTACTGATGTCAGCTTTCAGAGCCCTGAGAGCATAAACCTCCAAATTCTTACTTAAAGGCATGACTACAAAGAGGAAGCACAGAAACAGCAGTTATGAGAAAACTGCCCTGTTACTGCAAAGGAGTGGAACTGAAATTAAGTAAAGAATAGAAAGTGCTATATGATGACAAATTGTATCTCCCAAAACAAACAGTGAATTATGGAAGTCTAACTCTGTTTAACTCCACTTAACTTCAGAAGCACCATAAATACATAATTAATTTTTTCAAAGAAAGTACACCATTTTAACCACAATGAATGGAACACTACAGATATTGTACGCAAATTACATCTTCATCATGGTTTGAAAGTAAATGTTAATACACTGAAATCTGAACAGAATTAAAATCTACTAAACAAGACTAAAGATTTAATTAAGCCAAGGAAAACAGATGAGTTTGGTGAATTTTATCAATATTCAAATTTTACTAATAATGCTAGTGGCAATTTAAAAAAAAATCCTTTCAAAAGAAACCCAACAGACAACACAACACAATTTCAGTGTTTTGCATTACATCTTCTGATTTAAGTGGTGTGTCTTTTGGCTTCTTCAAGTAACTATTAGATAGAGACAGAATATATTAAAAACCAAGCATGACCTTCTATTACACACAAAATCCATACACATAAGCACATGGCTATTCTTACTAACTTCAATGCAATTATTCATGCAATTAATGCGTCTCTAAGCAGTTCAGTTAACAAAATAACAGAATTTCCTTAGACTTAAATTTCACAGGCACTAATGCAGAGTAAGCGGAATCTGGTGAGTTTTGTTTACTTTACCTGGAAAAAGGGATGCTGTTTGATTTCCTCAGCATCAGTGGGACCACAACCTAGCCTCTTCTTAGGGTCTTTCATTAAAAGCCGCTGAATTATATCCTTAGACAGAGCACTCATTTCTTGTGGATATGGTGGCTCACTTTTTAATATTCTCCTTTAAAACAAACAAAATAACAGTGTGGTAATTACTTGAAGTGTTGAGAGTTTAAAAGCTACCATACTAATGGAAGCATTAACATTTCACTTAAACTTCTATCGTGCCCAAAAGCAGGAAGATGACAAATATGAAACCAACCTTTTTTTTTAAAAAAAGGAAGGTTTAAGGAATTACGGACATGAAACACAACATCTGGAGAGATAAATTATGTAACTCAACCCACAAAAGGAGAACAATCCTCATTTCACATACTGAGCTTACTATTTAAAAGAAATCTCATAGCTGCAACAGATAGTTCCACAAAGAAATCAACCTGATGCCTAACAGCAGTCAAACCAAAAATAATTCCAATATTCCAAAAAGTATTAGAAAATAAAGAAAAAAAAATCCTGTACTTGGGCCATTGGAGGTTTGCCTGCACCCTCCATGTTGTGTGCAGTGCTCATGCCCTATTCTCAAAAGAAGGCACTATAACTGGACCAGTTTTAGAGAACAGTAATAAGACTAATCAGAAACAGAGAACATGTTTTATAGGAAGTTTTATAAAACGGCTAGGACCATCCAGCTTACTGAAATGATAACCCTAGGGAGCTGGGCAGTGTTTGTCGCAGAACAGTAAAGAAAGTGAACAGAGACCACACCTTCTTTTTCAATACAAGAACTAGAAACCATCAAATTGTGCCAGCAGAAGTCAAAACTTCGACGCCTAAGTAGAATCGCATTTCAATACCCATCTTTTCTATCCGTAGTTCCCACAGTTCTATATAAAGAGGCAGGCAAGTTTTCCTTCAGTTACTCCAAACCAAAATACTGAAGCTAAGGACTCTAAAGGAAAGTAACACATCCAAAGACACATGAACAGGTTTAAAACAGAGACACAAAAAACCTTTTAGCATACAGAATCACAGAAGAGTTGAGGTTGGTATGGATTCCTGGAGGTCATCTTGTCCAACTCCCTCTGCTTAAACAGTTACCTAGAGCCAGTTGTTCACCACCATGTCCAGAAACCCCTTGAATATCTCCAAGGAGAGAGACTTCACCACCTCCTTTGGGCAGCCTGTGTCAGTACTCAGTCACACTCACAGTAAAAAGGTGTTTCCTGATGCTCAGAGGGAACCTCCTGTGTTTCAATTTGTGTTCCCTATCTCTGGTCCTGTCCCTAAACATTACTGAACAGAGCATGGTTCCCTCTTATTTGTACACTTTCTTCAGGCATTTATGTACATTGATGAGGTCTCCCTGAGCCTTTCCCTCTCCAGGCAGAAGAGCACCACCCTTCCTAGCCTTTCCTCATTTTCTTGGCAGCCTTTTGTTGGACTCTCTCCAATATGTCCAGTATATCACTCATGTGCTGGAGAGACCAGAAGTGGAACCAGTATTCCAGGTGTGGTCCCACCAGTCCTGAGTAGAGAGGAAGGATCATATCTCTCAACCTGATGATACTTTGTGTAATGCAGCCCAGGATACCATTTGCTGCCCTTGCCACAAGTGCACATTGCTGGCTCATGCACAGCTTGGTGTCTGTGTAGCCTGATGCATACTCTCACTGTGGTGACTTCATAGAAGGACTTACAGTGCCTCCACTAAAGACAAAACGAAAGATTTTGAAGCCACGAGAGACTGATGCTGAAATGACATGAGTTCGTGGCAATACTAAAATCTCAACTATTATATGTTTCTGCCAGAGCTTAAGCCGATCACTGCAGGACATTCCTAAATTTTGTTTGAAGTTACTGCATGACATATCCTTAGAGTCAGTTATCCCATGAGAAAATTTTTATCTTGAAATCTCTAGCTTCTTGGATTAGTCCAAAAATAGATGCAAACAGATTGCTTCCTAAATAATCCTGTTCTGGCAGTGTGGAAAGACAAAACCAAGTTCAAAATGGACATATCCCAGGGGTAGCTTCTACTGACATAGTATCCAATTTCAAGCAAACAAAAAGATAAAGCAAGCTAACCTCTCAGTTTAAGAAATGCTGAAAGGAGTTAGGAAAATACAGTCTGAGTTTTAAGACTGTGTAGAGGTCCAGGATTGTTTTTTTAAATGATGTATGGATGATCTGCCAATATGGGTCTAAATCGCAGCCATTCTGCTAGCAGAAGTAACACCAACTGTAAGACTTCTCTTCAACTTCTGAACACATTTCACTTCACAGAAAAGGAGAAGAAGGCACAATATTATCAAATGATTTTTCAATTAGGGACGTTAATACCAAATTTAAACATCACTAAACAAGAGTATTCTTACACTGCAGGAGTAATGGAGAAGTAAAGATTCAATGTCTTCAAAAATCACCCAGTTTCAGAAAGGGGAAACAGGTAAAGAAGTAAGAAAACCTTCCTGTTCTAGATTCAGAAGACAGGACACCTTGATAGAAAAATTACTTTATTCACAGGAGGGCCAATGAAATCCAGAATGTTTTCACAGCTTGAAAATCACTATGGTTAGAGAAGTCTGAAGAAGCTTCTTTATCAACCTTTCTGATGAAAGAATCAGAAAGGTATGTAACAAATATCCTGGAAAGCAGCAAGTTCTCTTTGGGCTCTCAGAAGGGGGAGAAACCCCTCAAGTCAGTATTTTTTTGAAACTGATTTCTAAAGCAATGAGACTGAAACTCTGGGATGTCCTTAGAAATAAGAAGTGAAATTCTAGAGCAAATTCTCTTGCACACACTCTAGGAACCTCCTAAATGTTTTCTTCTCTGCTGGACTGTATTTCCAGAAGACATCCAGTAAGTTTTATACTGAGAAGTATCTTCCATCTGTTGACCCTCCTAGAACCCACTGCAGAAAAAGCAGCATTTTGCCATGCTCCATTACAAGGAGACTGGTGTAAGTTGCATTTATACATGCCAGTGGCTTTAATTCAGAAATACTTTTGAGGTTGAGTGATCCTAGAAAACACTGATGATGCTTTGGATTGGTTCACAGAACCATATTACAGAGGCAGTGAAGAATGAAGCTACCTTCTTTAGAAGTTCCAGGAACTACATAAAACTATCATGAAGTATGTGAAGCTGCATACACATTAATTAGGACGGAAATCAAGCTGCCAGAAAAGAAAGACCAGATTGGACCAACATGTGAGAGGGCAGAAATTTGTGCAGCAGCTTGATCAAGTGAAGAGAGCCCAGTTTCACTAGTTCAAAATTACTGAAGGGCTGTACTGAAGGTTAAGTCACTCAAGGCTCCAACGGTAGCCCATAGAGTGATCAGAGGAAGGAATCCTTTTTGGGATGTGTGTGCTTCTGTAAAGAAGCTATGACCTTTAGCATTAACAACCCTTTCCTTTTCTCAATCACCGCCATCCTTTTGCACATTTCATGTTTATGGGGCTGTCCACATTGTTCATGGAAGTGATCCAGTAACAGTGACAAAAACAAGAAGGAAGAATTAAGTATCCCAAGTGGCAACTTGGAAAGCTGAAGCGATACTCTAGTGTATATATTGCTTTTCCTGGCCTGGTATAAGCCCTCTGAGTTGGGGCAAGCTGAGATTACCCTGCTGATGGGAGAACTCTGGCGGTACTGAACACTCAGAGAAACCACTCCTTGCATAGGTCAAAAAGTTTAACACTTTGACGTCATGAATCATTTCCATCTTACCCTATGGCAGACTATGTAGAACAAGGAGTAACCCCACTGGTACTGTTTTTCAGGAACTTGAGCTCTGATGAGTTTTCCCCATAAATACTGCAGACCAAGAACATACATGATAAGGCAAAGGACACACTAATGGATGATAAGCAAGAAAAGGGGATGCTTACTCTAATTCTACAGTGCCCTGAGAATTGTGAGCCTTGTGGTGACTTATGATGATAGTCTATTCCCTGATTCTCTGCTTTATGCCCAAAAATGGGTGCTGTATCTTTAAGGTGGGAAGGAGAAGGGAGCCTTGGGTTCTTCGGGGTTTTTTTTCAAAGCCTCACTCCCGGGGCATCCAGAGTGCCTCAGGGTCTCGGTTTTTTTGCTTGGCCAGCTTGATTTTTTTGTTAGCCCACACAAGAAGTTTTTTCCCTTTCCCTGGCCTTGGATAAGCTGCAGCAGCAATCCTTCGGCAACTTTTCTGAGGTAAACTGGACAGTTTAATTCTCAGACCAGAGATAACGGGACCTGCAGGACAGGAGTTGGTCAGGACCAGCGGGAGTAGAGGGGCCACTCTGCCTCGGCCCCAGACCTCGGAAAAGCTGAGCCGGTAAGAGAAAGCAGACCAACGCCACCTGCTTCATCTGCTGTGAAGAGGGGACCAGTGCCAGAGAGGCAGGTTCCCACCTGTTTGCCCAAACTGTTGTTTGAATCTCCTGTTTGTTTTTTAGGTTTTTTCTCCCTGAGAGAGGAGCTGCTATCTTCTAGCAGTAGGTAGGTAGGTGGTGAGCCAGTGGGTTATTTTTTTCTTTCCCTGGCATTTTGGGTTTTTGTTCTGAGGTGGGGGGGGGAGGGGGAGTATGGTCTGACAATTTAATATCTAGCACTTATTTACCTTTTTCCCGTGCCTTGTGGGCATTCTGCTTGTCAATAAATGGTTGGGTTGGTTTTTTTTTTCCACTTTCATCCACTAGTATTCATTTCCTATTGGCCAAAAGGGATTGTTGGAACCCTTTTTAGAGGAGGCGACTCATTCCAGAGTGTTTTCTCCTAAACTTGTCTCTAAACTGAGACATTGTGTTATAAGCATCATCAAAAAGATACATATCCATCTGGATGTACAGGGAATAAGAGAAAGCAACCCCAAGCTGTAACCCTGTTAAAGGGCAAATGGACAAGACTTCCAAAGCAGAGTTTTCATCTTCATATTTGAGAACAACCCTGTCACCTCAGAACTAGTCATGCCAAACTCTCTTGTTCTTTTATTCCAACTTGGAGCAGTCAGATATGTATGTGTATTCCTGGTTCCAGGCAAGTCAGAAACTTTGCTACGATACTTAAAACTTCAATAAAACCATCTGTTTTACTGAATGGTTGAATAGGCAGAGTCACTGGTGCACTCTGACATGCATCTAAACATAAAAATGCTGTACATTATAGATAGGCAGCTATAAGCTCTAGGAAAAAATACCAGAAGACATCATGTAAATTAGAAGTTGGATTTAATTACTGTTCCATCCTTTAAAGGCTCTAGCAATCACTAGGGTCTTCACAGGCACAGATTAAAGACAGAAATCAATAAAGAAGGGCATCTCAGTATACAGTTGTTATGCATCTTCCCAACAGCTCTGTGAAGAAAAGGCTTCTTGCAGGATCATAGATGAATCTAACAGATTGTCAAATTTCAGCTGTGCTCCATGAAGTTTAAATAAAGTCTAACCAACTACATCAAACAAAGACCACAGGCTGCTACTAGCATTAGTATGCCAATATGGCATCATATGCTTTTACGGATTATTTTATAGATGTATATATGTGTAAAAAATGAAAAAAAAAATAGGTTTCTATCTATTCATAATCCCAAAACTGTTAAGATTTTCTAAGCTGCTGCACAGCTGCAAATTAATACTCCAAAACCTTCCTGCTCATTTTAAATCCTATACATTACAGGACCCTCAAAAGTCAGACCCCTAAAATGGATTTGTCTCTCTTTCAATTCAGCGCTACAAATTACTCATAGTCAAACTGAAAATACCAGGTGTGTAATCAATCCCAGCCCTTGCTTTTGCAGGTTGGGTCTTATCTCTGGCCCTGCAGCAATATTAAGTTCAGAATTCTCAAAAATGAAAGGAAGATTTGGGAACAGAAAGATTTGGGAAAAGAAAGGGGAGAGGGTGCACTAGAAAAGGAGAGATATTGGAATAGTTACGTGGGTTTTTTTAAATTTAATCCAGTTTAATAACCCCTAACACCAAGTATGTGAACAAAAATACTTCAGACAGAGATATAAGATAAAGTATGCACTTACTTAAGTTGCATTTTCCATGAAAGAGAAGTCCACAGTGTTGCCAAAAAGATTATGATAAAAGAACAACACAATTTCTCATCAGAAAGAGCAAAATAAAAAAGAAACTACACACTATTTCTGACACAAGAACTGAACTCTCCACTGGAGAGATACTTTAGAATAAAGTTTCATGCTCAAATTTAACACCAGACAGCCATTGTGCCACATAAGGGAGTAAAATTATCTAAAAATATCTAAGATTACTTCCTACCTAGGTAAAATAAAAGAAGGACTTGAATCCATTCAGAAGATATTTTTCCTAAACTCAGAAAAATAAAACGCCATGGAAACCATGCTTTCAAGAGCTTGTGAGCAAGCAAAAAAACTGAGTTCTGTAAGTCTCCTGCAATTGGCAAGTTTAAGCATATTCAGGTTAACTAATATAATTTCTGGTTAGAACAACTTTGCTATCAAGAAAGAAGTTTGTACCAACTCATATCTCTGTGCCAGTAATTTCATCATCAGTGGCAACTGTCAGTATTTGGTTTCTGTTCTGCCTGCTTTGCGCTATCCTCAGGGAAAGCTCCAAACACACTCCTGTTGCTCCCAGAGGCACGCAGAAGCCACCATTCCCCAGAAGGTCCCACACGACTCAGTGCAGCAGCAATGTTCTCATATGCTCTTAAAAGGAACATAACATTCATGACAAACTGCAAACACAAAACTGAAGTCATTCAACACAGAAATTACTATCAGTGGAAAGGATTCAGAAACCAGTGGGTCTTAAGAGTGTAGAAGTAAAAATTCTTCTTCAAGAAGACAGATGAAATCAAGTCTGAAATGCAGTTGTATAGCTGGGAATAAGATTTCAGCTATATAGCTGGGAATAAGAAGATTTCAACTGTAAACCAGAGGGTTATCAGTTGAAAGTGACAGAAGAGAAGGAATTAGATCTATCAGACCACCATTGGCATCAACAAGAGGAACTCAAGAAAAAGGAAAAAGTATTTTTTTGTTTGGATGGTAAGTTATTCCTTCCTCTAAACACGATCCTCTTGAAACATCAACAAGAATAAATTGTCCATATGTAAGAAAGAACAACACAAGCTGAGTTAAGGCTTTTTCAGGAAACAGGAAGACTGGGGAACATCTTTAATATTGGAAACTGTAAGAATTTAACTTCTAAATTTATCAAAATAAAAGCTGAAATACTACAGGACTGCTGTCTATAAATGTGTAGCATAAACACCCACCAGAACAAAAACAGACTGAGCAGCCACACAGTAAACTTGCCACAACTAAAGATCAGAAAATAAGTTAACATCTGTCAGAGGACAGATGTTAACAACCTTACAGTTACTCAAATTATCAGAAATATTACGATCTTAAAGAGCACATAAGGGCCTACCAAAAGAAAGTCAAGTCCTGTAGAATACATAACTATAAAGTTTCCCAGTTTTGGGAAACTATATCTTTAAAATTCAGTTCCAGGTTCTCTCTAAAAAAAACCTGTTACCTCTTCAAAGTCCCATCTAGTAAATCTTGGGAATCAAAATTACCAAATTCAGTCATGGCATAAGCAACCAGTCAACCAAACTCCTAACCTTAAATAGGCCAGAAAGAGGTAATTGAAGTTTTAAGTGCAATATAATGACCAGATGGTGAAGATCTGAATTTTCTTTTGTTAATAGACTCCCCTCTCCCCTGTATTTTTTCTAGTGATCCTTCAAGTTTCCTGCTTAGGTAGAGAAGTAAAAACCAATATACAGGTCTTAATCTCCCAAGAAATTGCCTGAATTTATACCATAAGTAAAATAAATTAGCTAAATAATTGAGGTATGTTCTATCATCCATTACAACCTTAAATATCAAGTGATTTTAGGTGAGGGTTAGAACCATGACAATACCTTCCAACAGAAGCAAGACTATTCTTACTCTGGGGTCTAGAATTACAAGCTCATTTTAACAGCAGTTAGTAATTTGAGCAATTTAAGACCTCAACTTCTGCTCCAAAAGAAATTCAGTAAAAGGCAATGTTTGTTTTGGGGGAGATCTCAGTAATGTGTTCTGGGGAAGCTTATTGGTTTGTCTTTTTAAAATGGCCCAGTGCTATTACACAGGTACTGAAAACAAGCCTTTGAAGTGTAGAGGTTACTAAACGTAACAAAAAGTTTACATGTAAAAGGTAAGAAGATATAGGTTATTTAATTTCTGTAAGTATCATATTCACTTCTTCTCAGTTACGCAAGTGGGACTAGCAAAGATGATGGTCTTTGTTTCATGTTATACACTAATAAAACAAACATTACTTGTACCAAAAAGGTAGGTGTAGGGTACATTCTGACACTTTAAATCTGCAGTCCGCCAGAGTGACCTAGCAAGAGCTGATAAAAGAAGTACTTCCAGCTAAAGATATCTCTAATGTATTAAGATTTTGAATGTGATAATTCTATTTACATATAATTTGGTATTTCATTTGAGCTCCTTTTCAACAGTAAACATGCAACAGGGCTAAGTATCTACAAAGCTGTGGTTCCACTGTAGTTTAAACAAAACAGGTCTTTGGTGAAAATCAGCTCTATTACCTAATAAAATCTATCTACTTGCAGATGTCATTCTATTAAACAGAACTGGAGCACATAAAATGTTACCATGGCAGCACTTTCTTCCTATATTTTAAATTAACAAACTCTCATAAAACATGTACTATGGCATAAGGATCATCTGTTAGCAAGCACATATACTTCACTGCTTTGAATCTTACCTAGAAATCTCTGCTTGGGAATTCTTCTCTCCGTCAACTGTAAATGGTGATGCTCCAGTTAATAATTCATACATAAGAACACCAACACTCCACCAATCAACAGCCTACAGAACAACAATAATTATGTATGTTATGATACACTGAAGTAAAATTGTTAACAAAAGAAGGAACAAAACAATCCTCTTAGAAAGCAACTAGCATAGGAAGAACCTACCTATCAGTACAAAACGGGATACAACGAAGCATAAACAACTGTCTTACTGATTGAAGGTATCTTCTGTGACAAATTAATTTTATATTGAAATCTCTCCACTTAGCTTCTTCAACTTATTTCTCAAACTCTTTCCACTGACTACTCAAGTTCCCTTTGTTTTCCCACCAGAATTCATTTTTATTTTTACCATTGTCATGTGATATGAATTCTAATATGTACTCGAAATAACAGAGGAACCTAAGGCTTGCTAAGAAGTAGTGGAACTTGAACTTTTACGAGATTGAGAATGAAATTAAGGAATATTCAAAAAGCACAGTTTAAGATAACAGGCCACAGTTAATCCAGGCACCTGAAAATGCTACAGAATCATAGAATAGCTTGGATTGGAAGGGACCTTAAATACCATCTTGTTCCAACTTCCTGCCATGGACAGGGACATTCCATTGTCTCAGAGCCCTGTTCAACCCAGCCTTGAACATTTCCAGGTACGGCGCATTCACAACTTCTCTGGGCAACCTGTTCCAGTATCTCATCAGCCTCACAGTAAAGAGTTTCATCCTAATATCTAATCTAAGTCTTTCCTCTTTTAGTTTAAAGCCATTCCCCCTTGTCCTGTCACTACATGCCCTTGTAAAAACTCTCCATTTTCTTGTAGGCTCCCTTCAGGTACTGGAAAGTTGCAATTAGGCCTTCTCCAGGCTGAACAATTCCAGTTGTCTCAATCTTTCCTCACAGGAGAGGATCCCTCTAATCACCTTGGTGCCCCTTCTCTGGACTTGCCTCAACAGGTCCATGTCCTTCCTGTGCAGAGAACTCCAGATCTGGATGCAGCACTCCAGGTGGGGTCTCAACACAGCAGAGCAGAGGGGCAGAATCCTCTCCCTCACCCTGCTGCCCACACTGCTTTGGATGCAGCCCAGGACATGGCTGCCTCTCTGGGCTGTGAGTGCTGGGTCATGTCCAGCCTCTCCTGCACCAGCACCCCCAGGTCCTTCTCAGCAGGGCTGCTCTGATCTGGTCATCCCCTGCCTGTGCTGATACCAAGGACTGCCCTCACCCAGGTGCAGCACCTTGCACTAGGGCTTGTTAAAACTCATGAGATTTGCATGGCCTCTTCTTGAGCTTATCCAGCTTCTGGATGGCATTCAGTTTCTGGTTGTTGTCAATAACAACAACAACAATTTTTTAATGTTTAATTATCTGGACCACGACTTGTCTATTTAAGATCCTGAAATTTTTCACTTAGGTAGTATCTGCTTCCGTCAGATATTCCGAACTCGGGAGATTTTTAAGGAATCTGCTTAAAAGCACAGTTCCTCCTGTTATTAGATCTATGACACTTCCTACCTTGAACACAGTTTCAGCCAGTTCATGTTTCACCTGTTTGCTGCTTCACTTAGGCAAAGCTTTCAGAAAAACCATGTCTCCAACATCCTACTGCTGCAATGGATCATGTGTAAAATAGTGGTTTTGTTTGTTAAAGAACCTCAGTAAGGATTTAGCATGAGCCTTGTTACTTCCACTTTGACAGTTTACTGCATTTTACTTCCTGTTACTTTCCCTGCTATCCATTTTGCATAGGAAGCTCCACATGGCACAGGCACTGTTCAGTTATGGTCATCCAGTGCCACCATTGCACCTCACAGGCCTTAGAGAGATGGACTGTGGTAACACATGGGTTATTTGGCTTCCCATATGCTAACTATATTATTCATATTTCTCATACCTCACGACTTACAAAATACTTCTCTCTTTCAAAAGGAAGGATGTTACTATGAATAATAAAGGAAGGGGTTTAGTCCTTTCAACAAAATTAGTTACAGGTGTCTGAACTTCTCAGGTTTACAGCCATGAAATCTGCAAATCAATGAAACTTCTGCTTTACTTGTGTTGGCAATATTCACACAATACAGGAAGACAGCTAGTGAAATCACAACAATTCAGCCCCATATTTTATTTGGTTTTGCTCCAAAATACACAGAATCTGATGTCTCATATATTCAGCCAAGAGTGTCTAGAAGAACTCACTGAAGAAGTCTCTGTACTGTTACTAATTATCTTTGCAAATATATAATTCTCAGAGAAAATCCCAAAAGATTTCTTCTTGGCATGTGTTTTTCCAAAAGAAAAGGAGGATCTGCAGAATCAGAAATCAAACTTTAAAAAAAATAAATACTGAAATACTAGAGCAAGTCCTTAAGACAAACACTGCAATCATCTAGAAGAGATTGCAGATGATAAATATTGACTAATGAGAGCACAGCATACTAAAGCAATCTCGTTTTCTCTTTTTGTAAGGTCTTTGAATTGCCAGATATGCAGTAAGTATAAAATACACTAAAAACCTTCTAAAATGACACTATATGACACTGCCAGTGGTAAGGTAGTGAGTGTGTGGTGTAAACAACTAACATCACACTCGTAACTGCAAAATCACCCCTACTGATCAGCTAACATTTGCTATCAAACTGTGAAGCTACTCCTTATAGTGTATGACTCTGCACGACATCTGATGAAAGTATCAGACAGAACCAAAGGTAACAGAACAGAGATTCCTCTTTAAGTCAGCAACAAGAGTGAATTTGTAAGCTTTGAGAGGCCAGAATCATAATTCAAGGTGACTGAGAAATTGGAGAGATGGTCTGGAGGTGGAATGACTAAATTAAGAGAGTGCAGGAAAGAGCTTCAATTCACTAGTTTTTTTAATTCCATTTTTAATAGCAACTGGGCAAGCAGTACAGTAGAAAAAGATGAAGAGGTTATAGCGGAATTCAAGGTAGGTGTGAGACAATGACTAAGTGAAAAGACAAAGCACACTTTATGTGTAGTAGAAGAATCAGGAGGTCATTCTGCTATACTTCAAACTGTCAAATCCTAGCTGTGTCCACTACAGTGCTCCCTAACTGAAGGCAAACTCAGACCAAAAGAAACACAGAATGCATAGAGAAGAAAAAGAGAGAACTTTCTCAGGCAAAAGTCAGACTTTTCCAGTTCTTAGACAGGCTGCTATAAAAGAAACCACAGTCAACTACATCAACCATGATCCACAACAGAAAGACAAGTCAACTCAGTCTACAGCAAAAAAACACAGATTAAATATTCTCCAAAACTTCCCAGTACAGTGAGCAATCAGAATAAATTATCTAGGAATACTGTAGAATTATTTTGGAGAGTAGGGTATTTTGTTTGTTTTAAAAATCATCTGTTAATTATTGTCGTCTTGATCTTGTCTATCAATTACTGACACTTTATTGCATAATAAAACTTGAGTTGCAAGTCAAACAAATAATTTTTACAATATCAGAACATTTGTAACATTAATAATCCATCCCATACCTCAATAAGTGTAACAGATTTCTCCAATGTCCAATTTAAAATGTATATCAGAATTAGCCACAAAACAGTCACTTTCCACTCTGAACTAGTTTTTCAGGCAAAGGCAAATAAGTGTCAACTAAGTTTATTGTCCCACAACATATTTAGAACAAATTTTGAACAGAACACAAATAAGCCTCAATACCTTTATAAATACACCCTTTACTTCAGATCAGAAGAGGAAAATACATCAACATACAATTGAAGACACAGGAAATAATCTATTTTAGGACAACCTAAAATAACATATTCTTAAATAAAATCACATGTCATATTTTACAAAAACCACTCAAACTGAGCAACATGCTGAAGATTTAGTTTATTTTCAGTAATAAACTTAGAACATACCTTATCATGTCCTGTGTCTCCCCCTCTTACAATATCTGGAGCCATATATTCTATTGTTCCACAGAAGGAATATGCTCTCTCATTCTAGGAAAAAAAAAAAATTACATCAAACAATTATATTATACAAATGATATGGGACAGATATGGCTAACAGTTCCGAGATGCTGGCAGCAATTCTTCTCCAAATAGCTCAGAACTGCTAGCTAAATAATATTCCATCATATGTTGCGATGTATCACATAATGCTACAGAATATTTAGTCTTCTACGAAAAAATAAAATGTCATAAGTTTGTGTTGCAATCTAAGATAAATACACAAAAATAATCTACTAGTATTTAAAAAAACTCTCCCATAAGTCTAAAATTTTTTATACATTTCAGAACTGCACAAGATTCCCCAAGTAACATATACATTCTGAAGGCTGCAATACCAATACTCTAGATAACAAATGAAATTTTCATTAAAAAGGGAATTTCATTGTAAGATGTACAATTTGACTAAACTGGATACAAGATTCTTTGGGTTCCCCATATTTAGGAATTTGTTATGACCTCTAGAAAAGTCGTTTTCTTTCACAACAAACACATATATAAAAAAACAACATTCTCTCAAGAAGAGACTTGGAGAGAGACAAGACAGAGAAAAGGAAAGGCAGACAGTGTTGTAAATTTAATTTTATTCTATGCACTGAATTATTCTCTTGACTATGTTCAAAACTAAGCTGCTTTCACAGGCATGTATAATTGTTCCCTGGTAGTGATTTACCTTTGAGGTCAACATGAGGTCATGCTGTACCTTGCTAATGACGAAAGCACATGTGTTTGGGCCATGCAACCTTGTTCCTCCCTTATCCTTCATGCTTCTAGCATTTTGGGGAGAGATCCTGATAGGTCCTTTAAAGAAGAGTGTTCAAAAAAGCAAATATTTCAAAAGTCAGGTTTTACATTTGTAGATTCAGATTTGGAGTTTAAAACAGGTGCTATATAAGAGACTACACTAATGCGAAGAAGCTTCTAAAAGTAGAAATAGTGCTCTGTGCTACCCTAAGGCATAAAAATTAAATAGTCCAGCAGCATATTACTAAACTGTATTTCTTAAAATACATATACTGTGACTGTTTTTTTGGGGTGAAATTCTGAGTTCAAAATAGTTATAAGGCCTCATTTTGCTCAAATAGTAACTTGAAATATTAACTTCTGAGACAAAACCATGTAATAATGAACTTTTCATGATTCCACTTTCTTTTGACACAACTATTGTTTCTCTTTGATAATCTTTTCCAGTACCTGTTACCCTAAACAAATATAGTGTGATAAAAAGCATAAACAAAGAAAAATGTCAGAAATTCCTAGCCCTCCATCAGCCAATCTAAACCTACTCAACCTCTCTGTTCTTTTTTTTGTTCAGCTGGGAGGGAGGGAGGGAGGAGGAACGGGGAAAAGGAAGGAAAGTGGAAAACACAGAAAGAAACTGTTCTTCACTTGCTGCCTCTCCAAAGAGTAAAGATAATGCAGCCAAAGTGAGATATCAAGACAACTGTCTGAAAGCAAAGCATTATGACTCCACTACAGATTGACAGAGACTTGCCTTCATACGATACTGTAGAAAGTCCTGACTTCAAAACAGTTGAAGTCATAAAATCCAGATACTTCTTTGTTAGAAACTTCTGTTTGTGTTGTGGTTTATTAAGTTACAGGCTTCATCAATTACATTTAGCTTTTACTTAAAAAACACAGGCTTTCCAATATGGAATTTCACTAGGAACACTTAGGTAAATTTGTCACTGCTAAATATGACTCTTACAGGAAGTCATTAATAGTTTCCTCTGTTATGCACTACATGTGAGTTTAAAATCATTTTCAAAGAATGTTATCTCCAGTAATAGTTTTATATTCTGTCATTTTCTCGTCTCCTGGGTGCGTGAGAGACAAGGATATAGTAGAGAGAGTACAGCAAAAGAACCATAAATATGATTAAGGGAATCTATGAGGAAAGGCTGAGAAAGCTGGGACTGTTTCACCTGAAGAGGTGAACCTGAAAGTTCAGGGAGATCTCATCAATGTACAAAAATGCATGAAGGAAGCATGCAAAGAAGAGGGAGCAAGGCTCTTTTCAGTGGTGTCCACTGACAGGACCAGAGGATGAAACACTTTTTACTCCATGACTGAGCCCCTCAGTAATGGACCAGGCTGGCCATGAAGGTTGTGGAGTATCCCTCCTTGGAGATATTCAAAAGGCTTCTTGTGGGCAGCCTGCTCTAGGTAACTGTATTTGTGCAGGGGGTTGGGCAAGATGACTTCCAGCAACCCCTTCCACTCTGTGATTCTGTCACAAAATGTCACTGCTGTATTTCAACATTTATTTGTGAAACCACAACCAAATCCTATTTTGTACCCCCTCCAAATCTACATTTCAGCATCATTCCTGAATGTTTATGCAATAACGTATCTTTTAGTAAAGGTTAACGAAGGGACTACTTCAAACCAGTTAGCTGCTTAAGAGAGCAACAACTTGTCAGGAAGCCACTGATAGAGAATTTTGTTACGAGTTCCTGAACAGTGAGATAGATACAATCACATGGACAGCCAGGCAGTTCATTTTGTTAAACCCTCTTGCTATTAAATTTAAAAACCAAGTTATATTTCCCTATTATTTTTTCTTCGAGATGAGCTACACAGTGACACAGTGGCTGTCCCAGTATATATTACCACACTGTTTCTAATAGATACTGTAGTA
Organism: Platysteira castanea; assembly: GCA_013397175.1. Classification (NCBI taxonomy): domain Eukaryota; kingdom Metazoa; phylum Chordata; class Aves; order Passeriformes; genus Platysteira; species Platysteira castanea. Next base: position 540,331 of record VYXC01007174.1, read on the forward strand.
CTACACACAGGGTAGATGTATAAATTTCCCCACACCAGCTACAGTCATATTAAAAAAGAGAGCGCACTGCATTCTTTCCAAGTTCCCTGCTATCATTCTGACTGATCTAAGTAGCATACTGAATTGTAACTGCTTTAACTTGCCAGGGAAGTTTCAGTACATCTCCACATAATTTATTTTAACATCCCATTTTCCTTTTCCTTCATCAAAAAAGAAAGGGCACTGAGCAGCTTTCATACAGAGCGTTAGAACACTGTGACATCCAAGAGATGTGTAATGCAGATTATTATTTGTCCTGGAAGACAGCACTTCACCAAAAAAACCCTGCCTCAGAACAGTGTCTTCTTTGCTAAGACTATGTACCTCAACCTGGGCAGTTTGACCACAATTACACCAACTGCAGAAATCAAAATACCTAGCTCCAAAAAACAAAAGTGCTGACAGAAGGATGGCAATCTTGCACCACCATGTTCTTGATGATCTTGTGGTATCACCACTTGGCTCTGCTTTATAATCAAGAAATGGTAGGCAGGCATTTGAAACTACATGAAAATGTAAAAAGCACGTGTATAAAGTTTTATCCTCAATGACAGAGAGGTCTTACGCCTTCAGAGTTGTCTAATGACCTCCTTCAACAAATACAAAAAAGCACATTAACAGCAACAAAAAAAGCAAAAGGATCAAACTCCATTTTGCTCCAGAGACTAATCATGCTCACCACATCTACAGGAAAGGCCTGACTGATGGAGAAACAGTCACTACTGTCATAGAATGATGTGTCCTTTAGAGCACACAAGTTCCTCATACAATAATGAATAATACAAATTCAGTTTACCAACATGTGCAAGGGTAGCTCAGACAGTCATTAAGTCTTGCACCTGCTCAACAGGTCACAACAGTATGCAGGACAAGAACTGCAATTCCAAAGTGAATCACAGTTATCAGAGGAGACTTCAAGACAGCTAAGGTATCACTCATGCTCAACATGGTTTTAAAAGGCTCATCTCTACTGGGACAAATTTTCTTTTTGCAGCCAGCCCTTTGAGAAAAGGGCTACTCCATTATGTCTGATTTGAGAAGATACTGTGCTGGAAGGACGGTGTTAGTTTCCAGTGCCACAAAACTCCCACAGCCCAGCAGCATTGTAAATGTCTGATTCAATGTCCTAACGCATCCAAAAAGGGCATGCAATCTGGGCAAAGAAAGAGTGACAACAGACTCTGCATGGGTGTTTCCCAGCATCTTGGAGGTGAAGGCCTTGAAATTCTTCTCAGAGAAGAGGACTGATCCCAAGGAACTGTTACTCCTTCAATAGGCAAAACATCATTAGTTCAGGGCCTCAAAAAAATCAAATTAATTTCCCTAAGTAAATAGAGATCTGCGTAACTGAAAAGTGTGTTTAGAGTATCTGACTTAGAATACTGAGGCATATTCCATGTACACTGTTCTGCACGTGTGCCCAAGACTAACGGGAACATCTATTTGCCATACAAATACTACTCTGGGAAAATGCTTCAGAGCTTGAGCAATTGTGATTTTAATTCCAAAGTGTAAATGTAGGTGTGGAAAGCACTCATGTGTCTTAAGACAGTTACTTTGTCATTTGAAGATGTATTATTTAACATTTAAATATACAGCCTTTGAAGTACTTCTTTAACTTGATGAGCTTCATCTAAACAAAAAGTGCCACCACAGCTCCAACAGACACTTGAGTCATAAAACCTTTTGGCTTATTTAATTCACAAGTCTTCGTGCAAACATTATTTAGACAGAGGATTAGCCAGGTATTCACTGAACCCAGTCTTTTCAGCATTAAAATTTGGGACCCACTCCTCCAACTACATGGAAGGTCATCTTTGAAACACAACAGACTGCTTTCTGTTCTCCGACTACTTACTTACAAATACTTTGTTCTTAACTGAGCTAGACTACTACCTGAAACATCAGATATGACTCATTCTGAAACTGTAATACTATCATTTTCCTTCAAACCATGAAACTTTACTCCTTAAATACATTTTTTAACTTGTAAAAAGTAAATAAATAAAACCAAAACGACTCTTCCCTACAAGTTCTTTAATAGTGTATGTATTCTCTAACAGGAATTCCTTGCTATTCAAAGAGATGGTAGGATACGGTCAAAAGGCTTGGTTAAAACCTAGAGCAAATAAGTTAGTATAAGAATTTCAAGAAATGAAAACTATGATATAAGGGAAAGAACACTTATCAGCTATTAAATTGGCTTGGACTAACTTCCTTGCATTCCATATTCATATAAAATATTCTAGGAACATTATCACAAAGCTTAAAAATTGCTCCTTTAATGAAGCCAGTTATTAAAAAAAAGACAACAAAACCAAAACCCAGAAAACTAAGTGCTGTTGGGACAAGAACACAAAAGGCCACCTCTAGAGCTGGAGAGTCAGTCTCTGGTGGCATGTATTTCATCTGCCAGGAATAACTACGGCTGGCTATCAACTAGTGCCATGGAGCAAAAGGGTGCAATGCCACAGAAGGGAACCAGGTAGCCAGACAGAAGCTCCCTGAAGGCATTCAGGGCTGCTCTGATGATTGACACCACAAGTCCAGTGAGAAACTGTCGCTATAGGACACAAGAAAAGACACTGGCACCTGCTAGGTTGAGCAGAAAGAGAAAAAGAAGCAAGTTTATTTTGAAATTTTCATATTTATAGATTTCTCAATTCCACAAGGGATTGGAGGCCATTGTCACCGCCTCTTTCATTCAGTGGACAAAATGCATGTCCGTCAAACTTTCCCTCAGCACAATGGAATGAAAAACAAAAAGAACAGTTAAGTAAACATTGGCTATTATTTACATGAAATCCGTGAGAAAAATTATCTGACTCCAAATTAAAACACAAGGATAGCAAAAAACAGGACAAGAAGAAACTCTCCAATCCAGACAAGAATTATTTACTGGTTCTCATCATGTTTTGTTATGGAGAAGTAATAGAATTACTATGCATGTTTTGACTGGGTTCTTCTATGGTTTTCGGCAATGTTCTTACAACATTCCTATGCTTGTCTGTTGTTCTTAGTTGACAAATTAAATTGCTTCGTTCACTTAATCTGACCTCATCATTATGAAGGTTTCAAAATGTTACGACCTCGCAAGAAAAGAGGAATATTTCTCTCTTGGAGGTACCCTGAAATGGCGTAACACGTTTAAATAATGTATTAAATCTAATACAGGTATGGACTTTCCACTTAGTCAAGGACAATTCCCCCCTTATTGCATGGGTAGTAAAATTCTCTATACCAACTTTCAGACCACGTTTATAGATGACAAATCAAACTTATGAAAAATTGTAATTTAGCTAAAATTCTCTGTATAGTGGGGCTTCTCTTTTAGCAATCACCTAACATATACTTCATATACTGGAAAAATGCAGAACTGCTTGCAAAGTTCCTCAAATATCTATTTTGTGGTATGATTATTAATATACTAAACGTATCTAAGAAGAATTCTATTTCTTAAGTAGTGCTTCATGCAAACTCTGAACAGGAAACACACACACCAATTTCTGTGACTTCTCATATACTTCTCGCATGGTCTTAACTTTGTGTGGCAAAGTCTGACCTTTCTGTTGCATTCAGCTACATAAGCCTAGCAGGAAAATCAGTCCTGTTAAAAAGACATAGAAAGTATCATTCTCTCATTAAGGTTCAGTGATGGCAATGGACATCCCTAATACCCTTTCATGGAAGGCTTTATTAAAAAAAAAATAAAGTTCAGGAGAGTAATTCTGTCCCAAAAGATACTAAGTATCAGATCATTTAACAGCTCCCAGCACTAATTCAAATAGAATGGACAGAAGTCCCAACACTCAGCATAAATACTTGCTACCTGGCTAGGACTGCAACACTTCACCCAGGGAGAAAGAAGCCATCCCAAATGAAACGTGTGTTGCACTTCCACAGAAGGTCTCACTCAAAGAGGGTAAGGCAGAAACACAGACTCCCAATTCAGAACTAGAAACAGCAGCAAGAGGGAACAGTACTGGAAACACTAAATAGGTAGTGAATCCTCTTGAAGAATAATGCTAGTGTTTTTTTGTGAGGTCTCTGAAATGTCTTTGTGTGCATATTTATCAGTACCAATATAATATGAATAGCTTCAGCCACAATGGTATGGCCATTTACTCTTCTATTTTACAGTTTTACCAATGTCTTAGTTAACAAGGAAGAACATTTTAAACAACACTAAACTGTCCCTTCTAATAACTTTTTTTAATCCAATCCATATTTGGAAATTGACAGGAGAATCACTCATTCTACTATTTCTACAAGGCCACTGAAGAAAAAAGTAATTAGTTACGAAATAAGCAAATTCAGACAGCAAAGGTTAGAAAGTATATATAATGTGACTGTACTCAGAAGTAAGACTTAATTGGGTGTGTAGGCCCCATATAAGGAGTTTCACAGTGTATCAGATTGAATAATTTTCTTGTCCTTTCAACAGCAAAATGAAATCCATTTCTTAGTCTCCTCAAATGCCTGAAGTGGTAGATCATTTCTAGGCACGAACAGACACCGGTGTTCATATACCAGAGAATTCTCACTGTTGCTCTTCATTTGATTAATCCAGGGAAACACACTGGAGTAAAACTACCTCCTGTAACTGCTCATACTTCTGAAGAAATGCTTCAAGTCCCAAGCTGTCTGTCTTCCTTTGTTAAAGGTACTTCAAAGTTCCAGACTGCATTAATTAGACCCTCTCTGGGCTCTATCAGTAATGTTTCAAATAGCACCCACCAGAAATGAAAAGATGTACCAAAATTTCTAGAATACAAGAATCAGTACCATCGTTGTTACTATTTTGTACAGCTGTGAGTGTATGTAATCAGAGTGTATGTAATCCTGAAAGTCATAACTTACAGCTTTGCCACAAGCATAAATAGTGAAAGCCTTCCCAGGATACCAATGTCAGGGCCCTGAGCTTATCAAAAGGCTCCACAACCTCTTTCACCAATCCTAGGGGTTAAGGTACCTCTGCTTAAGGCCAATTCTGACAAAACGCAGCTGAGTAACAAGTGTGGAACCTTGTCAGAGGCCTCCTCCACTTTCAGCTGGGAGGAGAAGTTCAGGTTTCCATTCTTCAGCTTTGCATCAGCTGTGCTGTAGGTATGTCTGCACTTGGCTGGGTACCTCACTGATACTGATCCACCAAATTCAAATCCTGACTTGTCCTCAAGCCTCTCTCCTCACAACAAACTTTTCTGATAACCACTGGACTGTTACCCAAGCCTGTTTTTCTGGTACTAGACTCGCTCTGATCTTGCACTACTGGTCAGTGAGCACATTGATCCATACTTGCCTCGCTATCACCCTTAGCTCACACTAATGCAGGGAGCAGTCTCCCCACCCTGCTGCCTCCTGGCAAAGTAGAGAAGAATCACAATTCCTCCAGGAACAGTTTAAAGGACCGAAGAATTTAAGCAGTGGAAGAGTTCAGCAGTATCACACAGAGTATCTCATACATTAGCTTTCAGCAAACTGGCTGCAAGCTACTGATCAAGTGAGATATTAGAGTTCCCTTAGTAAGCTTAATAAGAAAACCAGGACCATAAGATAAATCAAAAGAATACTATCACAACTGAAAATATACTTGTAATATGTAAAGGCCACATAGCACAGGTGCTACTAATGGGCTCTCCTGCTGAATGGATTTCACATTTCGGAAAACTCACAAGTAAAGACAGAGAAGCCTGAATCCTTGGCAGAAACAGGACCTGTACCTTCAGTGAGCCTTAGAAGTCATCCTACCATAGATATTTACCTCAAAAATAAAACTGCACCAAGGAAAAAACCCATCTCCATAGAAATTACACCTGTAACATTCTTTGCCATTATTTTAATTACCTAGAATAACAACAATTACAATCTTAATTTAGGAAGGCATAAGAAAATTGGCAAAAAGACCTCCTACAGTTCAAAAATGTGACATAGATTTAAAATGGTGGGGGGAAAAAGCTTGTTTCGACAAGGTCCTTGCCATACTGACTGGTTTCTTGTTTTCATTTATTTTTTTTTTTATATTTCAGTTATTTTGGGAAAATTATTGGTGGTAATATCCAAACACAACACTGAGTAATTAAGCTGTCCATATGAGAAAGTATAACTTCACCCAAAAAGTCTCTCAGCTAAAGATTGTTGCTTCTGCAGCTGTAAACTTCTGTTCATGACCAAAACTATAACCTTTGTAGGAGACAAACGAGAACAAAGACAGGCAAAAAGTTTAGTGGTACACTAGTTAGACTGCTCTGCTTCATATAACAAAATCATAATGAAGACTGTAATATAAAAACAAAAGCTTAGACTAGAGCAAATATGGTTGCAATAGGGCAGATTAAAGGTCTACTAGTTTGAAATAGGGTCGTGTGAAATTTACTGAACATCCTATCCTGGTGGCTATTCCAGCTTGAAGAAGCCATTTAAGTCAAAATACCACATTGATTACTATTCCTCTTGCCACAGCTAGACTAATGACTTCTGCTTCCAAAACAGACATGGAATAATGCTACTGAATTTTTCAAGCAAGAACGAGATTTCTCTGCCAGCAGACGCCATCAGAACAGGCAGTTAAGGAGGACAGCAAGAGCAACTAAACCTTGCACTGTGTTAACCAAGAAACCTGTGACCTCTGCCTCTGTGACCCCAGAACAGAAGTCAGTGGAAGGCCACACCCTCATCTAATGTCAAGCGGAGATTCAAGAAACCTTTTCACAGACTTGTACAACAGCAATGTTTGGTTTCATGGTGCAATGCAATTGCAATTCTACAAGGAATTATTTAAACCAGTTCCTGATAATAGATTTTAAAGTAAATAACTAAGAATAAAGAAAACAGAAGTCTCAATTCTGCAGACAAAAAATTCAGAAACAATGTATTATTTTGTGTGGGAGGAATGCAAGTATGTACCACTGTCAACTTCGATGAACATTTTGTACTAGGTTCTTCTCAAAATTCCAATTTTTGGAAGGCTTGTTTTCTAAAGCATTGCCTTTTTGAAACGGAAGAGGTAACAGTACCAAGAAAGAAGACTACACAAAGCAAAACCTGAAAAACTCAAATTTCTTCACAGAGAAGCCAAATTATAAGGTATGGAAGACTACTAATTCTGGGAAGAGTTCTGCTAGCTGTTACTACAAGCCTTCAAAAGTTAATTTCTATTTTTTTTAAATAAAGAAAATCATATAAAACATGTCAAATAAGCACAGTTTCAGACAGCTCCAGGTAAAGGAGTAAGAGTGGACCATTTTGCTCAAACACAATCCATCTGGTTCTAAATTCATTTAACTTCGGCTGTGAATCTCTGGTCATGTAAGTTTTTCACACCTGGCTGCCCAAATTTCATGGAAGTAAGGTACTCGCAGTAATTCCAAAAGAAAAAAAAATCTATGAGAAAAATGGATTCATGACAATGGGAGCATTTGCCCTCAGAAAGTTACTTGTTTTCCCTTGGAAAACAGCATCAGAATTTTTCTGAGTTGACCAGCAACCTAATATCCAATAGAAGGTATCAGACTACTTAATACAGAGATTGGTGTTTCTCCCCAAAACAGGACTGGTTTTTTAGATGGTATATTACAGTAGGAAAACAGTCTCCTTAAAGCAGTCATTGTAAGAAATCATGATCTGTCTTGCAAAAATTCTTAACGGAACTTTAATATTTTGGCATCAAAATCTGGACAGAAACTATTTTATGCTCTGGTCTTCTGCATTTGTGGTCCATGCTGGAAAAGCACAATCATCTTTGTGATAAGCACTGAAAAGGGAAACCTCTTGGGCAAAGGCTCAAACAGTCATCTGATCACTGATGACCTGGTTTTGCAATTAAATTAGTCCAGCTCAGTGATGTGCCTGTAGAGTGCTTTGTATGTTCTTAATATTCAATTTCAGGACAGTTAGAACTGAGCCAACTGAAGTACACCAAACAAAGCAAAAAGTTTTTGCCATTGTTTCATTTCTTTTTCCAAAAATAATTATCCAGACAGATTTATAACCCGTGTTAACTTCTGTGGACTAATTTTACTATTCCGTTTACTCTTACTTTTTTCTCTTTGGAGAAATGTAAATCTACTCCTTATAACTGTTTGTTAAGTCTACATCACTGAACAATCCTTTAAATAAAACACAAGTCATCTGAAGTTTGGATAATTTTACTCATTTTTGCAAGAGAATGCTCAGTGTTGGAGGGTGTACTGTCTAACTGCAATGATAAGATTAATAATCCCTTTAACTGGACAATTATAAAGGGCCTTTTAAAGTTAAATGCATAGCTAATCTATTCGTTCACTCATGTGAGATGACAGTTCCTAAAGCACTAAATGAGTCAAATTGTGGTCACACCTCTCTGCTCTACATTACCTTTAAACTGCACTAAGAATGTTTACAAATCTCTTCCTAGTTCATCTGCTGAAACCCATAGTCGACCAACCTCCATTTAATCACCTTTCCTCAGATGAGGAGGAATCTTTTTAAAAAATCTTTTAAAATTACATACTAGTTTTCTTTCCAGAACAAAATGTTCACTCTATCGTCAAATAAATGACATCAAACAATTCAACAGTGAAAAGCATTTGAGAGTTATAACTACATTTGCAACTCTGATGAAGAGATTTTCAGATGAAGAAACAACTATATGAAATAGTCCTTCTACACATCAGATACAAGTACACAGATAACCACCCAAAGTCTTAGGTTGCAATTCAATCATCCCTCATACAGAATATCCACTTTTATATTATTTATTGCTAAGGCATTTGTATGCTCACAGACACACTGTTTGAAGACTGACAACATTTAGTATTTACTATCTAATTTATTTAAACTTCATTCAGCAAACACAAAAACTTCAGAAAAAACTTAAGGTAATGAAGAAGACATGTACCAATGCAGAAGAATTGAGCATTTCACTATACTCTGGAGGAAAGTGTACTTTACTGAATTTAATTGAGAAGAAAAACATTAATTATTATGCATGGTCAAATAGATCATTTTTACAGTAATTCAATGCATGTGTTTCTATTATTTTTTATAACACATAAATATCTCCATGTATACTAAAATATGATTTTTAGTGTGGTTACAGAACTAAAGGAAATGTAAGCAGAAAGAAAGATTTAAAAAATGAAGTAGCACTTTAGCAATACGCATCAAAATTAAGACCAGACCTGATGACTAGGTTAAACTGACATTGACCAAATCAAAACAATTCCAGCATAGAAGTAGAGCTATTAATGAGATAAAAAGATAAAAATATGCCTAAGCCACAAGGCCACAAGACAAAAGACAATACACAAAAAATACAATGGAAAAAACCCCCCAGAACAACAACTTAGGAGTTTTAGGGTTTTTCAAGATAAATGCATTACAAGACTTGAAAAATAAAACCCAACACTGAAGTGATTTCACTTGTGCAATGAACAAAACAGTGTTGTAGAAGTTTCAAGTCCTACCAACTCCCTATGTCCCGTATTAATGTCATGTGCAGATGTACATTGAACCCCACTTAGACAAACACTCAGCTGAGATGCATGAAAACATAAGGATAAAATTGTCTTTTTTACCCCAATTTTGTTTACAATTCAGTTGAGATTTAAAAATCATAAACACTAGCCTTAAATTCATCACTGGGTTAAGAATATAAATGCCAGAAAAAGTAATACTAAATCTCTTTCAATCTCTTAATCTCTCACTAATACCATTCTATGGTTAGGCTAGTAAAACTGTAGGTCTTCATGAGCTTTTAAATACAGTTTGCATTGAAAGTGATTTCATACTTAAATACATTGTGATACTGACCTACCCTATGTGAAATTTCCTTTTTATTGAACTTCTTTATGCTAGTCAGGTTATTTCTTCTATTGCATGTACATAAAAGCATATTGCTCCATTTCAGAGATAAAACAAAGACAACACCATTGTTGATTCAGTTGTAAAAGACAAATTTCAGGTTTTAGCAAACAGTACCATAAAATATTTTAAAGCTCGTAAAGCTGCACTGCTTTAATTAGGATGTTTGGTTCTTGCATGCTATTTTCACGTAATAACAGAGAGAGTACTTGACAATGCATTCTTCACAGTCATGCTTCAGTAGCTGCATGGCAGAAATCAATAGGTTTCTGCTTTCCTACAAGTCACAGGCATTTGCTTCCTTTCACTCAAACAGTGCTTAGGAAAAGCAGCTTCCCATCTCTCCACTGGTGAATAGTCAATCTGCTGTAATTATTGTAGTCCTGTTAGATTTATTATGTGCCCAGGTACATGGAAATCTTTAACAGTCATCAGACTATAGAAAAGATAATGAAAACATTGAATCATGATGTTTTCTAGCAAGCATCCCTAACTACAAAACTATCCAAAATTCATAAATACATGGGGAAGGATTTTTCTCTAATAAGAGCTCTAAATATGGTGCATACCTCTATTATAATAATTTTAATACATTTTTAATAACCTAAATATATCTTGTTTCAGAAAATCTGTCCAAAGAGGGGGTTACTAGAATAAATTCCACTTGCTTAAGTACACATTTCTAATGGCAAAGTTCTTGCAAGAAGCAGGTGAACCAGGAAAGACATGAAGAAAGGGAGAGAAAGGAAAGTACACTGCTCTGATTAAATTCCAAATGCTACACCTTTATCTGACAGTTGTGCAATTTTATTTACAAGTGCTACCCTAGTGAGCATGAAAACAGCTATACAGGCAAATTCTAGCTGTTTTAAGTACATTGGTTCAGAAGTGTAAGTTAAATACCTATTGCAATGAATTTTAAGTGTTCTAGTAGTAGCTTGATTGTCTACATAGAATACAATACAAAATGTCAATTTCTATGTGCAAATGGGTCCTTTTAATCGTAGTTAAGTTCAGCAGCTAAATTACAATAGCACACATGAAAATTTCAATCAAGTGGAAACAATTTCTTAGATTTTGAAAGCAAACAACACAATTGCAATTACATTTTTCATTAAAAGACACATGAGAAATCAGATTATTTACAGGGAAGACAAACATGTGAAAGAATAAAAGAAAAAATATAGTTAAATGAATACATTTCTAAGGTTTATACTGAAAATTGAATGGATTACAGCCAGAAAAACCAACATTAAACGACAAAGGAGCAAGATGGCTTTATTTAATGACTGGAGAAAGAGGAATCCAGTTATTAGTGTGGATGAAGCAAATACATATCTCTGATGCCTATCCAAGTCCTCACCTTTCCCTGCACTGCTTGTAAATTATGTGCCAAAGGTGAGCACAGATGAGGGGTACTTCTTGAAAACAACTGTTTTGAGACTTCAAGGTTCTGATTCTTTATGACATTCTTAACACAGAGAAGATTTAGGCTTCATTCAACTTTGGCTGTGAGGCTGGGGGACTGCTCCTTTTCCCTCCCATCAGAGCACTAACACCAGTACTTTGCTTTGTCTCTCATGCAGTTTTTCTCACAGCTCTAAGCAGGTCCCACTCTCCCGAGCCACACCTTTTGCTATCATTCTTTCCTGATGAAAACTGCATCTCTCTGTACTTACTCTCTGGCACTGGTGTGGCAATCTGCTGCTAATCTCTCCTCATACCAGTTGAGCCTCCTCTTGGTTTCATGCTGTAACTCAAAAGGAATATACTGACATTATCTCTACTATTTCCCTGCTTCAGAAAGCAAAATTTAGTATCTTTTAAAATGGGCCCTCCTAAATCCTACCAGACTCCATTTGAAATGCAAATATTCTAGAGGAAACGACCACTTATCTATTTTTAGAAAACCCTTCTGCTGCTTCTAACAAAGACTTTTGGATCTGCAGTCCCAGATTTCAATACCTCTGATAGCTAATGTGAAAACCAAAAAATATCCATTTAAAAATTTTCTCAGAAGTAAAATTGTGCACAATTTTCACTCTCTGAAATCTAAAAAGCCTATCTGGAGACAGAACTGTACCTTACAAATAATTAACAGCTAACATCAACAGTCAGAGATCACTATGTTAGGTACTACGTACGTATTTAGTAAGAGATAAGCTTTTACCCTAAAAGCTTGCAATTAAGCTTATTAAAAGTGACACAAAGACATGAGAAAAAGACAAGATAATAATACATTAATTATTATTAGCATAAAGAAGAGTCATAGCATACCATTTGCCTAGTCATTGCAAAGAATTAGCACAGTCAAGCATTTTTTTAAAAAAGCATCTGAAAATGAAAATGTAAGTGACTTTTCAGACTTACACAGGTCTTTCCCTTTTCATGTCAAGGTCAGCAGAAGAAAGTATGAAAGCTTTTCAGGGAAAACTAGAACAAAGATGTATGACAACACTGGCAGGCCTAAGACCAATAAACTGAAAGCTCAAAACCTACTAACACACAACTAGATTTTTGTTCTGTGATGTAGGAGTCTGGAATGCAGGTTTTCCACCCTTCTCAAATGTACTTAGGATTTCAATGAGACTTGCCATCTTGTTAAATTCTGTCCACACTTACTGGAGAGCCAAATACTCACCTCATCAGTAAGAAACTCCTTACTTAGACCAAAGTCTGTCAGCACCACATGGCCATCAGAATCAAGGAGAATATTCTCAAGTTTTATATCCCGATATATAATCCCCAACTGCAAACAGAATATAAGAAAAAGTATTTTCAAATAGTGTAACCACATCAGGAAGATGTTGCCGAATGCATTTAAATATGAAGCTACCAAAATTCTCCTTATAAAGGTTATCTGACACATGAAAGTTGCACCTCAAAAAAGAGAATTTTTTAAATCATTTGAAGAAATAACTTTAAAATTATATAAAAATTCTCAAAAATCACACTGTTCATTAATGTCTTAAAATTTAAGGAACATACTGTATATCCCTTGAATCTAAAAGTGACTGAACACTTGCTGTTGAGTGCAAAATTCAGGTCAGCTTTCACTGAGAATGAAAATGGATGCTTCTGTTATATAGTCTAGACATAGACCAGACATACATGCATGCTTTGTAATAGTCTACAAATCTACTCATTCTGAGAAGTGTAACACTTCATGTCTACCATTGTGCTAGAACTCTACTACTCAGCTGTGTAGAAACAAGGATAACTAAATAGTACAACCCAAAACTTTTACACGTTCACTACAAATTAGTTTTACTGATGTACACTGTTTCACAAGGATTACTAAAAATGAACAAATCATTTGTCAATAACACTACTCTTCACCCTGCAGACAAAAATTTGTAGCCTTAATCTGGTGCACAAGGAAGGACACTTCATTGGAGATTATTTTTAATTATACAACTAATGTCCCATTGCTAGATAAAGTTACTTTCAATTTAAAACAATCTAAAACCATAGTTCTCCTTACTAACTTTATATGATATAAAAAGAACACAGCTCTAAGTCCTCAAAATCAGCACCAGAATGAAGTTATTTTACCTTGTGGAGATGTTCAAGTGCCAAAACAATCTCTCCAATGTAAATTTGCACCTCATTTTCTGAGAATCTCTCTCTGTGTGAAAGATGAGTAAACAATTCTCCTCCATTTATATAGTCTAAAAAATAGAACAAAGAACCTTGTAATTTCACTTTCCAAAAATTTTATTTTCTTATTGGAATATTATTGGGTACTTTGTAAGATATTCAGTAACACATTCTACTATCAGACGCTTTTATTTTATTGTAATTCACTAGTATTTCATCGTGCTGTACAATACTCAATTTCATTCTTAGAGGACTGAGGGTAGAACTCACTTTTGAATAAGCACCAAAACCATAAAATAAACCTCAACTATTCCTAAATTATAAAGATGGGTTTTTTTCACAAAATCAGTCTCTTAGTTACCTAGGAATACGAAAAGAAAGAAGTACCAATGATAGCTACAAACAGAACCCTTGTAGACTCTTACTAAATACTCTGATGAGCAACAAGGCAGACTGACATAAAGATAGGCAATTCAGAAAACAGGTATTAGGGGAAATAATCAGCTATGGACAATTACAAAATTTTCCCTTCACAAGGGAAACCTCGATGGCAAAACTTACTGGAGGAGATTATTTCCACATACACTCCCTCATGGAAACCACACTTTCATTCTTTGCAGGCTATGACACAAGGATTTTCCCACAGTAAGGGAGAGGGAAAAAAAAGGATTATTGCAACAGAGCTCCACTGTAACACACATATTTTAGATGTAGAGCTGTTTATGCTAGCAGTGTACATTACAGTCATTAATTTGCAACCTCACAGCCCCCATTTTTGTATTTGAGGTCTACAAACACAGAGCCAGGAACATGCCCCACAACATCTTACTCAGTATTTTCCTGAATATTGTTTCTATAGATCCGTGGGTATAAGATATAAATCCATGAAAGGGTTCCAATCCTATTTTAAGTTAATACTTTGAAGGAAAAAGCATATATACAAAATACACACATTCTGATCTCTCTCCACTTTTCAGTTCTCTCTTTGAAAAGGAGTATTAGTGTAATCAAACAATGTGAGAAGGATTATTTAACTAGACCAGTAACAAAATGAAAAAATTTAATGAAGTATAAATAACCCACATTTTACAATTGCTTCCTTCTTCTAAAAGAACTTCAGCATGTAGAAAAAGGTAACAGAAACAATTTTTTTAAAGTATTTCTAGCCAGAACTGCTAACTTAGCACAAGGTAAGCATTGAATTGCCAGGCGCTGTTTTAAGGACTTTGACAGATCCAACCCAAAGCTACCACAGGAGTGGCACAACAAGCTTAGTTTTATCCAGGTTGTAGCACTAACTACAGCCCAATGAAACAACCAGCCTTCAAATTCTTGGTGCGAGATCAAATGCATCACTGACACAATCCAAAAAAAAAAAAATTCCTGGTAAATTCAGTACAAACTCCACCTGACAGTTCAGATTATTTAGTTATTTTTAAAAGTATTAGAAGGTTACCCTTGCATGACAAGCTTTGTATAAAATTAAGGTACTCAGATGGATACAACACATTGTTCATTCAATATAGCTTAAAGCCAACATAAAAACTGGGATCAACTCCTAACCCTGTTTTCTGGAAATCTGACAGAAATGCAGCTGCATGTCTGTATTTGATTCAGTCTAAATTCATATAGCTATGTAATCTAACAGCGTGAAGAACTGTACTAAATATTGCACTGAGGCTCCAATTCAAAAACCTCTTAAAACTAAAATGGCAGGTTGCTCACACACCAAGTTCAGCCAACTACAAAAACAAGATAGATACTGGTTTCCCCCAAAATCCAGAAGCCTCTGAAACACTTAACTTCCAAAACTACACTGAAGTGATTTACACAGACTTACATAATAAGATATGAAAAACTTGTAATGAACTATTCAGGTTTTTTTTCCATCAGGAAAGGTGTGAAGCCCAGTTGATTTATAAAATAGCTTTACATCATGTTAAGAGAAATTTTTGCTGTTACAGAAAGTCATTAAAAGTAATTTTGAAACTAATTATTCCTATTTTCTGCTGAAAATGAAGTAAAATAGGATCTTTCTGGCCCCAACAGATATGCTGAGAATGGACGTAGAACTTATGAAAAAGAAAAAACCAAAACAAAAGGCTGTAATTTATTCTTAGCTATGAACTTCTTGCTTCAAACATCACCTCACCATTGTGTTACAGTGGACACGTGCTCAGGCTGCACTAACTGCCATGCAACATTCTTCAGAACTTCTGGGCTTGCTCCTTTTTGACTCTTACGAGAATATAATATCAAGCTTTTAATTTCCTTTCATACAAGAGACTTTTATGGCCTTCTAATTAACCTTATCACCTGAATTTCCACCCTACTATGTATTTATTTTTAGGCAACTACATCTATCTCAGGTTTAAAGCGGTTTTTTTGTTTGGGTTTCCTCTCTTTTTTAAAGAATATTTCTAATGGGATCTAAGCTGCATTTTAGCAAAAACTACCTGGACTTAAAGAATGGTTCTATAATAGTTATAATAAATGTTCGTATTTTATCTCATTTGATATTTCAGTTTTTTCCAAGTTATTAATCAATAACTTTATATCCAATATAAATTTCAAAACCTTAATTATTAACAGTTACTATCGAGGAATCACAAAGCTGTCAATATACTTCTAACTATTTATTTGTGACAATCTTTTGTGTATTTCTTTAATGTCCTAGTCAGATGAATTTGCAAGAAACTATAGCACAATTTTCAACTCTCATTTTCAAAAGGAATTGAGTGAATACTCCATTTGAGTTCTACATATTTATTATTTCATTATTGTATACGAAACTAAGGTATGTACACAGAACACCTTTCTAAGAATTAACAGCTGGAGGTGTAGATTCATTTAACATTAATAAAATTTTGCTAATTTAATGTATATCAGCCTGTTATTAAAGGCTAAAAAATTGAAGTTGTGGACAAAAAGGAATGCAAAACCTGCACTTCAATTGAAGGACAATATACTTCCTCAAACTTTTCTCTAGAGAAGCATATTATGAATCCAAGCCTTAAATTAATCATTCATTTTACAATTCTTTTAAAATTCTCTAAGTAAGAAGGTTTTAAAAATTGCTGGCAATTTTCTTACAAATACACTTCATACACCAAACACTAAATTTGCTACTAATCTGAACGGTAGAAATATTTCTAAAATTAGAGTAGTACCAAACCTTATGAATAAGCTCTACTTTCAGCATAGAAATGTGTGATTTTGGATTGTCTCTTAACATCCAAGAATTGAAACATGCAGGCATCTCAATACTCAAAGATCAAATTATCTCATAACAAAACATTTAACAAAGCAAATGCTTCCAGGTCATTGATGAACACACATCTTTTGCTGCATAAAAGTCACAGATAACCATTACACCCCCCAAGTCAGAGCAGAACACTGAAGCTCAAACAGGAAAACCACAAACACAGACACTGTTGAAGAACAGTATTTTACTTCCTATGCTCTCTCACGCAATCTCCAAACACACTGTACTTTAGACCACATGAAAAAAAACCTTACAAAACATTGAGATAAAGGGCTTTTTTTTGATTTTTCTTTTTTTAATAAAAACTTGAATCCTGAAGACTACTCACCTAAAATGAGATGAAGCTTTGTATCTGTCTGGAAGGCATAATGTAACGTGACCAAAAATGGTGATTGCCTAATGTGCTCCAAGACTTGTCGTTCTGTCCTTGTGTGCTCAGTTGTTTTGGCTTTTTGAACTATTGTTGCTTTCTTCAGTACTTTCATGGCATACAGTTTTCCAGCATCATGGCCGCTTACTTTCCTCACTAGGAACACTTTTCCATAGGCTTAAAAATTGGGGAGGGGAAAAAAAAACCAGAAACAAAGAAAAGGAAGACAAAAAAAAGACAATACAAGTTACCTACTTGTACTACACATCTGTCTGATACCATTATTACTTTCAATTATTCATTGTTATGGCAGACAGCAATCACCCAGGTTAATAATCTACCAAAACACTTTTCCTCTTTCTGACTGACCTTTTCTGAGCAAAATTTCAACCAAATGAGCTTTGTAACTGAACACTCTAAGAGTGGGAGAAGCAACCCAACCACTTCATATTTAAAAACAATTTTAAAAGCTGACAATTTCTTCCTTTGTAATAACCTCAAACATCCATACCTAGAATTGAGCAAGAGTTGCAAGTAAGAGAGACGCTATATTTTTGTTCTTAAAATAGTCTGTTCACATTTGCACAACTCATATACTTTCATTACTGGTTTTATACACTGAAGTTACAAAAACCTGTAGAAAAGCCAATGAATTCTTCCCATCACTACTTCATACATAGGAGCTTTCTGAGGCTCTCATACTGGACTTAAAAGGACTCCTGAGAATTCTATATTAATAAATTTGATACCTCTGCTAGGCAAACTTGTAGAAACGGTAAAGGTTAGAATTAGTGTGCAGTTGCTGGGCCATGATCTCACTGCAATTACAGAGATATGGTGGGATAGCTTGCATAACTGGAATACTGTCATGGATGGTTACACACGTTTTAGGAAAGAGGCCAGAAAGGCAAGGTGGTGGAGTTTTTTTTTATGTAAGACAGCAACTAAAATGTATCCAGCTTTGCCTAGGAGTGGATGAAGGAGGAGCCAAGAGCTCATGGGTAAGAACTGGGAGCTTATCGCTAAAATGGGTGACACTGTTCACTACAGGCCACCTGATTAGTAAGAGGAAGTAGATGAGGCCTTCCATAGACAGCAGGAAGTGGCTGTCACAATCACAGGCCCATGATACTCATAACTACCCAGACAGCTGCTGGAAAGACCTCACAGCTTGGCACACGGGAGCCCAGGAGGTTCCTGCAGAGCACTGATAACCTTGACACAGGTGGTGAGGAAGCCCACAGGGACAGATGTCTTGCTAGACCTTGTATTAACAAACAAAAAAGGACTGGTTGGGGATGTGGTGGCTGCAGGCAGCCTTAACTGCAGTGTCCATGAGATGCTGGAGTTCAGAGTCCTGCACAGAAGAAGCATGACAATAAGTAGGATTACAGCCCTGGACTTCAGGAAAAATAACTCTGGCATCTTCAAGGGCCTACTTGGAGGAATCTCATAGGTTAGGTCTCTAGAAGGTTGGGCGGGTCCAAAACAGATGGTTAATATTCAAGTAGCACTTCTTCTATGCTTTAAGATCAGGACATCCCCATGAACAAGAAATTAAGCAAAGCAGGCTGGAGACCTACATGGATGGGCGAGGCACTTCCGGCAATACTCAGAAGAAGGAAGTTTACAGAACGTAGAAAAAGGGTCAGGCCACTTGGAAAGAATATAGGAATACTGCCCAAGTATGGCAGGTATTTGCCAAGGAAAGCAAAGGTCCACTTGGAATTAAATATGGCAAGGGATATCAAGGACAAGAGGAGGGGCTTCTTCGAGGATATCAGTAGCAAAAAAAGACTTAGGAAAATATGGGCCCACTGCCAAATAAAGTAGGTGCCCTGGTGACAAAAGGTACAGAGAAAGCACAGTTACTGAATACCTTTGCATCTTACTCACTGCTAAGGCCAGCCCTGAGGAATCCCAGACCCTGGGGGCTTTCCCTTGGTTGAGGATAGGGTGAGGCAGACCTGCCACCCACAAATTCATCAGCCCTGGAGGGATTCACCCATGAGTGTTGAGGGATTCAGAAGATGTTATTGCTAGAGCACTCTCCATCATCTTTGAAAGGTCATGGAAAACAAGAAAGGTTCCTGAGAACTGAAGAAAAGCCAATACCACTAAAGTCTTCAAAAAGGGCAAGTGGTAATCCAAAAAAACCCAAATAGAATGTTAGAAACTTCAAAGAAAGTATTGAAGTGAAGAAATGACACAAATGTACCACCCCCCACACCTTCAACACAAACCCAGAAATCCCTTATGCTGTGTTAGAAATCCTTGTGTGCTCCTGTCTTGAATGAAGCACACTATTTTGGTACCTTCCGTCTTCTGTCCCCAACGACCCTGCTCCCATCAGAAAAAAAAGTATAAAACACTCAAAAGGGATAAAAGAATTCCTCTCAACATGAAGGAAACTAAACGTACTTCCATGTGTTATTTACCCTGAAAAAGTAGAGTACTTTTCTTGATTACAGAGAGTTAAAAAAAAAAATCAAAAATTTTAAGAAGGTAAGTAAAGAACAATTTCCATTATTTTTAGAAACAAAATAACTAAGGCAACAAATTAAATCACTAGGTATCGGCATTAAGAACTATGCGAAGCACACAAACAATTATGCAGTTAAGCTGTGGAACTACTGTTACATGATACTGCAGCTGTCAAAAATGCAGATAAATTCAAAAAGATTACATAAATCCCTGAGGGAGAAAACACATGAAGTCTTGCCAAACACTGAAGAGAATCTCTGGCTTAGGCAGACTGCTACAAGACCTGCAGGCTGCTACAAGCTCCCTAAGGAAACGATCACTGGAAGCCTCTCCTTAAGCCATCATGAGACAGAAAAACGAACCAGCTGATTGTTTCGTCCAGCCCTTGTAAATACCTTCACACGGCTTTCTCAAAGAGAATGCTCAATATCTCAAACCTGAAATACACTAGACAAGTGTATACTGTCCTGATGCAAGACACTAAAATTTTGGTGCCCTTTAAAAATGCTATAGCATACAGAGCTACCAATAAGCATCACATGCAACTCTAGATTTCTTGCTGGATTTTTTCCAGACAGGTAATAGAGAGTTTTAAACTGCCAAATGACACGTGAGCTTTTTTCCTAAATGCAAGTTCTACTTCAGTCAGTATACAAAACTAATACAGCTCACATACTGAACAATTCTTTTTAAGAAATTCTTTACCTGACTCATTGCACCCTAAGGAATCGTGCTTCCCTTCTCTACAGCACTCATTATCTGCACTAAGAGCTTTCATAAAATAAGTTTTCATAACATAACTCTCAAGAATGGTAAATAGAGTTAGAATAGGTGATTGTAAACATCTTTCTATTTTGTGAGATATGTAGGACAGTCTCTTTCAAGATTTTTGCATTTTATGTTGCATTCTCCAACTTTGTAGTTATAAGAACTTGAGCACGCCTAAGCCAGACTGAATGGTCACCGGCTACTCATCAAGAAATGGATAAACAGAGATGTAAAAAGATTGCTCTAGTACAACAGGCATGAGCCATAAATCCTGTCATGATATACAGATGCAGGTGGTCTGAATCAAGGTGATACAGACCATATATTGTGACCACAGTAATATTGTTGTGCATACGCACCATTTTAATATTATTTCCTATTTTCCAATACTGGATGTTAAATTATTTTTAGCACCTGAGAAACAGATCCCTACTACTGAGATCATTGTTTTAAAGAAACTGCTTCCAAAAGCAGTATTTACATCTTTATATGGAGTTACTTCTCAAAAAGAAGTGTAGATAACACTTCTGCATTTTCTAATGTGCAACAAAAATAGTGCAGAGAATGGCCTCAACTTGCTTTCCCAAATTCTTAAAGAAGCAGCCCTAGTTTTCACCAGGTTTAAGATGGAGTTTGAAAATGAACTTCCCTGTGCCTTTCTGAGAAACCCAGTCTAGAGCATTAAACATAAGCTTCCTTAGGTTTCCAGGAAACAGTAATTTTATCAGAAATGTTGGAGAACATTAAACTAAATTAAAATAAACAAAAGCCTCAGGATTTTAACACTTGGCTACCTGTATCTTTAATCACATTTTATAAAAACATATAATAATGCATCTGAAGTGAGAGAATGCAGCACCTACTACAGTTTTACATGTAGTATCAGAGAAAATTATCTCATACAGTGTAATAGCTGTAAGAATCTCTAAAAACAAAACTCTTGTTACCATAAAAGACCTTGCAACATAGAGCTTTGCCATGGTACAAATTGTTTCTTGAGGAATCTGAAAAGGACTGACAGAAAGATGACGATTCTCAGCATTTTTTTAGAGAATAAATTTCAAGTTGCACTATTTTAATCAAATGACTCATAATATATTCAACACCAGAATCTCTGATATCACCACAAGAAATCTACTTAAAAGACAACATTGCAAAAGCAATTTATTTGAGTGGCAGCAAGGAGCAAGCACGTAAGCTAATTGCAATACTCTTACCTGATAGTTGTACTTCAGTAAAGCTTTTTTAATTTCTCAAAGAGCAACATTTTCATGTTCATTCTCATAAAATCTCATGCACATCTCATCTACTGCCAAGGCAGAAATATTCAGCCGGCAGTACAAACTCCATGATGAAACACACACAATCACCAAATATCCAGCCCCCAAATTCACTGAAAATATATTAAATGATAGAAAAACCAAAAGACTATATATAATACATACACAAACACACACTACATTAGACTGTCCTCACAGCTGAAGAGAAATAAAATAAAAATTTAAAGAGTAATTATTAGTTGCTGATTTATATGGATATCAGTCTTTATGATGATTAAGAGATTTCACACCAGCAATTTATAGGAAATTTCCACTCAATTCATGAGACAGAGAAATATAATTGGGTGATAAAACTTCTCTTTCACTACTGCCCTTTCTATGACTACAAATTCATAGAATATATAATATATCCTAAGTATATATAAGCATACATATGTACTTAGATATAAGTACATATGTAAGTATTCATATTCGTAGTAATACGTATAATCATTCTAAGTAACAATTCAGCAGGCCATCAGAATATTCTAAATATACACTTGCTGAAAGACAATGAGTTAAAAATATGAATTAAGTCTTTCCTTGTTCTTTCTGTACAAATGCAAGCATATTAAGGCATTGCATCACACCAACTAATTCTTACAGAGAGAAAGGAGTGCAATTCTTATTGTTTATAGCGCACTGGATGGTTACTGTGGACTTCTAAATTCATCAGACTTTATACTTGTATCCAGACAGTTTTTTTAAATTAATCTTTTCAGGTGTTAACATAAGCTATACCTTTCTCTTAAATTATCTTTTTACTGTTAGTGTAAGAATAATCATGAGACTACAAAGGAAAAGGCTTAGAGGTACAAAATATTTGAACAAATTTCATTGTATTCTTGCATGATATATGCCTAATGACATCTTTGCTCTGCAATTTAGATTTAATCTGCCTAAGGAATATGGAGGCAGAATTCTCACTGTGCTAGTATCTGTCCATATGAATTAAAAACTGGGATGTGGCAGTTAGAAAAGCATATAGCTCTAGCAGCTAAAAACGGAGGAGAAAAGCCAAACACAAACCTTAACTAATCTCAAATAATAGCATTCTGAAGAATATGTCCAATTTTTATTGTCTATGACCAACCTGTCAAAAGCAAGGCATTCTCTGTCATCTTTCCTTAGATATCAGGTAGGCAAGAACCATTAATGGAATTTTTTCAAGGTTATTACTTACCCTGAGAACAAATTTTCTCTCCCATTAAACAAGTGATTAATATGAAAGGCAGAAAGTGACAGGAAAGGGTAAGTTGCATCTTAAAGTGTACTTTGTATCAGCATTTTGCTTTTGTTACTTTTTTGGTTTTTTGCCTTTTTTTAGAAAAAGTAAATGTTATTACAGTAAATAGTTATGGCAGACAATACATCCCTAACTTTTTTTTTCTTTTTTCAAGCACATTCAGCTCTCATATGCAAGACAATCTACCACCGCATAAAGATGCCATTAATTTTTAATTATTATAAAAATTAAGGTAAATAATTTGCTTCAAAAACTGTTTTAAAGGTACCACATACTGCTAAGGTTTGATGAAGTCAGAACAACCAACCAAGAGCTGCCTGGGATCATCATCTTCTTTTCTCCTTTCCTTCTTAAATGTAAGACTGTTTTTGCTGTTCTCTCTGACATTAGTTCCAGTAAGAATCTTTGCTATTGATCTCCAATTTTATGTACAGATTTTTTCAGAATTCTCTGGTGGATGAATACGACAAATTTGTCCAGGTTCTTAGATTGAACACAGCCCCCTCTTTTCAGTCTGTTCTTCATACAGAAAACTAATCTTCCATTTCCAAGCCCTGTCTCCAATTAGCCATCCCACCTAACATTCAGTACACATTCTAGCTGTCCTCAGCAGAAACTGAAGTAAAATATTTAATTGGAGTTTGGAATTATTTTTAGACACTCACTAATTTTGGCTCACTCTCCTGAGCACAGCATCCCCACTTGTTCTTTTTAGTCCTTTTATGAGAGAATATTTTATATTTTCTTCAATATGCTTTGAAAGAACTAACTTCATTTCAGTCTTAACTTTGTCAGAATACTTTCTGACCTCTTAGATGAAACTTCATTATATGTCCTTGTATAACAAGATTTTTGAGATGGTTATTCAAATCTGACATTCATCCCACTAATTTTGTTCCCTTCATATCAATAAATCCTTCAGATTCTAAGGATCTTCTACATATAAGGTGAATATTCTTCCCATATAAGCACTTAAATCCAAAAGATCATGTATAAAACATTCTCTCATATATGGTAGTTCGATTGTTTCTCATTATTTTTGTCTTCTTGTAGGTCAAAAGGTAGAATGGATTATAAGTGCACATGCTCAGGAACTGATTATATTGTCTCTTCTTAACCACAGTTGAAAGAGTGAAGGAAAGTAGCATTTATTAAAGTTCAGTAGAGAAAAAGGAATAATCCATTGGTAGAACAAATGTATGAACCACAATGCACTCTAGAGTATTTTGTTATTTTAAAAACACATTTTCAAAGAATGAAGCAAATAAACCAAGTGGGCGTGCATAAATCAACACAGCCACCTTCTCCTGTTGTTCCTTTCCTGGCTTTGGGAAGCAATTAGATTACTTTGCTGAAAAGTAACTTTCCTCTATAGAATAGACTCTAGTTTTCTTTGTCACAGGGAGAACAGCTATAACTAGATAGGAGGGACAAGCTGGAAACATGAGCATGGATAGGAAATCTGAAAATTCCATATTAGAAAGGCTATACAGTAACAGAAAGAGAAGGACTTATGCAATTTCAAAAATATACTGAGTAGAACACGGGCCAATCATAAGTCACGCCAGTAATAATTTGTTCCCAAAGCAACAAGTACATTATTAACAGCTTTGTTAACAGTAGCATACTGTCATGTATTTCATTTTACTGATGTAAAGTGCTACTGATCTCTTCAATTGATAAGTTTATTCTATTACTACCCCCTAAATGCAACATCAAAGAATCCAACTCAGACTTTTGCTTCCTTGTCTTTCCTCCAAGACTCAGGTCAAAAGAAGAAAGTATAGTATGATACAATTTTAATACCAAAAAGCAAAATATAACGAGCATGCTTCCAACTGAGTGCATATATCAGAAGAAAACAGACAAAAGAATGGAAGAAGGCAATTCGTATTAAAGAAAATAGCAAGTATGAAATTATGCTAAGCCGCAGCATGAAAAAAGGTATGACAAAAAATGGCTTCCAAAGGAGAAACATCAGCACACACAGATACTATTTCTAATAATCTTAAATGTTTGTATTTTTAAAACATAAAGCTTAAAAATGAAGATATGAATAAACCTTCACTGCTGTTATCTAAAAAGGATCACCACTGAGTTTGTAGGAAACTACCACAATTACATATCCTTAATAACCAAGGTATCACTTAATTTAGCATGTTTTGAGTATCTTCTGTGGTTATTCCAGTTGCTTCATAGCAGACTATACTTAAAATACTGTAATTAGTTCAAATAGCATCGCAGTCATCACTTAATGTAACTGTGAGGTTTCAATATATTCTCCCTTGCATTACTGTAGATCAATTCAGCATTTGAAAAATCTGCATGCTGCATAACTCCATAGCGAAGCATTTTAAAACAGCATCACAATTTTATTTAGCATTAGTTATATTACAGTACTATCAATAATACCTAAAAGCTCACACTAGAATAAAGCTTTCACTGCCAGAGTAAAGATAGCTTTTGTCTATTTGCTTATAGCAATGCCCAGAATCTTTCTCAAGTTAGGAAATAAAACTTCATCAGCAAGGACATCTTAGGAAGGTTGCAGAATCTGGAGGGTTTTAAGAATGAATCACCACCAGGGGTGATGCAGGTATAACTGACTCTGTCGTGGGCCAAGCAGTTAACAGACCTCTTCAAGGTCTGACCTCTTTGGAATCCTGTTTCCAGCAATTCCATGTTACAGCAAACATTGCCAGCTGACAGATGGTCACTTACCCAAAAGCAAAGAGAACTAGCTCCATTCTGATCAGGTCAATGGCATTTAATGCCACCCAGTAATTAAAAAGCAGCAACCTCTGACACATCTAGTGTATGAGTCTTAGTTGTCGTAGGCTTGAGACTGAACAAAGCTTCTTGATTGCCCTGATACTCTAGATTTCTAAAGCAAAAACCTCAGGCTGTGATTAAAACTGCATATCAAGAAAGTTGGAAAAAACCAAAAAACAAACATCACAACAAATGCCAACTACTCTTCCTACAAATGCCATTCCAGGATATCCAAGGAGTCCTTGGATTCCTAAAGCTTGCAAGAATCTTGTAGTCAGTTCTTGAAATAGTTTGAGATCTACTTCGACAGAAGACCTTTCTGGAGCAACAAGACTACTAGAACAGGATGAAGTCAAGACAGGCATGCTTACTCCATTTTTTTTTTTACCTCACACACACACACGGGGTCAATCCCATTGCCAACCCACCGAAGCAGCCTTTTCTGAAAGGGGTCCCTCAATAATTATCCTGTTAACCTGAGTGAATAGGATAGCTTTGCATTGCGAGCCTAAGGATTACCTGCTGTGGTTAAGAGTATTCCAGGCCAAGAAAAATTTGGCCAACCTGTTCATGAAGAAAAGAAGGCATGGGAGGTAGCGATGAATGACTGACAACAATTTAACAGCAGCAAAATGGGCTATTTCAGAGCTACTGCCTAAAGACAGGAGAAGGTCAGGCTACTACTAGTCTGTACTTGAAGGCTGAGCCTTATGAAGCCACCAACTTACTTTGTATCCCAAACACAATAGTTGTAATATTAGTGGGATCTCGGAGCAATGGCAAAGGTAACAAACAGACAAAATTTTGGTATGGGACAGGTTTTCATATATATACACACATATTTACAAATCCAGCCAATGTTTCCATCAGCAGGAGAGAAAGACATCCTCACATAAATGCATAATTATTTAAAATTCTTTTTTTGTCAACCCCACTCAGATCCATACTGACCATTTCAGAAAATCATGATTGCTTCTACCTAGGAATATGCAACATTTATCTATGAATATTAAAGCTTCATTGTGTCTGCCTCAAACTACTGAAATCTAACAGCAAGGGTTTAATTTTTTAGTACGTTAAAATTTGAACTTTTAAAAATTTACTGCAGAAACAGAAAAGTATCCTCTCAGGTGATTTAACAGCTTAATTAATTGATGAAAGAATTTACATGACAGCTAAAAGTGAAAATCAAAATTCTTCGCTCTCTTCAGTGAAATCTTGGGTAATTACAGCCTCACTGCCAGCCATTAATGGCTGATAACGCCCAAAAATTTGACATCATTTAACTAGCATAAAATTTCTGCAGAGCCTGGTGACAGTCCACCTTCATGATTATCCCAATCTACTCAACAATAACCAAAAAAGAAGAAGTGTAAACACTCTAAAAAGAATAAAAGCCATTACTTTTGGTCTGTATATGGCCCTGTCTGTGTGTCCCTTTAGCAAAGGAGAAACAAAGGGTTTTTTTCATTACCATCAGTAATCCTGCAACATCCTAGAAATCACCAACATTTTGCTGAAGTCCAGAATATAACAATGAACATTATCCATCTCAAAAAATACTAGGACAGAGTTATGGAGCCAACAGTGACCCTAAAACAGATTAATTTAAAAATGGAGCATCTTATCTAATAATGTATTAAAATTACTATTTTTTCCCAAACACACTCTGAAAACTTAACAAAATTATCAAGATAATGCCTTAACTTAGATTAGGTTTTTCACAAACTATATTAAATTGTCACAAATTTTCAATCATATGTTTTCCTTTTTCTAAAAATGTGCATCTTCAAAAGTGCTGTGCTAGAACACGACCTCCAATTTTGCATGATATTTGTGAAAAAAAAATTGAAAAAATATGCTATGCAATACATAAGTGCTATCTTCCTAAAGAATGTTCCAATTACCAAAACCTCAGATAGAAAACAAAATCATACATATGAGTAATGCTTCCAACATTTAACTTAAAAATAGTGCATCTTACCCCCTGTTCCAAGAACTTTCAGGAGCTCAAAGTTTTCAATGCCAACTTTCTCTGCATGGCCTGTCAAATTTGCTGAAGGGGAAAAAAAAAATCATCACATCAGATATGTAGTACACCAAAACATCATTCTGACATCTTACTACAGCTTCAGTAAAACCAAGTTAGCAGATGAATTAGAACGCTAAGAAGACATCCAATTTCATACTGCATTCAACTGGAAAAGCAAAGGAAAGCAATTTTCTTGCTGCCATCAGTGTTCCTGAAGGTATAAAATCACAGAATAATAATTGAAGCCCGTCTAGTTTGTATACACAATCCTTCATTGTATGTGAAAAGTTCCACCTTGTCTATAATCTCCAATCACATAGTTACAGACCACAATCATGCCATCCCTTAGCCCTAACACCCTGAATACTCATTTTTTTGGATTTCATGGTGTTTGGGATGACATAAACAGAGCTCCAACAACTGTTCATCCATTTATCACAGGATTATTAAAGACTCTCCATTAGTATCAAGCAGAAATTACCTTAAGTCTACATAACTCACAAGTATGGAAAAATTTAAGCTGCTACAAAGTTCTGTCATTTGTTGCACAGTTTCGAAGCACGAGCTTCTATGTTTACACAAATCTATACCACTTTGAGTACTTATTTTGTCTAACATACATTTTTCTAATCAGGGATGTATAGACCTCAGTTTAAAAAAAGGCATTGTACAGGGTTGCTTGGTGTTTACTGCCTTTTTTTCTTTTCTAAGCTCCTATAAGGAAGCCTTAAGCAGTTGCCATTATTTCCATCTTTCATTCCTATCACAATATTATGCAGCCATTTGCATCTATATGACTGCAGACTATTCAGCAAAACCCCTCACTGAAATTATCTAGACTGAAACGTAGCAAGACAAAAAGTTAACTGAGTTCAATTATTCACATCCAAGTTCAGTTCCCTGATCCACTTTACTGAGCAGCTTCATAAGCACAATTAAAGATACAGCATCAAGCAGAAGCTGCATAATCTGGCAGAGCTACTAAAAGAATGCCTCAAGTAGAAACATCTAGACAAACTGTATGTCTAAAGGCTAGTAAAGAGAAAAAGTCTTCAGTTAGGATAGGAGACGCTGACATTAACTTACTAATTTCACAGAAATTCTCATTTGGTTTGACATTTCTAAGAAACTTCATAAAGACATGCTTCCTAAATTAGTGTCCAAACGTGTAATTAATATCCACTCACAGAAGTGCAGTAACTCAACAACTCAAAATACAAAGCTTTGGAAAGACCTCTCTGCAAAGATGAGCCAGTATAAAAAAATCCAAACACTAAATAAATCAAAAAGCAAATTCATGACTTATTGTAACAATTCTAGGAGTCTGTAAACACATACAAAATGTACTTAGTTGGGTCAGGGCAATATTAGTGCTCTCAATGCAAAACAGTGATGAAATCTCACCTAAAAAGAGATTATTTTCCATTTATATAATTCATCTTTTTGAAGGATTAATCAAACAGTGTAAGTGCAGAGACACCACCTGAAATTACTGGGAGATTATAATGCCTAAAAGAGCTTTCACGATTTTTTTTTATGACCAGAAGTACACACAAGAATTTTCACAAATCTGAGGGAATCTACGAGGTATTCTAACACATTAAAAAACACAGCATAATCAACTTATTATTATTAGAGAAAGATTAGTTTTGTGATCAGTTCCATTTTAGTAACATGTACTAGGCAAGACAGTACCAGAATCCTTAACCAATCAGTGAGCCAATAAGCACCACAGGAGCTGAACTGAAGCTTGCTGTACTACTTTTGATTGCAAATAGAACAAAAACTCCTGCTAGAGCTCCATCACAGTCACTGTTTAAGACAGCAGTAAGGAAGTCACACTCCTATGCCAATGAAGGAGTCATAGAAGTTAAGGCAAACTTAGACTGAGTCAGTGTCTATACAATTAGGGTATGTTGTGTCAGAGAAAGCAAACTGTTTTCATGCAATTTAATATTACATATTATTCTCCTTAACAAGTACTGAAAATGGTACTCAATATACACAGTTTCGGAATATTGTCTTTCCTGCCAAGGACACCAGAAGTCGCAGACTATTCTAAAGAGACCAGGGCTAGAGCATCCATTTTTTAATGAAGGAGTGGACATCACTGAAGAGATTCAGGACACAGACCTTCTCTAGACACCAGCTAAGTAATTGCTGAACTCAGGGTGGGAGAAGAGTTTTCACTTCAAGATCCACCGATTTGGATCTTCCATGATGAATTACCTCAGAAAGGTTTTACTATCTCACATCCTTTAAGAGTGTCAGCAGAAGGCTTTTCAATTAAATACCCTCCTAGAAAGCAAAACAGTCACTTAATCCTGCCATATTCTTGGAATTGAATAAGAAGACAGAGTGGAACCCAGAGAAATGCTGTGTTCCCAGTAATATGCTGAGGATTTGCAGTGCTGGCTGTGATCCTAAAAAGAGATCAAGTCTTAAAACTCAATCCATTAATCTAAACCGTACCATAAACTCACATTCAATAACATTAGTAAAACCTTTTCCACTTTCATGAGACTACACAATAAAAAGTTGTGTGATAGCTAGTTTGAATTACTATGTATTTTTTTCAATGTGAGCTGTAATTTTGCACTCTCCTCTTATGTCCATTTTTATTTCCATTCAGGATGCTTAATGGCCTAACCAAAAAAAAAAAAAAAATTAAGTGTGTTGAAAGTTACTGTAATATTATTTTCACAGTAAAAGGAGAAAATTTAATCAGAAATAAGCATATGATAACTGCAAAGTAAGACCCACCTCATCCTTTTTACATTATACTGAGGAAAAAAGCCACCCCACAATAGCTAAAGGGTGCTGCATAACACACACAAGTGTGATAGGACACTTGAGACAACCTCTCTCACAGCTACTCCTTATAAAGCAAGAAGTAAAATTATCCTTAATTAAAAAATAAGAATAATAAATCTTCAAAAAGGAAAGATTAACAATTCCCAGAAAGTGCTCCTCCCAACACTGCCACATGGCAATGGCTTGCTCCAATAGCCTCAGTTGCAGTGCTCAGTCCATCTCCGAAGTCATACCACGAGAAAAGCAAGCTGAAGAGCTTGTTTGTGCCATTTTCTAAGACACCCCTAGAGCAGTCCTTTGTCTTCATCTGCTGAAACCAGGTGCAGCACTATGACACACTAGCACAGATGAAGTGCAGTTTCTCCAGGATGAAAGTTTTCATTCCTACATTTCCTTCAACTTGCTTTCAGAAGCATAAATCTCAACAGATCCATTATTCTATTCACCACTCACTCCCAGGAACCTGAATGATCATTTTTGGAAGACCTTTCACCAGGGATGCTCTCCAAGACTGAGATGTTTCAAAGGATTCCAATGAGACCACTTCTACTACTATGATTAACAGAACAGTGAAAGGCTTCTTGCACCCCACAGACATCACCGTGCTGGAAATGGTATCAGAACCCGACCCAACAACTGTCTGTGCAAACTGCATGGCCTGTCTGTCAAGATTGCAATGGGATGTACATTGGTGCACAGAAAGCAGTTTTGGAAATTTATTTCTCCATGCACTTTTTTCTTCAAGTGTCTCAACACACCAGGTGAAGTGCACCAAGGAATGGAAAAAAGTTCGGCCAGGAAGAAAAGTACTGCCCAAGTCAACAGGATGAGAGTTTCACTGTAAATAATATGAAGCTATATGTGACACAGCACTACAAAGGGATGGTTGTACATAATGGAAAAAAAGAAAGCTAACAAATCCCTTTGGAGATAAGCTCACTGCACAGATGCACAATTAGAAAAATCTTGCATTTAATAATGTTCTACTGTAGTCCACACTAAGCAGCATTGCACCAACATGGTTAAGTAAGGTGTGCAGCTGAGGGCAACAGCAAGAGGTAACACATTAACTCAGAAACAAAGAGTGAAGGGAAAGGCCAAGACATCATAGCATTCATAAAAACAAAGAAGAAATAGAGGTACAAGTTGCAATCATCACCTCTGAAGGCAGAAAGAAAGGAAATATCCAGAAATACTACCACTGCAAAGACAAGCCTCCCTCTACATGCAGGGAGGACACCAGTGCACAGAGACCAGTGCTGTCGTTCTCAGTCCCCCGGAAGTAGGGCAGCCTGTTTATCCATAATAACATTTCTGCTTGATGGAGGATCTCCAGATGACATAAGAGACATGACAGTCATCTGCACTACACCTGAACTTTGAGATGGCCAAGACTGAACTAAGAACTGTGCAAGCTGGTACCCTGCAATGAGTCTATAAGCTTTTAATTGCACTTCTAGGATCTTGAGAAACAATATTTCAACAGGATTTGTTTTCAAGTTAAATTGTTCTCTGTCCTCTGTTTCTGGACTCCACTGCATACAGGTCCTGAAGCAGACAAAGCTAGAGCTTCCTCTACTGAACTAGATCAAGCAATCTTCTAAAACAAGCTCTTCCTTAAAGCCAAAACTTGTCTCTGCTATCCTCTGCAACACGAGATCAATTCTGCCGTTTTACTGAGCAGAACAACGAACCTCAGGCAATTTTAGGAATATCAGAGAAAACAAGAAGGAGAACGAGACAGAAGACATTCTGCAGTATTCCAAATATTAGGTCGCAATGTCTAATACCAATATCAACTTGATCTAAATCTGTTACTTCAGAGAATGGCCCATCCCCACTCACCTAACAGATCTACTTAAGTCACAGCATCAAAGAACAGATATTGTTTTAAAACCTGTATGTTTATGCCTTACTCAGAGTGGAGAGTGGGTGGTTTTCCTCAAAATTAAGCAAAACTAGCACATTCCTTTCTAGGAAAAAAAAATGACACCATGCAATAGAAACTAAACAACGATTATTTGTTAGACACTGAAGAAAATGCGTATGTTATACTGTTAATCTGCTATATACAGTTATACTTTGTTACTGGTTACAACGACTTAGAACTATGTGTGAAGGGAAGTAAAAGTATTCTAAAGTCCTTGAAATCCGAGAGACCGTCGCCACCTAGTAAGTGTCAGGTCACTGAACAGGAGCACCATTTAATCAAGTGTTGGGGTTTTAGTTCTCCTTTTGTTTTTCTTTTTCTCTTAAAGATATTTCCCCCATACGTGCCGCCAAGAGACACTAAAGACTGGGTACTTGAGAGAGGCAAAAGACCTGGCCAGAGGGAGAGGGGTCCAGCTGGCTACCCTCTTTAACTGGGGTTTTCTCCAGAGATGCCGCGAGATCTGGACTGGGAAAAGGGGGTTGGGTGGGCCCCCCAGCTTTCTTGTTGTCTCAGTGTATGGAGGGGAGAGAAGCTGCTGCCGATCGCTGCGGGCTTCTGCCTTCATTCTACTGTGAGTGGGGCTCTGTTTGCTGGAGCAGCCTTTGCACTGGGACCCTATTTAACACCCTACCTCACTGAGGGGGGGGAACTTCTTCGCCATCTGCTCGGGTGCCTCGGTGTGACCCCGGGACCCGAAGCCTGCCTTTCCCTGCCCCGCTGGGAGCCGAGCCGCGGCTGCCCCGCCCCTGCCGTTCCTTTCCCGCTGTTCCGAGCCTTCCCTACACTGTAGCTCTGCACGCCCCGCCTGCCGAGACGTGCGGGGGTTCCTGCTGCAGCTCCGGCGTTTGATACATCTCGCCTACCACCCGGGATTTTGTGTTTGTCCCTGCTGTTCCCGAAGGTCCTGCTGGGGCACCGGGACCGGCTGCCCAGGGGGTTCGTGAAGCCTTTCTCCCATTCCTTCCCGGCCCGGCCCAGCCGCCATTGCCGCGTGCTCCCCGCGTTCGCTCCGGAGCGCCCCCTGCAGCCGCGGGGGAACCATCGCCCCCGCCCTGCGCACCAGGAGCCGCCAGCGCCCCTGCCGGCCGTGCCCGGAACTGCACCGAAGGGGAAAGGGCCTGACAGTCGAGAAGGCGTCACTGGGGTCTGGTTCTGTTTGGTGTTACTGCCATGGTTACTGGTGTTTTGTTTGCCTTGTTTTATATATACATAAGTAAAGAACTGTTATTCCTATTCCTCATGTCTTTGCCTGAAAGCCCCTTAATTTCAAAATTATAATTGCAGGGGAGGGGGTTACATTTTCCATTCCAAAGGAGGCTCCTGCCCTCCGTAGCAGATACCTGTCTTCCAAACCAAGACATAAGATCAGGGTACTATCTTACAAGCTTAAAATGGAATTTAAAAAACATAACATCTCAAGAATAATTTTCTTAGGCAAAAGAAAGATGTAGAGCAAAAATAAAACACACACAGAATCCTGAACTCATGTGAAAGAAAAGAAAATGAACTTCATGTTGCTCTAACTCCAGAGTATCAGTTAAGGTAACTGGGCTGGTAACTGCTGATTCTCTAGAGTATTAGATGCTTAACGGTAAGATCACTCGAACTGAGAAAAAACTGTAAAATTTTAAAATAACTTGGAAAAATTCAAGCTCTCACAAGCTGCTGATTCCATTCTAGAAGGCTTGGAAGCCAAATTTCAAACAGCCAAAGATGACAAAGACCTCTGAAGTACCAGCTAATACCATTTGTACACATATACATGTATGTATACAGCATACATGTATACTGTATGGAATACAGTATGTGGAAATTCAGAAGCATAAAATGCTGTGGAAAACATGATAAGAAACTGTCATTACCATCATGAAAATAGAAGATGGAAGATTATCCCACCAAAGTTATCATTTGCATATAGGAAGCTGAAATAAATATAAAAGTCCAGACATCTGAAACTAACGATGCAGACTCACAGTAGCCTGAACTGGAAAATGCTTCATGTTAAGATCCATTTGCATACAGCAGCAGCAGCATTTTTTCCTCTTACAGAGGTGACTTCACTATGAGGTTTATCATTACTGTGAGCTGAATCACCATGAGGTCACCAAGATTCAACCCAGAGCCACCTCCACGGTCAGCTAGAAACTTACTGTGTAGCAACACTATACGCCATATAATTGCAAAAAAAGAAAAAAAACAAACCAAACAAAATGTAATTAGACAAGAGGCTAACGAATAAAATTGCTATAGATAATCTAATGCTGAACAGAGTTGAAACAATCAGATATCTAAGGACTGTGCATATCTTTTCAAACAAAAAATTGTATCTAAGTACAAGATATGAACCAACTTCAGTTTTCTTTATGATTAGCAATGAATGAAAACACATTATAAAAAATGAGTCACAGGTACCTTGAACACATCATCAAGAGTAACAGAATACAAATTAATTTATCAACAAAAAAGAGCAACTGACAACTTACATGGTGATGGAAGGTATTTACATATTTGTTTATGGAGACATTAACCAGGAAACTTAAGAATTATCCTCTCCCAGGTAAAGCTTTTATAACCGTCTCTCCAAGCCAGCATAAAATATTTACAGATGTCAAGAAAAAGGAGAAAATAGTCACAATAGATACCAAAACAAAACACAAACCCAAATAAAATGACTGCAGGTAATGTGAGTCTTTCACAAACCAGGTCATCTGCCTATCTACGGACTGAGTCAGAAACAAAGAAATCTTAGTAGAACTTGCACCTCATCGTTGGAATTCTAAGGGGGGAGGAGACAGAGAGCATGTTTACCATAAGATACCAAATTATGCAATGATGGGGATACAACAGAAATATTTACATGGAAAATACATTGGGAAAACACATTCACAGATACCCAGGCCTTGTCATATGGTTAAGGAATTCTGGCAAGTGTTCTTTAAACTGCCTTCTGAATAAAATCCTAAAATACATTAACACGGCTTGTGAGACTGCTAATTCTTTTGTGGAATCAAGCATGAGCTTTTAAACCACCACATTTAGAAGACCTTGGATCAAAGCTAATAAACAGACTGACAATGAAGACTGCAACTACTAGTCCTCTTTCATATTAGACATTTCATAGAACATCACTGAAACAATGACAGCAAAACAATCATTTGCACCAGACCCTTGTACAGATCATTTTAGCTGGGTTTGTTAGATTCCAAAGCCTGAAAGGGAGGAAAACGAACAAACAAAAATCCCCCCAACAAAAACAAACAAACAAAAAGCCACAAATACAACTCAAGAAAGATCAATAGCCATCCCTCTTCGTAATTAAAGCTACCAGAAGATAAATAACAAATTCCTAGACTACAAAGTGTTTTTAGAAAATACTGATTGCATAAAGTGTAAAATCCAGAGATTTAAGCAGTATTTAAGATGATTAATATATTTAAAAATATTCTTTACAGTTCCCACAATCCAAGAACACATTTTTAGCGCTCAAAAGAGAAAAGTAGAAGCAAAAACAATCTAAGATTTGAAATAGTCAACTATTAGTACCTCCTGATCCCTAAACAATATAAAGAATTAGTAAATAAGTTTTAAAAAATTTGTCTTGCAGAAAATGTAATTTTAAAAGTATCTTTAAAGTTTCATAAAATTTCCTTTAAAAATAGAAAAAATAAAATATTCTACAGGTGCCAGATGTACCTCCATAGTGAAGACTGAATTTGCTATTCAGTGCATGATTCGTCATGTTTTTTAGTCACAGGAATTTTCACAATTCCCTAGAATGTAACATGAACCTTCCAGTTTACAAATAAACCTATTCTAATTTAAGATTCCATTCAAGAAGGTATAACTAAGAATTTGCATTATGAAACCCTTTAGATAATCCATGTATTTATTTTCTGAAGCCTTTTATAGTTTCATACTGAATTATAAGTTAGACTCAAGGGGAAGTTCCAAATTCTTCTGCCTCTGGATTTCTGCAGCCCATTGCTACATTACCTTCTGAGCTATACATGCCTTTTCCCATGCATGTTACAGTCTGGCAAACTGCAAACTAAAGCAAGTTCTTTAGCCCAAAGCTTGTGATAACATTAAAACAAATCCAGCATCCTCTTCAAAACAGACTTACTAAAAGGAAAAGAACAACACTGTAAAGCAAAACAAACAATGTAGATAGAGCCCATTGCCCATACATTCACGGAATGTCTCACAAGTTCCCTTCAAGATCCCAGTTTTGGTAATCTCTGCCTCTCCCTGGGCAAAGCAGGGAGTGCACATGCATGCCACAAGATGGGCAACCTCCTACGCAGTCACTCACACCTGCTTAAGGCATAGGATCCTTTGATCCTTTTTTCCAAAAACAAGAGCTGTGACAAAAGCCAAGAGGAGGTGGGGAGGAAATCTCACTCTTAACTGTTCTGTTTCCTCCTTATCTTCTGACATCACAAGACTTTTCTTCTCTTTCCATATCCTTCTCTATCACGTAAAATGTTTCCTCTGATAGGCTTTACGGTTGCCATTGTTCAGTTCCACAGCATTACCAAGCAACAGAAATATTAAGATGCAACAATGTCCTTTTTTCAGTGTAAATAATATGTAGTATCTAAGGTCTGCAAAAATATTGGAAGTTGCATTAACTCTGAAAGTTAGCTTCAAAAAATAAAACCCTTCCCTTTACAAGATCCCAGAAATAGATGCTAAAAAAAATTTTGTTTTCTTATTATTTTCACTAGACAGCTTTGGTGAGAATCAGAGACAGTCACCACTTCCCACTATTTCAACTTTGGCATATTTTTGCTTTTACTTCCTGAAAAGAGATTCCACTTTCCCCAAAAACTCATTTTCCTTCCCAAAGTGAGACAAGAAAGACAGTGACTATTCTCAAGTGGCTGAACTGTGAGGCTTCTATCAAGAACAAAAATGGTTTGGTGTTAGGAAAAGAAAAAAAACTTGGTAAATATATTGGAAGAATACCATTATTAAATGAAATGTGTCCTAAAAGTCATTGCTCTGTCTAATCTGCAAAACATCATATATATATATATATGTATACACACCACACACAGAGCAGTGCCCAGTATTTGTAACAGAGCACATCACATGGTATCACACAGAGGCACTCAAGTGTTACTTCCCTATCACAGACCCAATCTACATGCCTATCAAGTGATGTTTTTCCAGCAATTACTTTCTGGTCACGCAACAGAGGAATTTCAGGGCTCTAAGACTATGAGATATAAAGCTAAAATTAAACCTGACCCTACATATCAAAGCCAGCACTGTAATTCCAAAGTCAAATTTTAAAAGAAGTCAAACCATGGTATGATAGGGTTAACAATCAGCTGGTCTATGCAGAAACAGCACTGCATATGCTCAAACTTAACACATTTTTATATGCCTCCATCATTGCTTGGAGGTAACAACAATCATCTGTTTCATTCTTTAAGATACTCATTTCATCTTAAATTCAAATTCTGAAGTATGTTCACTTACTCACTTGACCATAATCAGTGCCTGTCCCTAATTCATTTAATACTCTTAGATTAATCCCAAGACCAAGTAATTGCAAATGCAAACTGTAACTGTGGGTTTACCTGCATTCAGTTTATTTGAATTAGTGAGTTTTTTACCATGGGATTCAAGTAACAGCTTCCACAATAAGAAAAAAAGATATTCCCTTCTCAAAGAAGTCCCTATTTCTAGTACAATAGTAAATTCTTTCAAAGCACTGCGGAGACTGACCTTTTTTTCATCTGCCAACTGACAGCTACTTTCTCTATGTAATTCTAAATCATTCAATTAGTCACAGAGCTAGCACCATCAAAGACAGAACACAGATGAGGGAAATACCAGAATCTAAACAAATTACACATTAAAGGATATTCATGATATAGCACATATTTAGGAATGACAAAGATCTGCTGGCTCCAAATTCTAGTTCTTGCATGTCCTCTCACCCTCTTTCCCAAAATGAAGCAAAATTAAATAATCATGTTGCATGCTTTAAAGCTGTGGTGGGTTGACCCTAGCCAGCAGCTAAGCATCCACACAACCAGACCCAGCACAAAAAAACACCTTTTAACTTCCAAAGTATCCTTCAGATTTAAACATTTCTGTACCAACAGAAGCTGACTGCAACTTTTCTCCTCAAATTATTATATCTCTGTGCATTGTATAGAGACAAGTTCTGAAACAGTATCTCCATACGTCTTGCATAGCGATGACACTATTGACACCTTCAGGAGTAGGAGTCTCCCAAGAGTACATGACAGAGCAGCTCCCTCCTCCACCCTAGTGCTCCAGAAATAGACAAGTCATTGCTAGAAAGCATTTTTCAGAATGCAGAGTTTTCTAAACACTGAATATGGAGAACAAAGAGGGGAGAAGCAACTTATTCCTACTAAACTGAATTTCAGAAGCTTAAAAAGACCAACAAGGTTGAGATTTTTAAAAATAAAAGTGAGAATTGGTACCTCATAAAGCTTTATGATCAGGATTAAAATCAAAGTTGCTTATTAGGCTACATTTGACAGTTCTTTGTCTAGTTTATGCAAATGTGTTTATTCCTCAAACTATCTTTAAATAACGATCCCTCAAAGATACATGTTCTCAACCTTTACAAAAGAAATCTAGATATAGCTATGTAAATATATTGAATAAATGTGTCCCACTTCCTTTTCCCTTACCTTTTCCTCTTCCACACTTAAATGTAGCAACACCTAGCGAGACAACTATGTTTTCCAGTAGCTCTTCTACTTCTTCTTGAAAGGAGGAAACTGTCGAAGTCCCTTCGGTTTCTG